>PVIW01001204.1:0-327462 GCA_004026585.1 Noctilio leporinus
GACAAGAACCTAGTATAAAGGAACCATGAACATGGACAACAGGTGGGATTGACTTTGGGGGGAATGGGTGGGTGGGGAGGGGGACAGAGGGGAGGAAAAAAGGGATGGATGTAATACAACAACAATAAAATTAAAAGAAAAAAAAAGAAAAACGTGTACTCTGCTACCTTTCCTGAGAAATTTATTTGAATGTTTAAAAAATTTTTACCTAGTTGATCTTCATTTCCAGTTCATTACTATATTTGTTTTACTTTTAGAGAAAATACATGCGAATGAGGTGAAATAGACAACATTCTCCATGAACCAAACCTAGGAGATTAAATGTGGCCCCTGGTGAAATAGCTAGATAGTGGATTTTAATTATTTTTGTCCCCATGGGCTCCCCCCTTAATTCCTTATATTTCCCCCGTAGGTTGCAATGATTAATTTGCACATCAAGTCCCTTACTAAACATGAAACTAAGCAGAACGTACAACAGGCAAAATTAGGTGGTATTTTTTTTTTTCATTTTTAAAGATTTTATTATTTTTAGAGAAAGGAAGGAAGAGAGGGAGAGAGACATCAATGTATGGTTGCCTTTCACCTGCCTCCTGCTGGGGACCTGGCTGGAGACCTGGCTTGCAACCTGGTTATGTGCCCTGGCTGGGAATCGAACCAGCGACCTTTGGGTCCTCAGGCTGGCGCCTTATCCACTGTGCTACCAGCCAGGGCCCCTTGCCCTATTTTTCATTCCCAGGTTGTTCAGCAACTGCATTTTCTTGACTCTGAAAATAATAGCAGCCCACGGATTCATTTTTCAGGACAGCAACAACTTACAAGAATACATGTATTTTTCCTTGACTAAATCCCTAGGCCTTGCGAGTCACCCCTCTCGGCCCCCCGCATTTCCTGTGTCTTGCTTCCTCTAGCAGCTCTTCTGGGGGTTGGGGTTCTACATATAAAGCTGAATGCTCAGCAACAGTCTTACGAAAAGCTGCCTTAGTTGTTGGCTTACGCGTGGAATGGAAATGGCTCGTGTAATCCAGCCTTTAAAAAATTTCTAGTGTTCAGCCTCCATGAAATGGATTGCTTATGGGGAGATAATGTCTGTTCTATTCCTTTTTAAGTCTGTGAAAAATGTCATCCTGGTTAATAGGGTGATTAAAACTCTTTATGCTCCGGGAGATAAATGTGATTATGTTTGTCACACTCTACCCAAGATAAAGACAGCGAAGAAGGCAAACTTGAAACTCCATAACATTTCCTCTCTTCCACAGCCAGGAACATTCAGAACTCAATACACAGATGGTGCTTCATATAAAGAATAACATTATCTGTTAAACATTTTTCCTTTCCATTAACCAATTTAACAATATGCCTCTGGTATAAAGGGAATAGACAAATGACTGAATCTCATATCTGAGTTCTGAGTGTAGAAAAATGCTACTTCGGTCACACCGGTTGTTTCCCTCTTGATTTTCATCTTCGTGACTTGACTTCTGCTTTTAAAGTGCAACCAGAACCCCCTAGGCGTGGTGCCTATTCTAGGAGCTCCATCCCCATCAAACGCCCTCGGCAGGTGACTCATGATTCTTCGGTGATCCCTGTCCCCCACCCGACACAGGAAACGTGTGGAAGGGTTTGTAAGGGTTTCCCCACCCAGGCCCTGGGGAGACAGTCCGGCCACCAGCCCTGGCTTCCTCCTGTCACAAGTTTTAAAGACCCTGAGAGGAGTCCCTCCCCTTAAGGAGCTGACAAGGCAGAAATCTATGAAATAGAATCGAGATTCATCATGATTTTACCTTTTATTAATCTCAGACAAGCCAGACATCCTCATTTCTCCTACCCAGTGGAGGGCTCTTCGAAGTCAATAGCTATTCCCTGTCTAAGAAAAATTACAATCTAGGTTCTTTCTGTAGATAGTTTTATGCAGCCCTCATTTTATCTATTAGGGTGATTGAGACTCAGACTAGTAATGCGGACAAAGGCCTTTTCAGTTTGGCTCCAGCCTTTCTTTCCTTCATTCCATTCCAAGCCTAACACTGAGGGAGGTCACTGAGAAGACGTGCCTGCTGGCGGGCCCGAGAGCTGAACCCCAGCAATTGGAGACTCCCCACTAGCCCCTGGGACTCTTGTCCTCTGGGCTCCCAGAAGCTACCACAAGGCTCAGCCTGGAGATTGGAAGCTGAGGCGACGTGATCAGTGGGCATGTGACTGACCCCAGTGTTGGTCCCCACACCAACTTTTAAGACGTGGTGGACAGGCACGGAACAGGAAAATGATTCGTCTGATGGCTTCAGGACGAGTCCCGTATGGAAGTCCCTTTGCTCGTGAGACCTGCCCTCAGGGTACCAGGGCATTTTCAGACTCTGCTCGTTTTAGCTGAGATTTCCTTACAAGTGAAAGATCGGTGAGGAGTTCTTGCTACTCCACATACCCTGATCAACTTTACAATTTTCTGTTTAGTCTTGGATTTTTAACACATTTAAGAGGTTCATTATGCCTGTTGAATTAATAATACAGCAGTTTTAAAAGGGTAAAGTGGTCCAGAGAAAAAAATGTAATATTGTACCCTTGACATTTCACTTAAAATGTTTCCTTACAACTAAAAGGTTTCATTACAACAGATTAACTTCAAATATACTTTATTAAATCCGATTGCTAATTAGGGCCTAAGCAATGGCAAAGAAACTGCACAACTGATGTTCAACCAGAGGTTATTCTTCCGGACATACTGACTATTATTTTTCTTTAAAAATTTTAAATTTCCAGTAGAAATAATTGCAATTAGACATTATTCTGTTTAAGAGCTCATAGAGGACAGAAAAGGGTTGGGTGTGTATATAAGAATTTACTAGTTTCATCAGTAAGATGATACTAAATACTGAGACAATTTCGGGTAACTTTCTGGTTAAAAACACTTAGGTGATAATTGGGCTATTTTTACATTGGTAACTGAGACAAAATTACAAGCTGTCAGTTAATATTTAGGAATCCATTTCTCAAATACAGTTTATACCCATGATATCATCATTCTTATTTTAGCATGGCTGTACCTTTTCTAGTTCTCATAATCTGTTACCAGCTTCTTGGCTCAGTGTAAGCACGTACAGGACACAAGGCCAGGTTACCCTGTACGCGGGACCCCAGCCCGCCCTGCCCCTGTGCAGTCTTTCCGGGTGGGCAGTCACCTTGGGGGCTGCCTGGTCGGGGCGAGTCTCCCAGGTTCTGGCAGTCAGGACCGACAGACAGCAAGGACTACTGAAACTCGCTTCATTCGGCACGTGGAGGTACCACTGCTGTGAGGAGTGTGTTATGAAGATTTTCCATCATTAGCTATGACAAATTGTGTTCAGGCACAAAACTTGGTTTCAACTGTTTTAGTCATAAACAGAAGTCATCCTCTGGGAACTCCCCCACAAAAGAAGTTATCCATGTCGTTATTTTTAAATAGTTTTCCAGGCTTTGGGAAAACTGCCCTCCCGCCAGCACCACACACAGGCACACAAGGACCCGCACGCACTTTGAGCAAAGCACAGAGGCTGTGCTGGTCTGGACCGCGACCTGCGTGGCCTGAGGTGGTACCAATCAGTCCCTTTGCTGTCCGGGTCCCCAAGGCCGCCCCTCTGCAGTGGTCATTCCAGAACTCACACGCTCCTCTCATTTGGATTTCAGGGCTTCTTCCCACTCAACAGCTGCTTCGGAGTTCTTGGGAATGGCTGGAAATATTGATTGCATTTTACTTCGGAAGTCTTTCATCTAGAAGAAGGAAAAAGTCCATCATCAAATGTTAAAAGAAGGGAAGAGAGCCCAACAATCAGAGCAGGTGGCTGCTGACTGGACGACCCTTCTCTGCTGGAGGGTCCGTGGAAAGGACGACTGATAAAAGGTAAGAGACTGTTCTGGCTACCAGGGAAGAAAATGAGACACCTCTTTTCTTCTTCTAAACACGAACCTACCGGGCCTTGAGCCTTGAATAACATACAACTCTGCTCGATCTGGAAAGCCACAGGCTGTCCATTGTGACTCTGCCATGGCCGTTAGGCTCGTATTGTTGGCTTTCACGTGGGAAGATGCAGCCCAGCTGGCTCACCAGACCCACGAATGTACTCAGGTTGGCCCGAGTTAGAAGAATTTTTCAGCCAGAGAGGGGTGCAGAGAAGAAACTCAGTAGGAGGTTAACAAAAGAAGGAATCCATGAAGGGCAGATAAACTGAATGTTTTTACGTGCCAGACAGTGTTGAAAAATGGGGGTTTTAGCAGGAAAGGCTGACCTGGAACCTGAGAGTTGGAACAGGGGTTAGATGATCTTCGTGCCCAGGGCCAACGTAGAGCCGCGGGCTCCACCTCTGAGGCCCTGTCCTCAGGGAGGGGACACCAGTTACGGGAGCCGTGGTTTTCACGTTAGGTAGCACTGGCTACACGCTGCGGGTCACTCTTTAGTCGACCTGGTCCTTCCTACGGGAGGGTATTTCCGAGGGACCGTGGCGCAGCTGAGGACACACACCATGACGGGGTTGGCGAGGTGCTCCGCACTTAGTGACAACATGAAACTCATTTCTTAGCAGTTATTTTGAAAGTCAGTTAACATTTTTAAAGGATTTTATTTATTTTTAAAGAGAGGGGAAGGGAGAGAGGCAGAGATGGAGAGAAGCATCAAGTGTATGGTTGCCTTTCGCCTGCCTCCAGCTACAGACCTGGCTGGAGACCCAGCCTGTGACCTGGCCGTGTACCTTGGCTGGGAATCGAACCAGCGACCTTTGGGTTCGCCAGCCAGCACCTTATCCATGTGCCAGCAGCCAGGGCAAAAGTCAGTTGATTTTTAAGTGGTGATGTTTACTTAATTCAATTTGAACCTGAAACCCCATTTGGTGTCCAAACTCAGGCTATGCATCTTGTTTGGGACGTGTCAATTCCTAGGCACTTATTCCAGCCCCCTGAGCACCGTGTTGGCAGCACAGATATTGAGAGACCTCTCCTCAAACCTCGCCCAACACCTGGGAGGGCTGCTGGTGCTGAGCGGGGGTCCCAGGCGTGCAGGCTGGAGCTAGTGACCAGCTTGCAGGGTTGCGGGGGTGAAGTGAGATGATGCATAGAAGGCCCTGCACCACTGAGCATGGTGAGTGCTCAATATAATTAGCTGTTGTCATTATACCAGCATCAAAACACATGTACTGTGTTTCAAGAACAAAGTGCACATGGAAAGACAGATTACGGTATGTTTATTAGAGATGTTATTTTGTAGTTATACATCATCTTGGTTTAAGTACCAATACTAGAAGATACGTAAGATCACCTACTGCATGTTGTCCGTAAGAGGTCCATGTCAAAGCCAGGTCTCAGACAGCAATCTTAAAGACACACGTGTCCACGAATGTCCAGCCCCCTCGTCCATGCAGCTCTCTCGTCTGTACTGTGCTGAGCCCTTCATGAGACAAGTCCTGCGTCTCTGGGGAGGGACTGATCACGTAAGGCTTTGTTGTCACAGCACAGGGGTTACTGCTCCCATTTGGAGGGGCATGGAGGCTAAATGTCCAGGATGGCCCATAAGAAGGATTCCTTTGTCTGAACTATCAAGTGCCCTGCCGAGGAGAGGTGCATAAGACTTTCTCAGTGGGAAGACAGACATCTGTCTGGCTGGGGTTGGCCAGGAGCTACCTGGTTCTTTTCCTTCACGTTCCTGGTTGCACACCTGGTACAACTAAGCGTGATGACAGTTTTCCCACGGAGTGTCTTAAGAGCCAGCGACAGAATCCTCTACCATCCTACCTTCTCGGTGACACGGGGCCTGGCCAGCTGCGGAGCAGGGTGAGAGGGGGCGCGCAGGAGGCCCGGGTAGGAGACTAAAACGTGGCTGCCCTACTTCAGCATACTTCTGTTCCCGTCTTCTCCTCCTGACCCAGTTTTTCTGTCCTCTCATTTCTCAAGTATTGCATTATTCACGTGTTCCCAGGATCCTAAGTGAGTAACTGAACCACTGGAAGGAATCCTATCTCAAAAGTAGCCCGCTAGGAATAGAGAGGCTTCAGAGCGAGGTGAAGGGAGGGAGGCAAGCGGGATACAGAACACCACTGAGCCCTTTGCCTTCATTTTGCAGCGGTGGAAATGGAAACCCAGAGTCCACCGTTAAGTTATAAACAGGGCCTCAAGTTGCTCTAAACAATGGGACTCCAGAGAAGGTTTTAAAGCTTATGTTATTTGTATCTCATGCACAGTAAATGAAAACCTTCGGTTTTCACTTGTATCAGTTTCTAATGCGCAGTTTAGAGAAGGTGTTGGTCATATCGGTGACACGCTGATCACCGGCCCACAGAATACTCCCCTGCTTAAAAGCGTGCTTGCAAAGGTTGAGGGCTTGGTTCCATTTGGTTAGAAATGTTCTGCCTTCCACGATCACAATCACAGCCACGGCCACAGAACCACCCCCTGGCGATAACCCCAACGTCTGGTGAAGGTGGGCTGCTGGGAACCAGCGTCTCCACCCAGCAACTCAGCTTTCCGGGAAGCATTTTCCAAACTCTGGGATTAATTCCTTTCCCCGTCTCCGCGAGAATTCTTCCCCGGCCGTGTGTCCCAGGCCACCCC
This sequence comes from Noctilio leporinus, assembly GCA_004026585.1. Lineage (NCBI taxonomy): Eukaryota > Metazoa > Chordata > Mammalia > Chiroptera > Noctilionidae > Noctilio > Noctilio leporinus. The sequence continues at coordinate 6,565 of PVIW01001204.1, forward strand.
AGGAGCGGGGTGCTCTCCACAGATGGCGCCCCTGGGCACCCAGCCTGCTGCTCTGAGGACTGCTGCCTCAAGTCCCGGTGTTTGTGTCCAAAACTCTGGGTTCTTAGATTCTCAGACAGTCCTGGTGTCTGAGGTAGCAGTTCTCGAATGGAGTGCATGCCAACTGTAAACTTGCCCCCAATTCTAAAGACGGGATACAATGACGTTTTAGATATTAAAATAATAACACCCTCACATTTCAGTAGCTTCTTCAAGGGTCAAGGAGCCAGGAAGCCAGGAGTGAAACACGGGACATGCTATACACTTGCCACGCATGGAAACAGGCTGAAAACTTTTGGTCTGATGAAAACTTACTTAAAATCTCCAGGATATGTCCCCAATTTAATTAATTTCCAAAAATCCTTCTATCACTGATTCTAATAAACAAAGTTACTGGGATTAAAAGCTTCAAGTTTTAAAGCACATTTGACACAGACCAGCCCAGTTAGCTGTGCGCCGGCCTCAGAGCTGCGTTAGAATGATGAACACCTTGTAGGGCCAGCTGGTGAGAAGGCCTTGGGACATGCCAGTAAGGACAGCACCAATGATCGTTTGAAGAAGCTAGAAATTTAGCTTCTTCATCAACTAAAACAGAAGGAGACTGCGTTACCTGACCAGGAATAATGTCAGCCGTCCAGGATCACCTATGAGCCAGACACGAGACCAAGCATCATACTATTACTTCGTCTTCGCAGTTCTACGTGGCAGAAATGAGGACCACTTTATATGGAGAAACCAGAGGTCACAGAAGTGAACCCACTCATGATGACACGGCTTATAATGACTGCAACTGCCTGACAGGTGTCCTGGGCTCTTTCTCAACAGTCACCCTGGTTCTGTGACCTGGAAAGATATTGTACCTCTGCAACATCTACTCCTACAAGCTTTCAGTAAACATGCCTTTACAAACATGTGTTCCTCTTGCAACGGTCACCACCTCACCTAGAATGGCATGGCAGATTACCGCAACATCCACAAAGAGTCACTACTCGTGTACTTGTGGATACAGAGGGTTTTATTTCTTTACCCTTTTTGAAGTCAGGTGACCAGGTCTGGCAAATGAAACGTGAAACACGTGTCACTTCCAGGGTGACACATTTGACTGCAGGTGCTGGATTTTCCAGGCCCCTCCTCCCTCTCCCTGGCAACCCAACTGTGGCACCTGTGTGGCTGGCGGGGCCTCAGGATCCAGGCGGCCTGAGGGACCGAGCGGCATGTGCACGGCTTCTCGAGAGAGAACGGCCAACCCAGAGCGGACTGTACATGAGACAGAAATCAACTTTTATTTTAAGCACAGCATTTGCAGACTGCTTTTTACTGCAGCATAACCCCACCCGTCCTGACAGTAATAGTGAAGAGAATCGCAAAACGGGCGTTAGGCACGCTCTGATGCCCTCCAGTAGCATGTTACGTTTGGTTGGAATGTGGCTGGAGAAGAACTCAAGGGCCGGACCGAGGAGGAGAGGAACTGCAAAGCTGAGCTTACGAGCTCTTCCCACCACTCTTCCCACTTTCAGGATGCCCAGTACATCGGTTAGTCCCATTACATGACGCTGCTTCCTGAGGACTCACCATTTCTAGATGGTTTCAGTGAAAAGCACAGGAACTTGGATCAGCATGGTCAGGAGCCACTTTGAGGGCGGGGAGGCAGACCATTGTCCTATGTTACCAAGTTAAAGAAGCAGAACTGGCTTAGTTCACAGAGCAGGTGCTGGCAACCCTCAGATTTGATTAGGCCTGTTGCTATCCACATGGATCCTGAGATAGGATTGAACATACCATGCTATTTCATATTCAACTGCATTAGGAAAGCTAAGATGAATTTTTAAAATGTCAACTTACTTTCTAAGTTACAGTACTATCACTTAGGTAAAGTTTAGGCAGGCCCTTTGCTTTCTCTCAAACGCTCACTGTATCACATGCATAAAGTCTAAAATCTAGTCAACCAACTGATATAGGAATAAAAAAAATGTATAATTTTTTGAGAACTATAATCCTTGAAGTGCTCATTGAATTGGCCAATTTATGACAGTGATTAACACCAGGGCACAATTCAGAAGCAAACTTTCCATTAACGTGAGGTGAACGGGGCAACAGGGATGGCCCTGAACGTGCAGGGCCAGGGCTAAGCCTCGGCCCAGTGACAGCACTTTACAACATGCTTCCTGATTTAAACTGCTAGCAGGTCACGTTCCCAGAGACAGTTCTAAAATGATTTCAATCAGGCTTTATTTTTAGTAACTGCCCAATCTGGGGGTGTTTCCTTTTTCTGCCAAATAAATGAGAGTAATTGTACCATCTCTGTCAGGCCTCCTCCTAAAAAGCTTTATATTTTACTGCATTAAGCACTTCATAAAAGCCGCAACCCGATCACTATTATTTCCTTATTTTAACCTGATGATCTTGCTTCTCCGGCACAGGGTGCACTCACACCGCAGGCACACTCATGCACACGCACACGAGTCCACAGGACCTGCGTGCAGCGACCTGCTGACAGGCTGTCACAGGAGAGTGAAGGCAGGCAGTGGCTCCATTTCAGAAAGTACTTCTGTGCATTTATTTTTACATTGCAGAGAAAGTTACAACTTTAAAAAATAGCATATAACTAAATGAAATAGTACACAGGCCAGCTAGAAGGAACGAATTAACATATACTTAATGAAAAGAATGTATTTCTACAACACAATAAATACCCACACCTCAAATTCTTTGGGGCCAAATGGCAACCACATATAAATTCAAGGTAAGTGGTAGAAAAACACCTCTGATGCAGTCAGTTAGAAACTGTTAAAAAAACAAACTGGGCTCTCCCTTTCTCTCCCTGTCTCTCTCTGCTCTATAGAACACAGTGAGAAAACAGTTATCTTCAAAAAAACCAAACCAAACAAAAAGGCCCAAACTGGATGCTAAATAAAAGAGCTGGGAGGCTAAATGAACAAGGGAGTCATTCTCTTTCCTGTTTCCAACCTTTAGGAATCTAAGTTTATTTTAAAAAAACCTTAACATACACAACACCTAACTACCATCTCTTCTTCAATCACTCCAGAAGGGTAGTTTTAACAACTTTAAAACTTGAGGTCCTTCTGAATCTTCCAAAGTGTTCCGGCACTCTTCTTCAGACGAGCCTCTTCCTCAGGGGTCAGGCTAACCTTTATAAGGTCACTAATACCATTCTCTCCCACGATACAGGGAAGACTGAGGGCCACTTCTTCATTTATTCCATAGAGACCCTTAACTATGGTGGAAACTGGATGCACTCTCCTGAGATTCTTCAAAATACTTTCCGTTAAATCAGCTACAGAAAGGCCAATGGCCCAAGAAGTGTAACCTTTCCTTTTAATAATCTCGTAGGCGCTGGCAATCACATCTCTGTGGACATTTTTCCACTGCTCAGGATCTTTATCAGTCCCTATATCTGAGTTCAGATGCTTCAGAGGGACACCAGCGACATTCACGCCACTCCATACGGGAACACTGGAGTCTCCGTGCTCGCCAAGGATCCAACCATGGCAGCTTTCGGAGTGGATGCCCAGCTTCTGCCCAATCAAGAAACGAAAACGAGCAGTGTCCAGATTACAACCACTCCCAATAACACGGTTTTGGGGAATTTCACTCAACTTCCAAGCGACATAAGTTAAGATATCCACTGGATTGGAAACAACAATCAGCTTACAGTGAGGGCTGTGATGGATAATATCAGAAATCATTAACTTAAAGATGGCCACATTTCGCTGGACTAAGTTAAGGCGCGTTTCACCCTTTTCCTGGCGTGCACCTGCCGTGATGATCACGAGGTTGGAGTTGGCGGTGACAAGGTAATCTTTGCTGGCAATGATGTTTGGCATTTTCACGAAGGGACTGCCGTGCTGAAGATCCATCATTTCGCCCAGCAGTCTGCCTTCCGCACTGTCCACCAAGGCCAGCTCGTCACTCAAGCCTTTCAGCACGATGCTGATGGCACAGGCCATGCCAACTGACCCGGTGCCCACGATGGAGACTTTGTTGCGAGGGGCGGCCGCCCCAGAAGCTAAATTCTTCATAAGCTCCCCTTTGACAGTCGCCATCCCGGACACGCGGGGAACGGGCCACGGGCCCCCGAGTGTGGCGCAGGCTGGCTGGTGGGGGCGCTCTGCCCACCCCGGACTCAGGAAATTCGCTCTGGCAGCGCCCCCTCGCCAGGTGGCCCACAGCACGGCCATAGCCCAGCTCACAGCCATTCACTCACAAGGTGGGGAAAGAGAATGGAAGAAGGTGGCAGGCAAGGCGTCAGGAGCGCAGGGTGTGGGGTTGTGACCCTTAACTACCAGCTCACAGCCGCAGTGCGGCTGCGCGGGACGGCAGCCGTTGGACACAGGCTCAGAGCGGCACTGCGGCTGTGCGGGACGGCGGCCGTTGGATACTGCAGAGCGGCACTGCGGCTGCGCGGGACGGCGGCCGTTGGATACTGCAGAGCGGCACTGCGGTTGCGCGGGACGGCGGCCGTTGGATACTGCAGAGCGGCACTGCGGCTGCGCGGGACGGCGGCCGTTGGATACTGCAGAGCGGCACTGCGGCTGCGCGGGACGGCGGCCGTTGGACACTTCAGAGCGGCACTGCGGCTGCGCGGGACGGCGGCCGTTGGACACTTCAGAGCGGCACTGCGGCTGCGCGGGACGGCGGCCGTTGGACACAGGCTCAGAGCGGCAGTGCGGCTGCGCGGGACGGCGGCTGTTGGACACAGGTTCAGAGCGGCACTGCGGCTGTGTGGGACGGCGGCTGTTGGACCCTGTTCAGAGCGGCACTGCGGCTGTGTGGGACGGCGGCTGTTGGACCCTGTTCAGAGCGGCACTGCGGTTGCGCGGGACGGCGGCCGTTGGACACAGGCTCAGAGCGGCACTGCGGCTGCAAGGGACGGCGGCCGTTGGACGCTGTTCAGAGCGGCACTGCGGCTGCGCGGGACGCGGCCGTTGGACACGGTTCAGAGCGGCACTGCGGTGCGCGGCCGTTGGCCTCTCGCTCAGCACCGTGGTACTGCAGCTGCGTGACTGCCGCAGGCCCTACTTGCAAGGCCTCCACGAAGCACAATACTTGTCCTTGTATTCGAGATTTACCAGAATGAATTCTCTTAAATACTCAGTGTGAATGCTTGGCCAACCTAGGTTTTGTATTTTTAGTATGTAAGCCAAGTAGAAATGCTTTCAGTAAGGACAGACAAGAAGGTGAAACTGGGCACTGTCACATGCCTGAAGAGGAAGGTGCCTGCGCTGTCTCCTTAACGACATACAGGTGGGGAGCCTGTTCTGCGTTGTAGGTAGGCTGGGTACCTTCTGCTTGGGAAGGATCACTTTGCTTCAGGCCAGCAGGCCCACAATCCACAGCTGTGGGTAAGTCACCGGGCAAGGGGACAAAGAGATGCATCCCAACATCCAGACTTTCAGGGGTCAGGCCAAAGGGAAGTTTGTGATTGCAAGTTCTGATTAAAACCGTTTCTCAAGTACAAAGGTGATGGTGTAGCCTTCTGTTAGAAGGAAAAGAGATCTTAAATGTCCTTAAAGTGGTACACTTTCAGCCATATACAAAGATCACTAATTGAAGCAGTAAAATAAAACACGCATGACGCTTGAGCAACAAGGCTCCGAGCTGTGCATGCTAGGCTGGCCACGTTAGCGGGCACCCGGTGTGTTCCTCTGGTCATCCTTCCTCCTCTGAAGTTTCTCAGGACATAAAAACTTCACTGCTGATAGAATAGATACCCTGATAAACCCAACCAGCTACACAAGTCCAAATAAAAGTAGCGATGCCTTCTTCCCACTAACTTCCAGAATCAGGACCTTGGAAGGATTCTTCAACACTCGCCTCTCTAAGGGGGGCATTGCAGGAGGAAATGGGGTACTGGGTGGAGGGGAGCAAAGGGGAGGGGGGAATTGGGACGATTGTAATAGCAAAATAAATAAAATCTATTAAAAACAAACAAAAAACTCGTCTCTCCTAAGAGTGATGTGCTCTCTCCTAATGGGGCTCTTGGGGCACGCAGCCAGCTCTCTCATGGTCAGAAAGAAAAAAGACTTCAGTTGCAGAATACTGAATCTTGGTAAAACGAAAAGCTAGCTTTCTCATTCTTCCTGCCACTGAAATGTAGTCTGAGAAGAAAGGGAAAGTAAACAAAGAAGTTGATGAGTGGTGGGAAAAGTGTGCCAATGCGCAGAGTTCATGCAAACTTACTTTGGTGTTCTGCTGGCCCTTGAGCAGGGCCAGACAGTATAGTTACAAGCTCTGTGACACAAGAAATGGTTAAAAGCACCAAACATACGATTTTTCTCCCCACTGGTGGTTAAGAGTTATAGCAATTATTTGTCAAATTAAAAACTGGAATTTTAAAAATGATCATTTTGGCCCTGGCTGGTGGTTTAGTGGATTGAACAACCAGCCTGCGAACCCAAAGGTTGCTGGTTCGATCCCCAGTCAGGGCACATAACCAGGTTGCAAGCCAGGTCCCCAGCTGGAAGTAGGTGAAAGGCAACCTTACGTTGATGTTTTTCTCCCTTTCTTCCTTCCTCCCTTTCCCACTCTCTAAAAGTAATGAATAAAATCTTTTAAAAAAGATAATCTTTATTTAATAGTGGCTAGCATTTTAGAGGAATCCTTCTAAAAGATCAATTTTTGGTAGCTATCATTTCTTTTATCCCATCCATAACTGGAAACATTTTAACCTAATGCCGGTTCCCGCCTTCTTCCTACAATGATGCCTCTGACCAGTCAAATCACTTCCAAGATAAGTGTTCTTGAGGATGAAATTCAAGGACTTAAAGACTCTTAGCTAGATGTCTTCTTTCTATAGTAATTTTCTCTGTAGAGTTTGAACCTCTTCAGAAATATGAGAGCTGCCTCTTCAGTCTTCCCCCTTAACCACAACTAAATCAATTTGAGAAAAAAATAACACTCTCTGCAATAATAATAAAAAAAAATACCTCCTAGCAGGGTTTTTATGTACAAGAAATCTGGAGATAGGAAGGAAAGCATTAAGAAAGGTGAAGAATTGCACATGACCTCCACAGCAGATTTAGAGCTTCTAAATATAGCAGCTTTCTACCTTAATGACCATCTGTCTTAGGTGGCTCATTATTCCTTTTGAATGGAAAACCTAACTCAAATTACCTATTCAAAATGCAGTACAATATTACAGCTGATGAGAGGATTAAGCCATCGTACTTTTGGTTACATCACTTAGGAATGAAGCAGGAAATAAAGATGACCACCAAGTCTCTGGACCAAGAATGATTACAACCAAGTCCTTTCACTGTGACACTCACCCCATCTCCTTGCCCTTTCTCTGTCTAGGAATCCAGTTCAAATATAGATGCTCTTTGACTTAAAATGGGCGTATGTTCTGATGAACCCATTGCATGTTGAAAATACAGTAAGTGGAAAATGCATGTAACACACCTCACCCACCGAACACCACTGCTTTGCCTGGCCTACCAAAAATGTGCTAGGGACGCTTACATTAGCTCATCCCTGGGCAAAGCCATCTCACCACTGTCCTCAGCACAAGAGCAACTGCCTTTCAAATGCTCCCTCCCAACCGGGCACCTGGGCCGCCACCCAAGCACGCGCCCTAGTCAGTAATCGAGCTGGCAACCTTTCAGTTTGTGGGATGACACCCAACCCACTGAGCAACACCAGTCAGTGCACAGAACTGAGGTTTGAAAATCCTGTACCACCAAAGTACTTCGTCTCTCTCTCCATGACAGGATTTATCACACGCAATTAAGTGTAATCCAAAAAGGATCACCTTTTACACAGCAACGTACCCTTGTCCTCTACAACAGAGCTTGGTTCATGAATAGGGATTCAATAAAATGTCTATAGTAGAATAAGTAAATAATTATATGAAGAACTGCATTAAGAAAGGCTAGAATACTAAAAGGTGAAAGAGGGAAAGGCATGAGTAAAGGAATAAAATGTATCTGTTTGGGGTTTCTTAGCAAGGTTAATGTATACATTTCAGATAAAGCTATTGATAAACTAAAGATTTCTTAATTGTTCTCAAAGCCAATACCTACCATTACCAAGTTAGAACATTCACCAAAAAAAAAAAAAATTTTTTTTTACCATTCTAGAAACACTAAATGCAAAGGCAGAGAGAATGTTTTTAACCTTTAAAGTAATTTAAAATGTTTTGTTCTTTGGAAAGCTTTTAAAAATTATGCACAAAATCTTTGATTTGTACAAAAAAGTATAATTGAGAGCAGCAGTAATTCACATTATAAGCTGGTCTACATACTCACTAGTATACGAGTAGAGCATTATAAAAACAATTCTTTTAAAAGTCTTTTCTTATCTCAAAGTCATAAAATGCAAATTGTAGTTTTAAAACAAATGAGTGGGCTGTAATTCTATTGCTCATAGATACTAAAATCAGTATAACTACATAATCGTCGTGTGGGGTCCCTACAAATCCCAAGAGCTGAAAGTGCTGGTGGCCTTTGGCCGTGATCCTGGGGATACCAGGGAAGGGCCAAAGCGGGGCCACGGAGCCCTGTCTTCTGTAAACAGAAGTAAACTGTCAAACCAAAAAGCAACACTGTTCATTGTATTGAAATATTATAACGTGAATTGCAAGTTCTGATAAATTACCCAAATCTCATTTTTGTTCTTATTCTATATCCTTACCTGAGGACATGTTTATTGATCTAAGAGAGAGGAGAAGGGTGGGGGAGAGAGGGAGGGAGAGAAACATCCATCAGCTGCCTCTGGCATGTGCCCTGACACATGCAAACCCGCAACACAGGCCTGGAATCGAACCCAAGACCTTCCAGTTTATGGGATGATACTCCAACCAACTGAGTCACAACTGGGGCTCCCTTTTGTTCTTTAAAGGCATCATCTTACACATAATTTTTGGTGTCGTGTTAAAAAACCACCAGGATTATGTTAAACATAAAAAGGGGGGAAAAAGGTGTTTTAATGTGGCACAAAACATGACAAATTAAAATTCCTAGGTATGTGTGTAAACATCTCAGATCGTGTCTAAAAATTAAGGCACTTTTAACAGCAGGGTCTCACTGCATAGGTGCTTTATTAATTTCCCCATTTTCCTGTTAGTGGGTTAAGTAATAGAAGTAGTACTGTAGTCCCAGTAACAACAATCGTCTAAAACAATTGACATGAAGAACATCTTTGAAAGAAACTGACATGGAGACAGGAAGAGAAGGGGAAGGGTCTAATCGATGAACTGGTATAAATGACCCATGGACACTGACAGTAGGGTGGGGAAGGTGGGGTAGGGGAGAGCAAGGGGACGGGACAACTGTTAATGGGACAATTGTTAAAAAAGGAAGAAAACCTTTGTTACTTTCAATTTGAGGTAGAAACTGAAGTTACCTTTATGAACTCCATACTGTAAAGGTTAAAAATGCACTTCCCTCAAGACTGTCGAGTCAGCAGCGGGAAGAGGAAGGAGGGGTCTGGGGAGGGCTCAGCAGGCACGGGGCTCAGGCGAGGAGGAACGCGGCCTTTCAGCAAGGCTGGAGCTGAGGGCGACAGCGGCTTGTGAAAAGACACAGGCAGGCTCTCCCAGTAGTCTGACCAGGCTGTTCTTTGCAGAGGCCTCTCCTGAGGGCTGTGGGACGTTCGGTGGCGACCCTGGCCCCTGTCCGCTAGAAGCCAGCGGCTCCCTGTTATTATGACAGCCAAAAATACCTCCAGACAGTGCCAAATACCTTTCTTTTAGGGGCAGGGGGAGGACCAGTGAGTCATTGAAGAAGCAGGGGCCAGATCACAGAGGAACTCAAAAACCAGTTCAAGACACCTGGGCTTCCCAAGCGGGCGCCTTTGGAGTGACAGGTGCATGCAGTGAACAGCCGCTGACAGGATGCCCCCTCGTGCGAGGACTGTGCAGGCGCCGAGGACATAAGATGAACAAGATACATGAGGTCTCTATCCTCCTAGAACTGTGTGCTTTCTGTGCAAACAGATGAAGCAAGGAAAGTCAATAAAGCTCGTTTTGCAGTAAGTGCCATGAAGAAAACAATGTCAGAGAAGAACTGAGTGGTGGGAGGGAAGAGGCTACTTTACTTGAGATGGGACGGCCTGGGGAGCTTCTCTGAGGCGGCAAAAGAGATTTAGGTTGAAACCCTGATGGCGACAGAGCCAGCTGTGCAGAGGCCTGACGATGGGGTGTCCTGGGCGGAGCTAGAAGGAAGCCCCTCAGCAGGACAGGGCAGCGGAGTGGGGGTGACGCGCTGGGTCAATAATGTGAGACTTGAGGGGGCGCACTGAACAGGTGTAAATAAGGGGGCGACATGACCTAACTTCGATTTTAAAAGTACCTGTCTGCTATTGCTAGGGGAACTCAAGAGTTAAACATTTCAGCTGCTACAGTAAGTAGATAGGCTTACGTGACTAATGCATCTGGAAGGCTGCTATTCCAGGAACTGGAATGCATGCTCTACCTGTAACTCTAGGAGGCTGACATGGAATTCAATGGCCCAGGGGTCTGAGAACAATCCAGATGGTGTCTGAGCCACTGTGTTCCAGGGACGGAATGTCCATGAACAGATAAAGGTCGACTAGGAAAATCCCTGCTCGATGGCAACTCTTAGCCGGTTAACCGTTTGTGCAAACCCCTTACTGGCCTTTTCTTCTCTTTATAAATAGGTCAGCTTCAGATGAGATGTTAAGATGGTTTTTAGGATACAGAATCTGCCATCTTCTCAGATGGCTGGTGTCTGAATAAAGCGCCCATAAAGATTCAATCCTTGTCTCTACTTACTGGTTCTGATAGCAACAGGCAGCATGAATGCTGGGTTTTCCAGTTTTACTACGTGGAGAAAAAATTCTACAGGAAGCAAAGGAGAGGCCAGTTTCCTAGACAGGAAACTGGTTCAACACATGAGACAAAAGGTGGCTGGAGGTCAGGTAGATGGAGACGGAAGGAGCGGGGCTGTTCAGTAGCAAAGCTAGTAAGCAGGCCTGGCCCGGGGGTGAGAGGAAGGGAATGGAGGGAAATGAGAAAATCTGCCGGGTTTTGCTTGAACAATGGGGGAGGGGAGGGGCACGCAGAGAAATGGGAGGGACTGAGGGAGGATGCGGAGTCCCAGTCACCGAGAAGATAGATGGGCAGTGTGGAGCCAGGAGGCGACTGAAGGTCTGGAGAGCACAGTCAGAAGAGGAAGTCACTGGTCACTGCTGCTGACAGGTCTGCCAGAGGAGGGGCCAGCCACGGAGACAGGCAGAAAGGGCCCCAAGGTTGAGGGCTTTAGAAATGTTGCTTGAGAGGTCAGGTAGTGGAGAATAACGGCGACACCTGGGTTAGGCCACATGCAGGACAGTGGTGACCCTGACAGCAGCAGTTCCAGGGGCGCTGGGGAGGAAACTGGACTGAGGAAGGGGGTGTGGCTCTTTCAGGACGTCTGTCGTGTGAAGGGAAGCGGACAAACAGGCCGGAAGCGAGAGGAGAATGAGGAAGGTAGAACCTCCAGCGGTGGCAGAAAGGAGACATGTCTCCATACACTGCAGCAGGGAAACGACCATCAGCAGAGGCCAAGGACAATTTTGGGGGTGCAACTGAACACCAGGGGCCATGCGGTTACAGGGGGTTGGGAAGGCGCAGCGCCGCGTGCCGCAGGGGTGTGGGCAAGGGCTGAGGGGGCAGAGACGCGGCCGAGATCAGTGTGGCTCTGTGGGGCAGGAAGACGCTCCCAGGCACAGTAGCTGTGCGAGACCCGTCGGACACGGGCGGGAAGGAGTGTGGGTAGTGTCCAGCTGTTCTCGGTAGGCAACTTTGTGGATGATGCGCCCCTCCAAAGGGGTGACCAGGCGCAGAGGGGGAGCGGGTCATCCAGGCCTCAGTACCCAGTCAGGTAGCCCAGGAGCTGGCAGTGCAGGGGCCCGGGCTGGGGACGCAGGGGCCCCAGAGAGGACGGGGGCCTGCGAAGAGGCAAACACAAGGGCCAAGGCAGAACACCAGCCTAACTGTGTGCGGAGGAGGATGGCCACAATGCCCCTGCAGCGAACAGGACACTGGCAAGTGAAAAAAGCCAAACAAGGATCAAGAAAAATGACCAAAAGAATAAAGAACTAGAGAAGCCCAGGATCTGTCAGCACACGAAGCAAACAATAATGGATATAACTGAGTCATCAAGACAAAGTGAAATTAGGTTCAGCACAGTTCACATTGTGGAAAGATACGGAGCATATTAAAAATGTTTTTCTTCTTACACTTAGAAATACTTCAGTCAGAAAAATTCAGTTGGAGAGAACACTTCCATTTTCTGATGTAGGGTAAACAATGACAATATAGGGATGTATCAACATATATAATGTTTCATAGTTTTAGATATTCGAAAGTGCCTAACCAATAATAGGTACCTTTGAAATAAAGCTGAAGGGTTAAGTGGAGCGATCAGGTCATTCCAGGATCCCTCAATTTAGACAGATCTGCTTGCCTGCAGCTCATTTTCTAGGCTCGGGGTGAGAAATAATGACAAAGGAAAAGAAAACCTGGGCGAAACCAAGGATACCTTCTCTCCTGTGGCATAGACTGGGAACATTCTGGAGGCGATTAAGCCTGATTTGTGTCAGGCCTGGGAACAGGGTTTTTATAGCAGAGCTTATCTTTCTTAGTAATTGTTGCACATTCTCACTTTCTAAAATGCCTGGGGCCCTATTTTACTTACAAAAGGAAACTCTGGGTTTCCAAAGAACTATCTTGGCAATATGCCAAACAGCTGGTGCCCCCCCCCAACCCCACCATGCCCACTGGTCATTATCTCCCTTTTCAAACAGCAGCAGTCCCTGTGAACCGGTCTGTCCCCAGACTGCCCTCCACATTTATATGTAGTGCTCATTAGAGCTGCCCGGGGGTGGGAAGTAGGGTTACAGAGATGTTCTTGTCACCTCAGACCTGAACTGAACTGTGGCACAGCGCCACTTCCCATTAATTTAAAAACGGTTGCAGGAAAATATTCCTCAGTGCTTAAGCTGTCTGCAGGCCCGAGAGCTTGCCAGCTGGACCATCTCTGCGAGATCCTGAGGGCTTGTTCCGGGCCCTCCAGGAGCTTGGTTGGGCGAGGAAGCCCAGCTGGGGCCCCTGTGTGCGGTCATCAGAAGAAGAAACTGAAGCCTGCTCCCCAGGCAGTGCCAGCACAGATCTCTGGAAGCACCGAAATTAGATTAGCAGGACAAGAACGGAAACTTCTCTGCCGCCTTTCAGGCTTCTGATGATGACTCAGAACTGGCTACCACTAAGTTGGCCAGGAGACTCAGATTAGTTCTTGGTCTCTGACCTAACCAATGAAGAGTATAGCACGAAGTCTATCTCCTTCTTAGATATCTTAGAAGTTAAAAACTTTAAGCTCCTCCATAGTTTTATTATTTTTTTTAATCCTTACCCAAGGATGTTTTTATTGAGTTAGAGAGGAAGGGGAAGAGAGAGAGAAACACAGATCCATTGCAAAGTAAAAGAAAAGAATTTGAGTATAATTAGCAAAAGCTCTCAAGTTGGTCGTCAAGTAATTAAGAAATGAGCCTAATATTAACATGAAAAGTATGCCAAATAGCAGCTACTAAAGAGATCTGGAGAAAAGAAATTTTATTAGCATGCATCTGATACTGTCCTGGAGGAAAGGAGTAATGTTATTTGTCTGTACAGGATCGTTCTTAGAATAGGAAAGTCAAGTGATACTTTTTAGAGAAATATATAAAATATGTGTTTTACTTAAAAAAAGAAGAAAACAAAGAGGCCTCCGCTTTAGAGAAAGCAGCAACCTGGAGTGCATGTAAGCGCCAGACCTTAGGTGAGTTCCAGGAAAGCCCTTCCAGCAGCAGGGCCTCCGGAGCCTCCGGAGACGCAGTCAAGGAAGAGAGAGAACTTTCTATCTGGCAGATTGGCAAACACTTCAGGGTAATAGAAGCTGTTAATGGCGAGGGTGCAGGAAACTTGTATGCACTGCTGATATCTTCTAAATTGTATCAACTTCCCTGGAGGCCCATTTAGCAACCAGTATCAAACATTTTTAATGTGCACTTTGATTCAGCAATGATAACTGTCTTTAGGACAAATTTCTCAACCAAGAAAAGTACAAAAAGATATATCCTTACAGAGGTTCACTATGGTGTTAACAGTGAAAAATTACAATCTAAATACTGTTGGCAGGAGACTGATTAAGAAAATTACACAATAAAGTACTATGTAGTCTTTAAAAGTGATGGAGATTTGTATACTTTACTGTGCAGGGGCTGCTATGACTATTCAGTGAGAATAGTTTCCAGAGAGCTCTGGCTGGTGTGGCTCAGTGGCCTGGGCACCGGCCTATGAACCGCAAGGTCGCTGGTTTGATTCCCAGTCAGGGCATAGGCCTGGGATGCAGGCCAGGCCCCCAGCTGGGAGTGTGTGAGAGGCCAACTGATTGATGTCTATTGCGTGTTTCTCTCCTCCTCTTTCTCACTCCCTTCCCCCCTCTCTCAAATAAGTAAAATCTTAAAAATAAAAAAGCTTCCAGAATAGTAAAGTAGAACATTTGTATATGATTAGTGACCGTGCCTATAGAAGGAAGTCCAAAAGGATGTTTCTACTGTAATAGATGATTACAGCTCTTGAGATGTCTGGTAATTCTGTGTCCCCTCCTGTACTTTTCAACCTCGAATAGTACATGATTTTTACCAAAAAAGAAGTCATTTTTTAAAAAAAGATAGGCACAAAATACATTTTTCTTTAAAAATACCGATATATACAAATAAAGACAAATACTTCCTATTCCATGGTGAAAGTATAAACAAACCAAAAAACTCCATTTACATGTTAAGTTTTAAATTTAAATCTCTGGACAGTATAAAGTATTTCACACTAAGAATGTTTTCATTCATAGTTTATTACTATTGATGTTTTGGTTTTTGTGAGGACAAAACCTGTAAACTACCTGTAAATTCTAATTATACAGAGTATCATGAACATACTACATTACAAACCAAAGTCGAGGTACCTATTCTGTGTGAAATGAAATTCCACAATAATTATGAATAAACAAAAAGTAAACCCAAAATATTTCTAAGAAACTGAAGGGCTTCACTTGAAGCATTTTCAACATGTTCCCTTTCAGACCAGCAGAGGTAGCTGTGAATTAAAACAGGGAATGCGAGGTGCTCAGGGTTAGCCATTGATGACGCCCCCTTTTCAAAAACAAACCTGAGTGTATAGTGCAGAGTTAATGCAACTCTCCACTATATGAAGGCAGTGGCCAACAATTATCTGAGGCTGGAATTGGTTCTGATCTAGAACCATCATCTCAGTTATTTATGGAGAGCACAGACTTGGACCACTTCTGTTTGACATTTTCTGGGTGATTTTCTTAGTCGTAGGAGGAATGACTTCCCTGTAAGAGGCAGTCAATAGTGAGGAAAGATCATCAGTCTTCTGTGAGCAAGCTCACAGCTTTCACCAAAACTCTCGAAGTGCAGAGCTAAAATGGGCCTCCACAAACCTCTGCGCAGGGTCGCCTGAAACCTAAGCTGTCCCCCGCAAGTCCTCTGGGTGCCTTGTCCTAGCACGGTGCCTGGCTCAGGGTGGGCCCACAGGTATCTTCTGAATGAATTAACACCACTCCGTTCAAAGTATGCGCCCCTGACAAAGTATCTCTGGTTCAATTTTGCGGCGAGCCGTAGAGATCAACTGATATGCCCACTGACCCGCACGCAGGCAGGGTATTTGCTGTCTCCCTTTCTAGAGACATGAAGGTGCGCTATCAAAGGATTCCAAGTACTCTCATACTCAATGGTGCCAATCAGAGTATTTCTCCCTCAAATATTTCATTAGGCAACAATCCTCTTACCAGTCCCATAGAAGTTCACATTCTAGAAACTAAAACAACATAGTCTAGCCCATAAAGCCTAAATTAGCAAGCACACAATTTCACTTAAAGAGCCTAATTGTGTTGGTCTATGAAAATTTGCCTGTAGCTACTTTAAAAACAAAGGGTAGTCAGACTAGGAGAAAAGCAACATCTGTTTGCCTACTGGTGTGTTTTGGGTGAGAAGCACACCAATGCCTGTGTTTGGTTGTGACTAAGCCAATGTGAAAACTCAGTCATGCCAGTAATAACAATACCCATTACTCCAGCAATTCTCCCAATTCTGCTAGTGACTCCCACAGGCATGCACACACGCCATTAATGCACCAGCTCCCGCTTCGAACTGTGACCCCACTTCTTTCCTTCCCTGTACACAAAACTCGAGACTTGCCATAACACTGCCTCCAGCCTCTCTGCCACCAGCCAGCAGGCCACATGCCAAGTGGGTCAACTGGCAGTTCTGCCTCACCTGGGCCACCTGGTGCCCACGCGCCCTTCTCCTGGTTCCCTGCTCCGCAGCTGGGCAACCTCCTTTGCGCCTTTCCCGTGATGCACATGTTGCTAATTTAAATAATAACTTAACAATGCTTTAACTGCTATGGAAGAATATTTATATACATGGATATCAAACAGCATAGAAGTTGTTGCAAATTCAATAATTTCACTGAACAAGTAGCTAGTACTAATTTATACAGAATGAACATTTGCTATGAATTAAATATTAATTATATTTGAAGTTCCACCACCTTTAAATATGTAAATTACTTATTTACTAGTAATGAGGAGTTATTAGGAAGAACTTAGTCACCTCGGTCGTCACTTCCTAAGACAGTGAACAAACTATACACATTTGAGAATCAGGAAGATTTGGACGCAGAAGTAGAACAAACACTCCAGACACCAATCACTGTGGTTACTTACACTGTGAACTCCTAACGCCTTGCACACTGCGAAGCTGATCACGCCGACCCCACACCACGCACACAGGGAGCCCCAGCCCAGGGCTCGCAGGGCCAGGGACGACCCGCTCTCCGGCAGGGCAGCGGTGGCCATGCTCCCCTGCAGGGAAGACAGACAGGGTGAGGGGAAACCAGCCCTTCAGAAACAACACATATTTGAAATCAATGTTTAAAAAAACAATATCTTCCCAAAGAAGCCATTCAAATTGATATGAAACCATTTATACGAGTAACTTACATACCTGTTCATTAGAGAATGAACATTTTTCCCAAGTTATGAACCAAATGTTCATGCTTTTTGAATTGTATGTTATTTGCCCACTGAAAGTTTCCTTACTTGTGTATTTTCTTTATATAGTGATATTCTTCAGCCCTTACATCTATGATATGTGCTATCCTTTTTCCCAGTTTGCTTTACTTTTAATTCCTTGAATTTCTTTTTTTTTCAGTTTTTGTCTTTGGCTAAAGATGCATTCTAATGCTTTTCAGCTTATTAAAACTTCCCCTATCCTAAAATTAGTCATTTCCCTTTTCTGTTCTATTTTTGTTTCAAAATTGTCTCTTCTTTTTACCAGTAAGTTTTTGGTTCATCTGGTATTTGTTTTGGTTTTGATGGGAGTTTACTTCCCAAAATGCTTAGCAACTGACTGCTGTACCAATTGATCCTCCTTCCAACTTACTAGAGAAACATAGAGAGGTTTATTTCTAAGTTATTTTTGTACAACTAATGTATTATCTATTTTTTATGCCAGAATCACAGATTTAATTATAGAATAAAAAGTCTTAATATCTATAAAGTATGTCGTACTTACTACTTTTTAAAAAAATTTCTTTAATACTTTTGCCCATTAATTCTTCCAGAAAAATCCTACAACATTCTGTCAAGATTTCTCCAACACCCAAAGTCCCAATGAATGGAGAAAATGTCCATTCACTGGCATTTCCATTAGAATGATATCAAACTAATTACCAAATTTATAGCATCCAATCTTCCACCTGAAAATGTATTTCCATTTAGATATCCTTTTCTCTTTTAGAATAACTTTTAAAAGATTTTTATTTTTTAGAGAGAGGGGAAGGGAGGGAGGAAGAGAGGAAGAGAAATAATGTGTGGTCGTCTCTCCTGCGCCTCCAACCAGGGACCTGGCCTGCAACCCAGGCATGGGCCCTGACTAGGAATCGAACCAGCGACGCTTTAGTTCACAGGCTGACATCCACTGAGCCACCAGCCAGGGAATCTTTTTTAGAGTAACTTTTTATATTGTTCAACACATTTCATAACACAGGTGTTTTTACACATGTATGTTGTGACTGTGAATGTTACTGCTATCCCATGCGTACCTAGCACATGCCAAGACCTGGCAGGTACTTAGTATTTGCTGACTTACACTTTTTTTAGATATGCCTTAGACCCAATGAAAGTTTTTTTGTTTGTTTGTTTTTTAAATATTTTATTTCATTATTTTTAGAAAGAGGGGAAGAGAGAAAGGGAGAGAGACATCAATGTATGGTTGCTTTTCACCTGCCTCCAGCCACAGACCTGACTGGAGACCTGGTTTGCAACCTTGTTATGTGCCCTGGCTGGGGAATCGAACCTGCGACCTTTGGGTTCACAGGCCGGCACCTTATCCACTGTGCTACCAGCCAGGGCACCAATGAAAGTTTTAAGAAATTTTTCTTTAGCCATTTTCTATAAAAACAACACACCTTCTTCCCTTACTCCTTTGTGTTGCTGTAATTTAAGAGTGATGTCTAGAGCTCATATTGGGGTGCTGCACTCTAACAGGCCCAAACTGTCATCCAGCAGCAGTACCATTACCCAAATATTGCTAAATCAGAGTGGGTGCAAGTGCTTTAGCCTAAATTTCATTTTAGAAATATAATGAATAGATGGATGTAGTTTGCTACACAAGTTAACTCATGTTTGCACCTGCGTTAGCATTTGCAGAAAACTGCTGGTCAACAATGTGTCAAATTAAAAAAATCCTTATTTCCCTGAGAACAAAAAGTATATATGTAATATATATATTATATATATATACACACACATATATATTTAAAAGTACACAAGACCATATTCTTGACTAAGTTTAAAAGATAACTACATATAAGAACCCTAATGACATAGCAATATTGCCAATAAAATCTTAATTTTGTCAAACTTGTAGATTTTTTTTAAAAAGTACATGCTGTCCTGGCTGGTAGCACAGTGGTTAAGGCGCCGGCCTGTGAACCCAAAGGTCACAGGTTTGATTCCCAGCCAGGGCACATAAACCAGGTCTCTAGTCAGGTCTGTGGCTGGAGGCAGATGAAACGCAACCATACATTGATGTCTCTCTCCCTCTCTGCCTCTCTCCCTTCCTCTCTCTCTGGAAATAATAAAATATTAAAAAAAAAAAAAAAGTACATGCTAAATTTGTACATCAGCTTCAGAAACTGTGATGAAATTAGATATTCTTAGTTATTGACTACATACTTCCAAAAATGAACTTTTGTGGAAATAATATTAAAAGTTGATTTATCTTTATGAAGTTTTGTAAAGTCTAATCACAAGAGTTTCCCTCTGGAGTGCAGGTCATATGACCTTCATAAACCCTGCTCAGGATTTTCAAAAGAACCACTAGTTGATTTGCTGCAGGACATGACTGATCTGCCCACCCCCATCCCCAAAAGAATGGTTGCTTTAAAAGATCTATAAATACAAACCCATGTGCTAGTCACATATACCTTTAATGAAAGCTATATTTTTCCTCACTGCCATAATATTTTTCTTAATTTTCTTAATTTAAATGAAAACAAAAGCATGTACAGGTGGAAGCTGAATCCAACAAATCACATTGGAGTTATGATAGTAAATATCCCCCAGATAAAACAGAAACATTGTTTTCTAGGTGGAAACTGAATTCTTAGCCTTTTGCTTAAAGACATTGGGTGCCCCTTCTAGCAGGTGAAAGAATGAATCTATTATTCACAGATATAGGAACCATCAAGAGCAAACTGTTCAGTTTGTCAGCAAGTCGAATTTATCTAAGAATAAAATCCATGTTGTCAGTGTTTATCAGGTTAATCTTGGGATGAATTTGATGTAAATCAAACTGATATTTAAAAAGAATGTTCAATCTAGTTATTTCTCCAATAGGATATTCTTACCTGATACAACATTTTGATATATTCTTTACATTACAGAAATAGCTTTAAATATATATATATATATATATATATAAATAATTTATATAAAGATTTATTTTTATAATTTCTCAGGAGGTGTAGCTACAGTGAAAAGATGGTGACCTGCCTTTTTTATCTGCTCATTATATAAATGGGTCTTGACATACTCAGTTACTTTTACCGTGCTGTATTAGGATGAGTAGGAGCACCCCATTATTGTAGATAAATAAACTATCTGTATGTGTTTATAGTCTATATTTTCTTTGTTTTAACAAAATAGATATACAATGTGCACATTATTTCTACTTGTAGTGCGTTTATTTCAAAATTCTTGATCTATTTTAATAGACCAAAGAAACTCAGAAGTAGAATTTTTTGGCCACCTTAGCTGGCACCTTCCCTTCCTGTTTATTCAGAGGGAAAAAAAAGGATGTTCATCCAGCACTTACTATTTTTCTCCACTCCCAGTTTTCTAGCTGGAGACTCAGCTAAGAAAGATGTTAAAGATTCTTATCCTCCTAAAGTAACAGAAGTGTAAGTAGTCTGCCCCATCTGAAAGTTGATCATTTTAAAGTCTTTTTGGGTTGTGATTTTAATCTGTATTATGATTAAGACCTAGATTCCCAGGCTAGTGGACAGAAGTCTATTCAAATTTAAAAACTGATTAAAAATAGCATTATTTAGCCCTGGCTGGTGGCTCAGTGGATAGGCACCAGCCTGTGAACCCAAAGGTCGCTGGTTCGATTCCCAGCCAGGGCACATAACCAGGCTGCAAGCCAGGTCTCCAGCCAGGTCCGTAGCTGGAGGCAGGTGAAAGGCAACCATACATTGATGTTTTTCTCCCGTTTTTCCTTCCTCCCTGCCCTGCTCTCTAAAACTAATGAATAAAATCTTAAAAGAAAAAGCTAAAGGATATTTCCTTTAAAAAACTAGCATTATTTATTTTCCAGCCATAATCAAAGATGTAGAGGGCGCCGTGGTGAGCGAGTTGCGGAATCTGTACCTTAGTTTGCTGGGACAACAGCCCAGTTTAGTTCCTCGTAGGGTTGTGATGGGGGTTAAATGAATCCTCACCCTAAGAAGAGCAGCTAGCACCTGGTAAGCACTCAAATGTTAGATATCGTCAATGTCAAAGGACACTTTCAGGCGGCCACTTTTAAGTACACTGCCTAAGAGGCAGCATTCTTAAACTGGTGCTTGTCCAGCATAAACTTGTTAACTGCTCGAGAATTTCTGAGCTCCTCCACCAACCACTTTCTCTCTCAGAGAGAGATGAATCAGTAGTAATACTGAAGGTTAAGTGCTTTCCAGAGGAGAGGTAGAACCTTACAGAGCCGCAAGAGAGATTTCTGCTCTGAAAATATTCTGTAATATAGGTGAAAATGACCCTGTGGTTCATAGGAGTAATTATAAGTTCCATGAAAGCCCTGAGTGATCAGAAGGAGATCCAGATGCACTTTAAATGTGGTCTCCTGCCATCGCAGTTTTCATAAGGCTTAAGTATGGTTATTAGTTATTAAAGATACATAGAAGTGAGGAAGGATTCAACTGGTTTATGATTTTTAACACAACACTGTTCTACAGCAATCATCAAGTTGTAATTGTGCAGTTATTTGTGGGGATATTTAATATCTCCCTCTCTCACACCAGAGCTAACTTCCTCAAGGGCAAATATGTTTACTTTTGTACCTCTCATAGCTAGCTACAGTGCATGGTGTCTATCATATAAAAGCCCAAGTTACAGATGTTGAAGCAATAAAGCATTGTAATAGATAAATAAACCAGAAGAGGGCAGAGATAGAACAACATCAGCAACAACTGACTATGAGCAGATGTGAAGAAAATTTCGCATCTAGGTAAATGCAGTATACATGGCCACAACAGGGGCTGCTCAATTTTGCTTTTGGAGTAAGGAATTCCTGCCTTAAGCGTGTTACCATCACTCAGCCAAAATTTACTGAGCACCTACTATGTGCTAGGCACTCTTCTAGAGAGGGGGATGCAGCAATGCACAAACATGTATGGTCTCTGAATTCAAGGAACTGACATGTGTTTCTTCAACATTAAAATGCCCTTGATTTCAGCAATTTAACATCTCAGAAATAGAAATGCCTCTTGCAGTCAACACTGTGTCAAGAATTTAATTGGCATCACTTTTTCATTCTTGGCACATAAAATATTAGGGTTAGATTTAGATCTGAAGTCATGCTAGAAGTAGAAAATATACTGGATGAGCTTTCAAAGTCTTGCTCTGCTAAATTTAAGAAAGCACATAATTAAGTACTTTTTAAGAAAGACCATGGATAACTTTGTGCACTTCTTGAAGCTATGATGTGTATATACAGGTTTACTTTTGAAAGCACTATGAAAGGCCATGGATATTTTCTTTACTTTTATTATGCTAACTAGCTTCCATTTACTTATAATCAATAACAGTACAATGAACGGATTTTGATATCACAAACCTTATTGAACCATTCAGGACTCCTTTTTTTAGCCATTGATAATGTTGTAACAAATCCAGCTAGCATGCCAGCCCCAGCAACAGTACCTAGGAAAAGTCCACCTGCCAAGAGTTTTGAGGGAAGGGCACAGAGGATGGGGAGACAGGTTAAGGAAAGAAAAAAATTCTGAAGTTAAGAAGCTGTACATAATTCAATTTCAAGTACTACTTAAATTACATTCACAATTACTTTTGGCATCCCAGGAAAGATGGCTAAGCAGCCCCTGCCAACGGTAAATGACAGGGCAGTGAAACCTGCGTAACCTCAGGACCTCTGGTTCTGGAGGTCATTCTGAGACATCATTCCCAAGTGCAGAGAACGGAAATGGGGACCTTCCACTGGGACAGACGGACCTTGAGAATATCATGCTAAGCGAAATAAGTTAGACAAAGTCAAGAAGCATATGATTTTCACTTATGTGAAATATAAAACTGAGAGCAACAAATAAGACAAGAACTCAGGCACAGACAACCGCATGGTGCTTACCAGCGGGGCGGAGGGTGGGGAATAGTAAAGGTTAAAGGGGGTGAAGCACAGGGTGGCGGAAGGAGACCAGGCTCCTCCCTGCGTGGGGAGCGAACAGTGCAACACACAGACCACGCATCACAGAAATTACACTTGAACCTACAGGGAAAAGGAGGGCGCGGGGGTAGCAGCAGAGGACAGAGGGGAAAGAGCGCACAGAACGGCCGGGGAAGCCACAGCACCGCCCCCCGCCGCCCTGGGAGGCTCCCCCGCGGGCGGGCCGCGCGCTACACTGGGCGAGAGCGGGACGCCGGCGGCAGCGCAGGCACCGCCGGCACCGCCCCGCTGAGCTGGGACCCGCAGCTGGCCGCACCACACCTTTCACCAGGAAGAGCCTGTCGTCCGCAGGTCCCGGAGCCTCCGGTGCAGTGGAGCAGCCCGCAGCCTCAGGGCCCGCGGGCTCCATACTCCCGGCTGCGTCCGGCCACAACTGGGCCCGGCTGGGAGCGGAGCAGGGCGGCGGCGGAAGGTTCCGCGTGCAACCTGAATATGGGCCCGGCCGGGCCGCCGTCCCCAAACCTGCCCCCTGCGGCCGGGAGGGGAAGGCGAGGCAGCTGCACGCGACGTCCCCCTCAAGTCCGCCGAGAAGGTCACCCAGGGAGGACACTAGCCTGCTCCTCGGCCAGGGCTCTTGCAGGCTGCCGGCCTGAGACGGCGGCCAGCCCGACCCCGCAGGCAGCGAGCGGCCCTGGAGCGCCTGCGAGGGCGCGGCCCGGCCGCAGCTCACGACTCTCAGAGGCCGGCCTCGTAGTCCTCGCGCATCTTTCCGGGGAACTTGCTCACAGCCACTTTAGGGGTGAGCGGCGATTCTCTGCCTAGGAGAGGCAGCGCTTGCGTAATGCGCCTCGTCCCAGCAGAGGGGCGTGAACGGCTTTACAGCTGGATGGAAGCGAAAAGTGCAGACCAGGCGGAGAGCCGGGAGCAGAGGACCACGCTGCAGCCCGAGCCCGAGCCGCTCCAGCTCCCGCCTGGAAACGCGGGCAGCCCCGCCGGCCGCTCTTCACACCCCAGCAGCGGATTTGCTGACGCCGCTGGGTTCTGTAAATGGCCATTGAAAGGAGGAGGCTGGCAGTCATAGAAATTCTTTTCAGCCTCTCAAACAAATAGATACATGACACCATCTTTTAAAATGAGGTGACCTGTCATTGGTTTATTATTCCGAATCAAAATAATAATAAACTTGATGGGGATAGAGGTCTTTATTCATGTTTGTTTATATGTTACTATGTTATTGATTCTATTAAGTTTTCCCAATTGTTGCTCCCCCCCCACTTGGTACCCCTCATTCCCTGCAGCAACCCCCTACCCCCTAATTCATGTCCGTGGGCCAGTTCTTTAGCTACTCCACTTCCTATACTGTTTTTAACATCCCCCTGTCTGTTCTGTACCTACAGATTTGTACTTCTTAATCCTTGCACCTTCACCCCTCTCTCCCTTCCCCTTCCCCTTCCCAATTTATAACCCTCCAAATGACCTCCAGATCTATGATTCTGTTTCTGTTCTGCTTGTTAGCTTAGTTTGGTTTTGAGATTCAATTCTTGGTGGTTATGAATGTATTGCCATTTTAATGTTCATAGTTTTGACCTTTTTCTTAAGCCCCTTTAACGTTTCCTATAATAAGGTCTTGGTGATGATGAGCCCCTTTAGCGTTACCTTGTCTGGGAAGCACTTTATCTGCCCTTCCATTCTAAATGATAGCTTTGCTGGATAGGGTCATCTAGATTGTAGGTCCTGCTTTTCATCACTTTAAACACTTCTTGCCAGTCCCTTCTAGCCTGCAAAGTTTCTTTTGAGAAATAAGTGGACAGTCTTATGGGAACTCCTTTGTAGATAACTCTCTGCTTTTTCTCTTGCTGCTTTTAAGATCCTCTCTTTATCTTTAACCTTTGGCATTTTAATTATGTGTCTTGGTGTGGTCCTCCTTGTGTCTATCTTGTTTGGGACTCTCCGTGCTTCCTAAGCTTTTATGCCTATTTCCTTCACTAAGTTAGGAAGGTTTTCTTTATTTTTTAAAATAAGTTTTAAGTTTCTTGCTCTTTCTTTTCTCCTTCTAGCACCCCAATGATTCGAATGTTGGTACATTTGAAGTTGTCTCAGAGATTCCTTAGCCTGTCTTTGATTTTTTGGATTATTTTTTCTTCTTCCTGCTCTGATTGAATGTGTTTTTTCTTCTTCTTTATATTCCAAATCATTGATTTGATTGTTGGCTTCATCTACTCCACAGTTAGTTCCCTGTATATTTTCCTTTATTTCACTTGCTATAACCTTAATTTCTGCCTGGATCTTGTTTATACTATTGAAATAGCAAATGAGTTCCTTGAGCATCCTAATAACTAGTGTTTTGAACTCTGCATCTGATAGATTGCTTATCTCCATTTTATTTAGTTCTTCTGGAGTTTAATTCTGTTCTTTCATTTGGGCCATATTTCTTTGTCCCCTCATTTTGGCAGCCTCCCTGTGTTTGTTTCTGTTCTTTTAGTCCCTATCTTAGCAGTATGGCCTATTGTAGAAAAGTGCACCCATAAGTGGGATGGGAAGGAGCCTTAGGTAATCACAAGGGTGGGGCAGCCCATGCAAACCAGGTTGATGGAGTCTCAGATAAGGTTGCTGCTTTGCGCTTCTGTGTCTGGGAGGGCTCTGAAAGGCAACAATACTGCTGTCTGGCTTCTGGAGTTTTTTCTAGGAGGAAGCTGTCCCCTGGCACTCACCCTGATGCCAGACACTTTAGTTTCTCCCCATATGCCACTGGTGCCCTTCAAACTGCTGCCCTTAGGCTGGAGCCCAGAGAGAGTGAGTCTGCATAAGCCCTAAGTCCACTGTGAACCCTTTAGGAGGAAATGCCTGAGAACCCCCCAGTTTCTTCTGCCACAGGTTTTTACAGCTAGAAGTTCTGGGGACTTACCTCTTGGCACTGGAACCCTAGGCTGGTTGGTCTGGTGTGGGACTGGGATCCCTTGCTCCTGACGTATCCCTCCCAATTTTTATCCCACCCATACATACGGGACCGCTCATTCCACGTCTCCACACATCTTCATGCACCTCCGTGTCTCTGCCCCTCCTACCTGTCTGGATATATGTGACTTCTCTGATTCTGTGGTTGTCGGACTTCCATACAGCTCGATTATCTGGTGATTCTGGGTGATAGTTGTTTTTTAGTGTAGTTGTAATTTTTGCTGTGGTTGTGCAAGGAGGCAAGCTGTGTTTACCTACACCTCCATCTTGACCAGGAGTCCTTTATTCATTTTTATATTCCCCACCTGTCAGAGTATTACCTAGTCATGCATATTACATATTGGATGAATGAGTAAATAAATGCATCACTTTTTGCATCAGTTAAATGCAGTAAATAGCTCAAACTGGGCTCAGGTCCCAAACCACTTTGCAGCTATATGAACTTGGTTGGGTTATTTAGACTCTCTATACCTCCGCTTCTCATCAGTAAAAAAACAAAACAAACAAACAAAAAAAACTGATAGCACCTACCCCATAGGGTTACTGAGATTAACTTGTTCAACCAGCTGTTAAGTGACAGAGCCAGGATTTAAAAGCCGTTCTGGTCAAGTCCTTACCTGCCGCCCATTGGCCCTCAAGCTGGACCTTGATAACTGGAATCACCTGGAAGGGTTTGTTGTCCACCGTAGGCTGGGCCTCACTCCCAGAATTTCAGATTCAGCTGGGTTAGGGTGGGGCCTGAGAACTTCCATGTCTAATAAGTTCCCAGGTGATGCCAATCCTGCAGTTCCAGTTGGATACTGGAACTTTCTCTGCCATATTCTTACAGATTATGTCTCTTAAAATCCAGTTTAACACTTAGAAAATGTGCACCTTCCTCCACTCACCCTGACTTGGCTGTCTCCTCAAAAAACACAGAAAAGGGTTGCTGGTTCGATTCCCAGTCAGGGCACATGCCTGGGTTGCAGGCCAGATCTCCAGCCAGGTTCCCAGCTGGAGGCACACAAAAGGCAACCACACATTGATGTTTCCCTCCCCGTCTTCCTCCCTACCTTCCCCCCTCTCTAAAAATAATGAATAAAATCTTTATTTTGAAACAAAAAATAGCACAAACTTTATTTTAAGGATTTTATTACTATTTACTGAAAGGAACAGAAGAGAGATGACAACATCTTTAAATCTAGGGATAGTACCGCATCCTGTCTCTATTTTGAGACAGTAACTTCAAACCCTGCTTTTATTCTTGAAGATGCAGCCCGCAAATTTCTACCTTCTTTCTCACTGCCCAAGTGAAGGACAGTTTTACTTACTCCTTCCTGCTTTCCCGGAATATAGAGGTTGGAGGAGGTAATTAGAGTAAACGGATGGGAATCTTTGACTTCGGTGAGCGGTTTGCAATTTGAAGCCCCTCCTCAGATGCGCACCTTGAGGAGGACAGCCTGAGGGCTTCTCGGGCCAGGCTTGCTTGTGGGAAACTAGAACCCTTCCCTCACTTGCCCCAGGCTCCTGCCACATGCTCTGTCGCATGTCCTGGGAGATGAGGATTCCAGGGCCTGGGAAACCTGCAGGGCGCAAGGACAGAGAGTTCCTGGCCCTGAGATTAGAACCACATTCCAAGCATCCCAAGTTAAATGCCTGAAGAAAACGTATCTCAAAGACAACGTCACCCAAGGCCTCATGTTTCTGCAGTGCACGCAATTAGGCACAGCAGCTGCCACCTGAGTACCTGGGGACTTCAGGAACCCCAAATCCCCCATAAACTGGTTCCTATAGGAATGCGTGAAGCAAGCTCCAAACAGGTGGCTTAGAAACATTTAGAGTGCAGTCTCTACAAGACAAAGACACTAACTCTGAAATAGCAATACAAGCATGGGCAAAGGGGATCAGAAAGTTGTGCAACTTCGGTGCCCTGTGCAACTCGAGCAGGACCGTTATTGCGGTGGAGGCAGGGTTTCCTTTTGGGAAAAGGTAAAAGAAATTTCTCGCAAGCCAAGGGGGTTGCTGGGACAGCAAGTTTCTGTGAGACAGACTCTTGCTATTTGTTTTAGTCGGTTGAAGTCTACACCAGTGATGCATCTCACTACATTCTTTTGTCAAACCTTTTGGCCCCTGAAGATTCTATTTCACATTTTGACAGCTAGAAACCTGCTAGCACTTAAGATCCCAGAACTCCGGGAGCCCTCCCTCTAGTTCCAAATAATGATGGGGTTTTCTTCCATTTGTTAATTATTTTTTTTAATTTAATTTTATTGTTGTTGTATCTTCCTTTTTTTTTTTTAACATTTTTTTTGAAGTTTCCATTTCTCTCTGCTTAAGGCATGCGGCTGAATTCTGTTATCAAAATCTAATAAGAGTCATATATTGGTCATTTTTCTCCCTGCTGTTTGATACAAAGTACTTGTCGAAAATATAATACAGAGATCTTTCAATATTATGGAATAACTAAATGCATGCATAGAAAAAAGATCTACTGGGCTTTACGCTAAATTATTATTTTTTAATATATATATATTTATTTATTATTTTTAGAGAGTGGGGAAGGGAGAGAGGAAGAGAGAGAGAGAGAGACAGAAATCAATGTATGGTTGCCTTTTTCACCTGCCTCCAGCTATGGACCTGGCTGGAGACCTGGCTTGCAACCTCATTATGTGCCCTGGCTGGGGAATTGAACCTGCGACTTTTGGGTTCGCAGGCCGGCACCTTATCCACTGAGCCACCAGCCAGGGCTACACTGATTTATTAACAGAAGCTAATTTGAAGGAAGTGGGGAGGTAAAACTTGCTAATTTAGCTATTTTCAACCATTTTCATCTCATGGCACTTATTAATTACTAAAATTCTGCAGCACATCAAAAATATAATTTTTTCTGTTCTGAAAGAAATACATATAATTTTATTGCTCTATTAAAAATGTTAATTACCTACCCTTTTTTGCCCCAAAGTAACTTTTCAAAAATAAAATCAGGTGTCTACATACTTGTATATAAGGATTTCTGGTATCAAGTATTAATTAACCAAGCAGACACAACCTTATTATGACAAGACCAATAAGATGCAACTCTTTTTATATGACCTATATTTTATGGTTCAAGACAAGGCATTCACACCAGACAGCGGTTGTCATTATTTTTTTTAACCTGACAGTCTGAAGGAAGAGGGGTCAGTGCCCTGACTGAAGTCAGGTATTGGCTTGTCTTAAAAATTCTTGCAGCACACAGGCTGAAAGTCGCTGTGCCAATTTCTTCTACTTTCTGCCTTATGTAAAATGCTGACCAAAGGAACATTTTTATATATTTCCATAATATTTGGAAACTTTTAGCAAGGGACTTGTATTACTTTTGTGGAAAGGACCAAAAAGAAAGGAAAGCAGCCCAGCTCAGTTACAAGGTCATCTGACAACAAGTTGCTCTTCCTCTCTCTCAAGTCAATCAATAAACTTAAATAGAGAAAGAAAGGAAAACAATAAAAATACTTTAGAAATGTGTCACCTTATTTAAAAGAAAAATTTTCTGTTTAAATAGAAACATGCCACGGGTTTCCAGGGTAACTCACCAAGCTGTCCAACAGGATATCCGGTGGCAACACTCCTCCTGGAAAGCAAGGAAGCAGGAGTAAGAAGTATATGTCCTAAGAAAGGACTCTGGGCTGGCTAAGAACCCATGAGGGATTTGTATCTCCCAGTTTACTATTCTTAGAGCCTCTTGAATTCTTCCTAGTGGCTTCTCTGGGCTCCAGAACTGTAGCTACTTTGATGTACACTACAATCAATAAAGTGCAATATAGCCCTGGCTGGTAGCACAGTGGATAAGGTGCCAGCCTGCAAACGCACAGGCCGTTGGTTCAATTCCCAGCCAGGGCACATAACCAGGTTGCAAGCCAGGTCTCCAGCCAGGTCCATAGCTGGAGGCAGGTTGGAAGGCAACCATACATTGATGCTTCTCTCCCCTTCTCTCTCCCTCCCTGCCCTTCTCTCTAACAATAATAAATAAAATCTTCTTTAAAAATACAGTGCAATATAAATGGTAAGCATGGTAATAATTCCTGTTCAGTGAGCCGAAACTACACTTCCAAAGCTTGAGCCTCATTACTCACTTCCACCGTCTCATTACTTATCTTTCAGCATCGTATTGTGTAACTGTCCCTGGTTGAATCATAGAAGGTCTGTCTTCATCACGGTAAATGGAGGTTGCCGTTATGGGCTACTTCCTTTCCATTTTTCCTTTATTGTAGAGAGTACCTTCCCTAGCTCTTTCTAAGCTATCAGTTGAATCATTCCTGCTAATGATAAAGCAGAAATCTCTTTGAAAGCTGCTGTAGTTCATATGCCACTAGGTATTTTCTTGCAAGAGAGGGATGCATATAATTTTCTTCAGCTACATCTTCTAACTTCTTGTGAACATCAAATGTGATTACATATGTTCAAGCACTTTGTAAATTGTCAGGTATCCTGACAATATAAAAGATTACTCGGTTTAGTCCTGTGTGTATCCCAGTCATAGAAAAACCGTTTATCATTGCCAAAAGTAAAATATATTTCCATCTCTGCATTACCATTTTGCCAGGATTTCACGCACAGGTGCATATGTTTCAATCCTATTTCCTGTGGAGATCCAGGATATCAGCCACTGTGGTGTTGATGCTTATTATGTTTATTTTTATTAATTATCTTCTATTCTGATATATTAAAATTATAAACCACAAAATTAACAAAATACAGTCTATGATGTATGATGGAAGAGTGACTACATAAACTAATGAAGCCTTTCACGATCAGATGCTGTATTTAGATGGACTTCTTTTCATTCATTCAGCAAACATTAACTGAGCACCTGCTCTGGTTTTGGGTACGGGCTTTTCTGTGGTGAAGTAAAGGGGTGCGGTCCTGGGTTGACTTATAATTCCACGACCTTACTTTTCTAAGTAAGCGAGAACTTGATCAAAGCATCCTTTTTATCGCAACCTTTGTGGTCGATATTCTTTCTAACTGTGTTTCTTCCACTTTCTGCACTAATAAGTAAAATATGGAGTAAAGCAGCATTTTTATTTCTTATTAAGTCTGCAGAGCTTCAGGTCACTCCTCTAAGTATCATCTGTTATCGTCCACGCAGGTGGAGAGGGCCCTGAGGGGTGGAGCACTGGGGGTGTGGGGGCGGGGTTCGCTCCCAGCCCCCGGCCCAGCCCCTGAGACCCTGGCCAATGACTCGGGAGCCCGTAGACTCGGTCTGGGGACAAAGCACGTGCGTAGGGGGCTCCTGGCAAGAAAGTTATACCGTCCAGGTGGCCTAGTTGTGAGATGCAGCACAAGCATTCCTGAAGAGGTCACATGGCCTCACCTTCGGGCAAGATGGTTAGCCTCACGAAGCATCCGCGGGCGACAGCATCGCACCCGGTGCAGAACTGAAGATCCAGAGCTGGTGACTGGTCACTGCAAGGCACAAGCCCAGCTAAACCAGCGAGAGCACTAAAATACGACCCGGCCAGGAGCCCAGCTCCGTGGCGCGGAGTCAGTAGGGCGCGCTGGGAAGACAGCGGTCCACCGATGAGCCTGCTCGGGCCATGACGGAGGCGGGGTCTGCAGGCTGGGATGCGGTCAACCCTGCAGAGGTGGAGGGCGGGGGAGTGAAAGGGCAGCAGGCGAGACCCTGGCACTTAGGTGTGTCCTGTGTCCGCTTGCAGGAGGGCCTCCATCTGGGGCTGGGCGGTGGGGCTGGAAGCCAGCCTGCGTTTTGCTCACAGCCTTGGGTCCCAGGTGGAGCTGCCACTGACCTGAGAAGGGTCCCCTGTTCTCTTCACAAAAGGGCAGCACATGGGCAGAACTGGCTTTGGAAACCTGATGTTTAAAGCTTGATATTCACAGGTTAGAAGCTAATTTAAAACATCCCAACTGAATGATGTGTTAAGAGAGAATAAAAAATCTTGAGGAAAAAATCCTGACGCATCCAGGTTGGAGTGTTGGAAACAATGCGGTGAAAGAAGTGCGTAGAGATTGGAAATGCCTTTGGCATTCAGAAAATAAGTCAGAAAAGTGCTTCGAGTGCTAGCATGCTTACACTACTTGAATTAACTTTATTTACAGCCGTTAGACAATTCAAACAATAATTTTGGCTCCCTGACTCTTGCACTTTGCATTACAAAATAAACGTCTATGGTTACTTCTCACTGGACAGTCTATTTCCATTTTAGTCACATATTTAACTGGGATCTGACGTGTTTGATTTACTCTCATATATAAAAAGAATAAGCTCTTCGAATGTGACTGTATAGCATGATAAAATATTTCACTATATAGTAAATTACATGCCTTTTAAAAGATAGGGCTTTATTTAGGTCTGCTGTACAGGGCCCAATGCCCTTTTTAAAGTGTTCAAAGCATTTGATGGATTCATTGCTTAGTGTGCTATAAATATATATATTGTCTCAAATTTGAGACAATGAAAATGTGCTAGCGGACACATCAAGAGGGGGTTACGCTTCTTTCAAGGTGATAGGAAGAGTCCGGACTAGCTGTCTGGAAGCCAAGGTCTTGGTTCCCAGCCCTGGCAAGATTGTCGCCATTTCTCTTAATCTGGGCTTTCATTTTCTCCTCTTTAAAATGAGGGAAGTATTGAGCAGATCAGCTCTCTTCAAAGTGCTTCCTGGCACTCCCATCCCAGAAGCTGTTAGGCATTCCTCAGGGGGCAGAAAAGGTTTTGTGATCACATCAGTTCGACAAACAAAATATAACAAGTTTCTTTGTTTTGGGGCTTCTCAAAGTCTTCAAAAGGACACAGAAAGCAATAATTCTGCAGTTACTTGCTCATGGAATTCTTCCATTTAGGAGTATCTTGTGCACCATAGAGTGTAATTTGGGAAATGCTGCACTAGCTGGTCACTAGGGTTCTTTCTGCTCCCCCGTCTATGATGTAGTTCAGTTTGGAGAAATAAGGCTATTCCATTTATAGGACAGAGAGTGATACTTCTCCTTCCTCTTGCAGTTCAAGGTCAGATTTGAAATGTAATGTCTCCGCTCTGCTTTTAGTTTGAATCCAAAGGGCAGTTGGAAGAGCAAAGACCAGATTTCACTCAGGGACAGAGGCTTTAATTCTACAATACTTATGCCAAAAATAACATCTCACTCTCCCATGTCAAATTTAGAGCAATTCTTCAGATTCTAAGAAAAGAAAGAGCTCTTTGTTGGGGGATGGTATGGGGGGAGGAAGGAAAAATGATCATGAATAATCTACTTTATTCCAATCAATTAGGAAAAAAACACAGTCCCCAAAGCACATTCTGAATTGGTGTAGTTGAGCAATCAAAATAGACTCACTTACAGTAGAATTAGACTTACTATTTCAAGCCCTGCTATTTATTTATCCTTATTTGGTTGCTTTTCACAGAGTTGCATGACTGTGGAAATGGAAATGACCTTGAGAGGTCATGTAGCGAATCATCTCAAATCCAGGAAGGATGTCACTGAAATGCTCCTAATTCCAGATTCGGCAGCAGGCCCATCTTGACGCCTGATAGTTGAGCAACCGGTCGGCTTGGGCGCATTCTGCCTTATACGTACATTCTCCTCAAGGACTCCTGTGCGCAGTGGTTATGCCAGAAAGGCTGTGTGCTGATCACACCCTCAGTTCTGAGGAGAACGGCAGACACGGTTCCACTTGCTGGCGTTTCCATGTTTCGTGTAAGGCCCTGTGCCCAGCGGGAGCCCCGAGCATTGCATGGCGCACCCTGTCTGCAACATACATGGCAGCACGTGTATTGACAGCTCCCCTCCGGAACCTCTGCTTTTCTCTCTCCTATATCCTGAAACCTTTTCATTTCCTCTGCCCAGTCCCCCTTCCCCTGGCTGCCACACTGTGACTGTAGTGATCTTTCTTTGTACGGTCTCTAGCCCTATGGCTTCTTCGACAGAAATGGAAAAAGCAACCCCTCTCTCACATAAAGTTGTTCAATATTTATAGGTTATTGAATACCTGCTTTCCCACTCCCACGCCCTCCCATAAGCCAAGGCCCACGAGGAAGCCACGAGCTGCGTGGGGAGTCCTACCTCCCAGCCCCTGGTGCCTGTCACTGCGGGAGTCACGTCTGACCCAGGTCCTGGCTTCTCTCTGCACGCCCTGCTGCGCTGTCACTGGGCACCCCCGCGGGCCACGTCACAGCCCGATGGGTCAGACGGAACTCTGGGTAACACTGTGCTCCTAGGTCATCGGACTTTTGACAAAGCCCCTCCGTTCACAAGTTTAGCAGTGGGGTGGGTTGTACTTAAAGCTGTAAGCGCGAGGCCCAGAGTGTTGACATCTGTGTCGCCTGGAAGGGAGCACCCTCGGCTGTGCTGCAGGTCCCTCTCCACAGCCCTGGCTGCACGTGCTGCACCTAAGGGTTTACATGTGGCTTCTGCGGTCACGGAGCACGTCCAGGTGGAAACTCTCAAGATGCGCCAGAACTCACCACGCTGCGAGGGGTTGGCCCTCGCGTGAGCGCGCGGCGCCCACGAGGGGTTCCCACTGAAAGGAGCGGCTCGTGAAACCGGGAGAGGAGGCCGCACAGAAGAGAAATATGTCCCAGCAGAAACTGAAGAACTTAAAACTTGTGGCCCAGGGGGTAATTCAGCATAAAATACATGCAAATAATAGGTGATTTTTTTTTTTTTTTTTAAAGATTGGTCAAGAAACTTGAAAAAAGTGGTGCCACGAGTGGGTCTTGCCCTGCAGTGTGGAAATGCACGATGAACTACATTCAAGTACTAACCAGCGCACAGGAGTAGCTGACTAGATCCGCAAAGCAGAATAGTAAGTACCAAAACAGACTTAAATACACCTCATAGCTTAAGATATTTCAAATCAGTGGAGAAAGTAAAAAGAAAAAAAGGATTTGGGGACAACTGGCCAATTATCCGGAAAAGAAAAGTTTGAACTCTACTTGATGTTACAATAAATCTATAAAAGCAATGAAAAAAAATATAACTATTTATTGAAACACATCTTTGAGTTGGGGAAGAACTTTCTAAGCATGAAACCAAAGGAATAATTATAAACTGATTTGACTCTATAAATCTTACAACTGTTTCATGTAAATTTGCTCAGCTAATTCTATCTTTCCTTTACCCTTGCCTGTCCCTCATTTGCCGCCAGGAGTGGCCATGTGACCGGTGCTGGCCAATGGGAATAAACAAGAGTCAGCTAGTGTTGTCTCTTTGTCCCTCCTCCTTCTTCTGGGAATGCAGACTTGATGGCTAGTGCTGCAGCAGCCATTTAGTGATCATAAGATGAGAAGAAAGAGAAGGCCAATAGAGGGCAGAGATGTGAGTCCTCACGTGGTCTCCCTCTGCACCACTTCCAGCCACTGCCTCTCTAATAGGGCTTATTATGGGAGGTAGATCCCCTTTATTTTAAACTGGTGGAATTAGGCTTCCTGTTACAGAAAGGTCAATTCATTCCTAACCAAGCCTGAGTATAAGGCAAAACAGCATATTTTACTAAAAGGCAAATAACAAAGGGGAAAACTATTTGCAATGAATATCATAAAAATTAAATTCTTATTAATATAAAGACCTCTATAATAAGACATATTCATAAAAATGGGCCAAAAATATGAACGGGGCAATTAAAAGACAGAAATTTGAATGCCCAATAAATTTATGAAAAAAAAAAATGTCAGCTTCACTAGCTGAAAAATACAAATTAAAATAGCTTTAATGATACATCAGCTATGAAAATTGGCAAATGCTGGAGCAATTATATCTTCTGGAAAGCAATCTGACAGGATGTTTCTGTCGTCTTGGAATGCTCATGGTCTTTGGAAATCTGCGCAGCAAAATGGATGATGAGGTGCAAAGATTCTCTGCAACAATGTCTCTTGCAGTTGTTAGTAATTGCAAGATTATGGAAATGGAAGAAATGGTAATAATGGAGCTCTGCTTACATAAATTATAGGATCGCTCCCTCTAAAAAACGCATCCATTAACCTGCTGTACTAGAGGCGTAGTTTTTGACATACAAAGATGTACATTCTTCATCATTAAGTGAGGAACAAGCTGAAAAACACCTCGGTAAGGAAGGAACAGAAATGTTTTTGTTATTCTGTGTGTTTGTGTCTTGCTGTGTGTGAAATGGCATGGAGGAAAATAAATCAAGGTATGAACATCATCCTTGGGTCCGGTCCACATGTTTAAATTACTTGAAATATGAAAATCATTCCTACGAAAATGTTTCTTGGTGAGCACAGGGCAGAAATTGGGAAATTAGAAGAATCAACTATTGAATGGGATCCAACTAAGATAGGCGGAGAGGCATCCCTCACTCAAAGGATTTCAGAACCTTCATGGCCAAGGTGGGGGTAGCGGGGGAGGTCTTGCCTCTCTGATTAGTGATTCCTTGGGCACCATGGATCTTTGCTGCTGTGGTCCCCTGAGCTGGCCTCTTGTCCCTGACACAGTTTTGCTTCAGGCAGTTGAATACAGGCAGCCAAAGGTCCTGTTTTTTAAGGTGGCTTTGCATTCCTCTGCTATGATCAGTGCAAGTGATTTCAAGTTGAACTCCCGTTCAAAGGGGGTGGGGATTAGGGTGAAGGTATGCTTCATGGAAGCCCCAAATTATTGGCTGAGGGGTCCTAGAAGCCCTGTAGCATTTTGCTTCCAGGGTGGCAGGATCGAGAAGGCAAGGAGCTACAGCTGGTGACCTTTAGAGAGCCTGACTCCCACCCAGGATGCCCATGCTGACAGCTTCAAATGTCCTGTTTCTTCCTGTCTCCAAGGACATCAAGCCGTGAGCCAGAGCTGCATTTCTTTTGCTGTATTTCTCTGTCTACCTTCCAAGTAGCACTGAAACTATTTCCCTTAAGGCAGTTGTCTTCGTGACCTGCAAAAGCCACATGTGCCAAATGGAAATTCTTGGGGATTTCTTTTTTCATGGAAAACATTTTATTGAACTAAGAGCGTGACTGAGAGGGAGGTAGGTTGTGTGGGAAAATGTATGGAAAGTGTGTCTATCGACCATGGTCCCAGCAGGAGGTAGGAACTGTCCCAGGTGGTTCAACAGAAGATTGCTTTGAATGGAGGGACTCTTTCCAGAGAAGCAGGCAGGGTGATGGGTACCAATGAGAGGGGTCAGGCACCCAGAGGCTATAATGGTGGGAAACTGATCAACCCTGGGCATGAAGGGAGATGGGCCGGTAGGCCTGGTGTCAGGCAGAAGGTACTCAATCCCCTTGGAGGGAAGTATAGTTTATAAGGATGCTGCCACCCCCAGACCACAGCAGGAATAGAAAAAGTTAGCCTTGCTCCCTGCCCTCTAGTGTGCCCTGGTGCCTCCAATGGGCCACCGCCTAATGGAAGTCAGTTTCAGTGACCCCACAGAGCTCTTGGGAGCACAGGGAAAAGCAGTGAAGGTGGAAGAAGGGTCTGAGGGCCCAAGTGAAGAATGACCAGCTCGTTCCCCGAAGGAACGTCTTATTCTTTGTAAGGAGATAACGCATCAAAGGTAGTTGGACAAAGGTCAGCTCTGCTGCCTCAAGGTTCAGCTATGAATGGCGTGTCAGGAATGTATCACTTCCAAGAGATGAAAAAGTATCAAGGACACTGAAATTGTAGAACACACTGCTATGCACTGAATGTGTATTTACATTTGGAGCCCTGCCTCCCAATGGGAGGGCATATAGAAGGGAGGCCTTTGATAGGTAATTAGGGTCAGATGAGGTCATGAGGGTGGGGCCCTCAGGATGGGATTAGTGTCCTTGTAAGAAGAGGAAGAAATTGGTGATTGTTCCCTCTTTCCACCTCTGGAGGACATAGTGACAGGTGGCTGTCTGCAAACCAGGAAGCAAGCCCTCACCAGAACCAGACCATGCTGTCCCCTTGATCTCGGACTTCCAGCCGTTCAGCTTCCAGAACAATGAGTAATAAACTTCTGTTGTTTAAGCCCCATAGTGTATGGTAGCCGGGCTGACCAGTCATATATCTAAAACTTAAAAGGCATATATTGGAGACAGTACCACCATTTATCAAGCCCATGCTCATTGCCATCCCCGTGCCAGGTGATGTACCTCCTGGAGCTCAGTTAATCCCCACACCCTCCAGGCAGGTACTATTACTCCCACTTGACACAAGAGGAAACTGCTATTCGTAGAATTAGTCATCGCTTGCTCCAGGTCACAGAGCAGCCTGGGTTCAAGTGGTAGCATGACCTAATCTTCCAACAGGCTGGCCCGGCATCTTCAAGATTTGTGCCCTTTACAAAGCGAGGCCTTGGAGCACCTTGCTGTCCAAGGACAAGATAGGCCCACGGGTCCACCACGGGTGCAGGTAGCATTCCCAGGACAAATGCAGGCCCACACACGTCTCTTCCCAGACTTGGCTGTCTGGCCAGGAAGTAATGCCAACACCTGAGAAGACAGCCCAGGTTTGCGGGGGATGGTGAGATTATTCCCTCAATGGATGGACTGTGTTTCCAGCCCTAGGAAAGTTTGGAATTAAGTGTGGAGATATTGAAGTAAATCAACACTTTACATTCAGCCTTTTGTTCAGGAAAACATTAGACATCATTGGCAAAATACGAGTGTACAGGTATGAACATGAAAGGGTGGTCAGGTCCAGAACTGAAGTTTTTGTTCAACAACTAATATTTTCAGTGTGTGTTTGTTAGGCATTTGACCCCAGCAGATTTGCAGAGGTCTGACAATTTGGTCACAGCTTCTCTTCTGTAACTTTGCATCAGTCCGTGAGGCCCTGCAGTTCCTCGTACTGATCCCCAGGGAACAGAATGGTTTTCCTCGGCTGCCTAACCGCGGGGAGGGCGGCTGTAGCAGCTTCAGATGGGTCCCCAACGGGCAGGGCTGAGCCCTGAGGAATCTGGGGCAGCAAAATATGTTTGTGTCATGGAAGCTCAACAAGAGAAAGCGGCTTAAACAAATAAGATCCTGTTCGGAGATGGCCCTTTCCATGCCTGGGGAAACGGTTTCCATAGGAAACAGTAACAAAAATAGCATTATTTTTAAACCAGGAAGAAATGGCCCTTTAGGTATCCAGATTTAAAAATAATATAAAATTACAGAGGAAACGTGTGACTATTCAGCTACTTCGGCTTTACAGCATTCCTTGCTGCATTCTTTGGATTACGTTACCTGGGACTACAGGCTGCAAGTAGGTTGTGACCAGTCCCTTACTTGGGATGGTCCATCCTACTCTAGGAATATGTAGTGGGAATCATTTTAGTATCTTATTTTTTAATCCTAATTCTAGAGGTAAGTGTGTAAAAGTATGTAATCTAAGCTGTTCTTAAAACTAAACTCCCCTTCTGAATATGATGCTATCGTCCTAATAGCCACCAGGGGTTTAAATGAGGTTTTAAAACATCTGAAGCCTTTTCTCTAAGTTAAAAATGTGAAAATCTGGGCCCTGGCTGGTAGCACAGTGGATAAGGTGCCGGCCTCCGAACCCAAAGGTCGCAGGTTCGATTCCTTCAGCCAGGGCACATAACAAGGTTGCAAAATAGGTCTCCAGTCAGGTCTGTGGCTGGAGGCAGGTGAAAAGCAACCATACATTAATGTCTCTCTCCCTCTCTGCCTCTCTCTCTTCCCCTCTTTCTAAAATAAATAAATAAATAAATAAAATCAAAAAAAAAAAAAAAAAAAAAAAAGTGAAAATCTGGCACTGCGATCAAATGTTTACATTTTTGGTCTATTGAGAGTTTTTTTTTCCCCCACTAAGGTGTTATGGTTTCTTTCAGCAGACTGTTATTACCTGACTGTCACAGCTTTTCTTCTCATAATTAATTAGTCTTTGATATAATTGTCTTTGACTCTTTGTAATTATTTCTTCAATATCTTTGCCTCGTTTTCTACGGGTATCCAGCCATCAGTTCTTGCTCACAGACTCTGAAACATGCCCGCCCCCAACTGTAGTGGTCAGATTTTGGAATGACAGATTTCTGATGGTGAGCAAGTGAAAAGTGTTTTTCTTTTTTTTTACAAATGGATTTATCGTAACAATGGCTGTCTGCTTTCTGGGACAGCAACTCAGCTAGCTAGTCAGACAGATTTGGAGGACACAGGGTCAGACATAGATGCTAGGAAGTGCTATGAAAATGCCCAAATGCACACAGGTCAGAGCAGGGCTGACCACTAGCTCACCTGCGTGCAGTTGACCCTCGACCCCTCCATCCTCCAACTTTAAAGAGACAAAGCACTTGAGAGAGAGAGTATGTAACAGACAGCAAGCAGTTCAAGGTGAATTCGGATGAACATCTCCAGCCTGGGGCAGCACTGTGTCTAGAAATGCCTCCAGGGTGAATTCTGATGGCCTCTCACAAAGCCCTTCCTGGCGGCCAGTGGGCACTCAGAGCTACCTAGCTACAGAAAGTGGCTATTGTCCTTTACTGAAGTCACCGTAGCCAGGTCATCCTCGCCATGGCTGCTCAGCGGTTACAGCCTGAATTGGCATTGTGGCACCTGAGCATCTGAGCGTGCCCAGCTCGTCTGCTATTTATGGAAACTGCCAGGAAGTTTCCATGTCCTCACGGAACACATGTGCAGGATGTGAAGACATGGTAGTGCCAGGGATTCCTGATTGTTTAGGGACAGCTTTGGAAGGTCAAGCACGCTGTTCCTTCAGATGCTTGCCCTTCCCCGCTTCTTTGGGGTGGTGCCAGAGGGTTTCCTCTTTCTCACCCTCCTTCTCTGCTGCTTTTGCTCCTCGCTCCCACTGCTGTCCCTTAAATACCAGCATTCCCCAAGGTTCTGCCCTGAGCGACATTCTTGTCTTGCTCTATATATTTATTCCCACCTGACGCTCTCCACTCACATGCTATTAAGATAATGGACCGTTGCTGGAAAGCCTGATGGAGAATAGTTATTTTAAATCTCGCAAAATATCACCAATGACATTTGTTATCTATATTTATGTATATTTATGGATGGCATTTGTTATCTTATCTATATTTATATTCTGCAATTTTATAAAAATGAGCTCACTCTATACCTGCATTGGATAGTGTGCTTTTAGAAACTCAATAGTATGACTTCAATGTTGTAGGTTTTTACCATCATTTTAGGTGTAGCATATTGAATTAGTTTGCTGCGTTGACATAACAAGGTGCCACAGACTGGTGGCTTAAACAACACAAATTTATTTCCTTGTGAGTCTGAGGGTCTGAAACTGTGGTTTAGGTGCCAGCAAGGTTGGTTTCTCCCAAGGCTTCACTCCTTGGCTCGTAGATGGGCACCTTGTCTGTGTGTCCTCAGGTTATTTTCCTACGTGCATGTCAGAAAATGGATTAGGGCCTACCGTGATTGAAGACCATCCCCAAATGCAGTCACATTCTGGGTTACTGAGGGTTAGGCCTTGAACATAGGAATTTTGAGGGTGCAGGGGCCATACTTCAGCCCATAACACATAATATTTTAAAAAATAATGCTTCATTCATGCCGTTTTTTTCAAATACTTAGTGCCATGGTAGTCACCTTTCATCCATGGTTTTGAAATGTTCTTTTTAAACCATGGATTGAGGATGAGTATAAAGGTCCAAACTAAATGCCAGCTTCCCCGTGAAGCTGTCCACAGATTAGCTCAGTGCCCACCCCGGCAGTGGGCACACACAGCTGGTCCCTGCTCTGCTGTGTGCTCCGTCACTGTGGTGATCATTCCACCCTGCCCATGGGCAGTTTGTAGCTACCTTGGGTCACTACACTCACCATCAGGAGCTGCCCCTCTGCACCACCCACCTCCTTGTTTATAGCACGTACCTGGGCCTCGGGCTGGGCCGATGAGATGCCTTCATCAACGTTACTCCAATTTACCTTGGGTGTCCACCATTTTCAGGTTCAAACTTAACGCTTTGCATATCTTATAGATTCCTTTGGTCTTCTTTTTTCTTCTCAGGTTGCCTCTTCCATACTTTATTTTTTTCAGTCTACAAGAGCTTTTTCAAAGCTTTGCCTCAAGCTTACTGAACACTGTTAATCTAGATGTACTGGTTTCACTGTGAAAATACCCAAGTTAAGCAAGTGGAATTTTTATTAGGCACTCTCCCTTTTGCCAGGAGGGTAGTAAATGTTTAACAGAGAAGAGCTGATTGAGATCAAGCAACTTGGTTAAGTTTTTCTTGTGGTGATGGTTTTTGTGAACAAAGCCATGATGCGCCCACCAAGTATTAATGTGTAACTGAGCACTGTACCCTGTTTCTGCTCTCCTAGTGAAAAGACAGGCCTTTCTGCTTTTCCAGGTATTCCTTCCAACCTGTGCTTGACGGCTCTCATAGTTTGCCTAACCCCCAATAATCAACCCTGCTAACAAAGTGCTGCTCTGTATCTCAGTATGTGGGTGCAGGCCTTCCTCATCAGTGGAGGACAGGCCAGAAAGGGGATCCCTAGTTATAGAATAAGGAATGTCAAAAAAATGTGTTCTTATAGGGGGGTTTCTAAAGGATAGGTTTTTTTTTTTTTAATTTGAGAAAACAGATTGTTTGAACTTTTATTCATTTCTAAACAAGTCAGGGTATGAAAATGAAACGGTAATCCTGTCCTTCAAAAATAGGAAGAAATATTGCAGAGTTATAAAAAATATTTGGATATTAAAATATACTAATCTTCCCTGTGTCAGTTGTACAGGTTAAACTCTGGATGTTCCTTTTCTCTTTTCCTCCCCCCTTTTTCAGATAGAACAAAAGTCCTGAATTTTCTGTTTGGTATTCTTTGAATTTTATTTGAAATTTAGTATACGCATATATAACCACAAATAATATACCCTGTGACAATTCATATAAAAACATAATATATGTATATAGCCTTCTGCAAATTTCTCTTTTTATTCCATATCATTTTGAAATTCATGCATTTATCTTTTTTAAAAATTTTTTATTATTATTTTTACTCATTATTTTCAGAGAGGAGAGCATGGAAGGGAGGAAGAAAGGGAGAGAAGCATCAATGTATGGTTGCCTTTCACCTGCCTGCAGCTGGGGACCTGGCTGGAGACTTGGCTTGCAACCTGGATATGTACCCTGACGGGGTGAATTGAACCAGCGACCTTTGGGGTCGCAGGCCAGTGTCTATCCACTGAGCCACACCAGCCAAGGCTATGTGTTTATTCCTATAGTTTCCATTTCACTCTGTATAGTATTCCACTCTAGGAGTAATCCATAGGTTATCTAGCCTCCTACTAATGGGCATGTGTGCTGTTTCAAATTTTAATTCTTTTTATTATCAGAAACACATTGCTTCAATGAATGCAGTTGAACCTACCTCTTCTGAATAGCACTAAAAACCCTGATGAACGCAGTAAATGAGAGATCCATGCTTTCACCTCTGAACCAGCATTTCTCATTGTTACAACTGGCTTTTCATGACCATCCACACTTACTGCTGAATTTTGCACTAGGTAATGAGGAGGGAACGGGAGGACACAAATCTAAATCCCAGACTGTTCAAATTTTATCTTCAAATGGAAATCTGAAAAGATTCAAATAAATACTAGTCATAGGTTTCCAAACCTATGATATAGTGACCAGGGATTACACTAATGGTCAAAATGAACATCACAAATATTGGGACAAATCAACATCATAGGCCTTTGGACCTGATGCTGAGAAAGACACACCATCACTTGACCGATGCTCCCCTCAAAACTGTGTGACCTGCCCTGCCCGGTCCTGGTTAGGAC
Organism: Noctilio leporinus; assembly: GCA_004026585.1. Classification (NCBI taxonomy): domain Eukaryota; kingdom Metazoa; phylum Chordata; class Mammalia; order Chiroptera; family Noctilionidae; genus Noctilio; species Noctilio leporinus. Next base: position 50,176 of record PVIW01001204.1, read on the forward strand.
ACATACCCAGTGTCATCTCTCTCTCTCTCTCTCTCTCTCTCTCTCTCTCCAATGAAAAGAACATTTATTTTTTAATGTATAGCCTGACTTTTTTTCTCAGCATATCTAAATGAGTGACATATAAGAGATGAAAACAATCCTAGCTTATGAATAAAATTTATACCTATGTTGTTCCAGAAAGGACATAAGATAACTAAAGTATAAGTTATTATGCTAAGTTCTGAAATAATTTTAAATGCAAAAATAACTCTGTACCAAAACAAATTAAAATGTCTCTTATGGGGAAATATAGAAACACTAGAAAGTTATAAGTATGAAAACATCTAGAAAATATATTTACACTCTTAACCCTACTGAATTACCTTTAATTAAGAATATCCATGGCCCTGGCCTTCAAACCCACAGGTCGCTGGTTCAGATTCCCCAGCCAGGTTGCAAGCCAGGTCTCCAGTCAGGTCTCCAGCTGGAGGCAGGTGAAAGGCAACAGTACATTAATGTCTCTCTCCCTCTCTGCCTGTCTCCCTACCCCTCTCTCTGAAAATAATAAATAAAATATTTTAAAAATAAAATAAAATAAAAATTGAGAAAAAAAGAATATCCATTTTTTATACACCTAATAGGGTAACCTTCAGATGTTACTAATGTATAGCTGAGGTTTGTGGGAGGATGAGAACACACGTTATTTTATGGATTAGCAATCTGTCTGTTGATCCCCAGCAGAACCCTTCAGCAGTAGTAGAAACTCTCACAAAGGTCTCCATCTTCTTTTGAAAGGAAATGAGGGGAACAGTGAAAACTTCTGAGAAAAGGGAAAATAAGAATACAATGAACACTTGCATATGAATGTACTATTTCCAAGGCACTTCCACATGTTTTGTTGCTGTTGTTGTTTTTGAGCTCACAACCAACCTTTGAGGCAGGTAGCTTTCAGTTACTCATTCAAGGAGGTTTTCATTTCCCAGAAATGCCAAGGATGCCAAGACAAGTGTTCCTGGACCTGGCTTTTATGTATTCCAGGAATAAACAAAAGCCAAACAAGTTGTGTCTCAGGCTAGCTTTGGTTCAGAAGTAGCATTAGACGGTTCTCCAAATCCGTTCTTTACAGAGGAGAGGAGACGTTTCTGAAAGCCACTTTGGATTCTTTGGGAATTCCTTCTGACTCAGGCACTTGTAGTTGAGATAAGCCTTTCTTTGTTTTGCTGGGTGCTTGGAGGAGCACGTGGGTGTTGACTGTCCAGACGTGGGTTTTCTGAAAGCAGACAGTGGGCTTTTGCCTTTGCAGCCAGACTCAGCATCCAGCGCTGGACCCCGGGACCTCCTGCCCGATTTGATTTGAGTTGAGTCGTTTCTCATCGGTGATAGGAAACGGCTCCTTTTTCCATTACTCATCCCGCTAGGTGCGTGGTGCGCGTTTGACAAGTCATCAACAAAACAGTTTGAGAGCCTTGTGCCTCTTGGGGATTTTTGCCTCTTGCAAACTGAGTGCATACTTTTGTTCTGCCTGTTAATGAACAAGTGTTTGCCTCTGGGTGTCAGTTTGGGCTTGGGAGTCAGGCACATTCCGGATTTATCCAGCACCTGCCGCGCAGGGGGCCGTCTGGACCTGCTTCTTCAAGCGTGCGCTCCGTCTGAGGGCTGCGCGCCCAGCAGCCCAGGGCCTGCCCCGGGCGCGTGGCTGAAGCCTGAGAGGCCTGTCCTGGATTTCACTGTGAAGAAATGCTAGACGAACCCACACTTCCTGACACTGTTCAAAACACAGGGCCTGTGCTCCTCTAAAATGTCCAAAGCAAGAAACTCTAAGAAAGGGGTTGGGGGCTGTTCCATCTTGTTCCATAGGGAAGGATACTCCAGGGCCCTATTGTCCAAGTGCATGTACAATCCTGAATGGGAAAAATTGACTATAAAGGACGTTGTTAGGATGATTGAGAAAATTGGAACTTTGGCTGTATAGTATATGTGTGTATATATATTTGACTATAATTATATGAACCTGGAGAAGGACATATACTAAGTCATTAACACTGGTTACTTGGAAAGAGTGGAGGTGGGAGATTAAGAGGGAAAATACTATGATTATTTAAAAAAACATATGGGGTGAAAGCATGCATAACATGATTCTATGTTTGTTAAATGATACAGGTAGATGTGCAGTGTGTATATATGCATAAATAAATTATGTAAGGATGGTTAACAAATGTTAATGATTGTTAAAATGATGGGAGTTTGAACTTTTTCATTTGTAATACTTATGTGTAATATTTTTCTTTTTAATATTTTTCAGTGCACATGTATTACTTTTATTTTTTTAAGATTTTATTTATTATTTCCAGAGAGAGAGGAAGGGAAGAGAGGCAGAGAGGGAGAAAGACATCAATGTATGGTTGCCTTTCACCAGACCTGGCTGGAGACCTGGCTTGCAACCTGGTTATATGCCCTGGCTGGGGAATCGAACCAGCAACCTTTGGGTTTGAAGGCTGGTATCTTATCCACTGTGCCACCAGCCTGGGCCACATGTATTGTTTTTATAAAAATACTAAAAAGTAATTTTTTTTTACTGCTAAGAAAGGCAAGAAAAAGTCACTTGGGAGAAATTACAAGATAATTTTGGGTTTAATTTTTTTGTTTCACCCAATTTTTCTTATATTATTACTTTAAACGTCTCATGTGTTTTGACACAACATGTTCCCAGATGTGCTGGGCACATGAAAAACTGGGAGGGAATGGGGGTGTCTGGTTTTCTGAGGAATTTCGTTGGTATAGGAGTTTCAGCAGCTACCTCGTGCCATCGCAGGACACTTAGAGGAAATCCCTTTCTGGAGATTTCAAAGTTCTCCTAGGATCATGTCCCTTTGACCGCTATGTACTTTGAAACCACACTTGGGTGCACACCCATCCTAGCCCCCAAAGGTCTATAAATCCCATGATGTCTTGAGATCTGAGTGTCTTCCTCCTTTACTAGCGATAAGGCCATGCTTCCTCTTGGCTGCCTGGAGGTATTCTGAGAATTACCCTGGTGGGTGTTTGGAATGCTTTGAGCTGCTCAGATGAAAGGAACAAAGCTCTAATTTTGTTGATAAATTAACTCCTGCTGTCAGTGGACCCTGAGTCAGGTGACAACAGGGTAAGACCCCCGGAATCAAAGATACTGCCAACTGACAAGGGAGGGCCAGCTTGGGACCCTAAGTGCTCCAGGTGGTGATGGCTTTTGTAGCTTTAGGAGGTGGTTGCACACAGAAGGAGCCTAACAACAGTCAGGCTGGTGGATCAAGTCCAGACTCCTCACCCCTCAGGTGGGGAAATCGCAGGCAGATTCTGCACCATGTCCAGAGTCCCCACAGGGCCTGAGCATCAGCTGCCCACAGCGTACCCCCATCATCTCCAGCTTCACAGGTTCCTTACCCTCCCTGTTTCACTTCCTGACTGTCCTCGCAGTGTTTCCTGGAACCTGGAATTCCCTCCCAAGTTAAATGTTTACACTTGAATCCTTGCCCAGCCTACTTCAAGTAGAAACACATGTGTTTCCATCATTCCGTTTCCCAAGATGCTAACCCTTTTATTCTGCCTACCCGAATTGTCGCATCCCCAGGGACCACGTTGCTACTGCCTCAACCTCAGAGATTTCTCTCTCCTCTGAAATCAAGAAACTCTACTCATTGGGCAATTAGCCAGACATGGTAGACTCATTCCATTTTGTAGTGGGATAGAGTAGAACAGGTGGGAATCGGACATACACATGTGGCCTCCAGCCCTGGCTTGGTCCGTCCTTACTAGCTGTGAAACCTTGAGCAACTCACCCAACTTCTCTCATCTTCAGTTTCCTCCTCCGAAATAAAGATGATAATCCTTGCTTCGTTGTGTCGTCCTCTAGATTTAATGAACTAAATACGTAGGGAACCAGGATAGTATACTCCAGAAGAGAGAGTTATTTTTATTACATAATTTTCTCTCATGATTTACTTTCTTGTTTCCTGAACTAGATTGTAGTTTCTCTTCCATATTTAACTTTTCACACTGCCTTCCTTGCACATGACAGGCATTACATTATTATTCCTTGGTTTTCTAAAGTTCTATGGTAGGGTAGACCAGTTGAAATTTGTGGCGATCAAATCGAGACATTGAAAACAATCAATGTTATGTCCCGTGGGAAGAGCCGACATATTGAAAATTTCCAAATCAATAAGGTTACTGGTGGAAATGAAAAAGGTGTCTTATTTTACAGGAAAAACCTTACAGACTTTTTGGCCAACCCAATAGATACACTGAGGTCCTTCTAGAATTATAGTTTGGACTCTGTATATTCCCTGAGGGTAGGTCCTAAACGTTATTCTTCTTTCTGACCCCTGGACACAATACAATGGTGACCAGGAATTAGTGACTTCCCAGTGCATGTGGAACCAATTCTAGACATCTCATGAGGCTCGTCACCTCCCAGTTGTACCTCTTAGCACTTAATCATTCTCAGTTCTGGCCAGTTTTTTGTTTTGTTTTGTTTTGTTTTTTACCCCTAGAACTTCCCATGCTTGATCTGCCTCAAGGCCTTTTCACTTGCTGATTCTCATCATGTGGTTCTCTACCCAATGTCTCTTCTGCTGAGGTCTCTTGCTCCACCTGTCTATTCCACACCCTGCTGTTTTTCATTCTCTCTGAAATTCTTATCATTTATTTGATTTCATTGTTTGCATTTTATTTACATTGTTTTGTCTCTCCACCCTTCCCTCTAGCCCCCCAGTATCTTGGATCCTTTTACATCCCTGCTGCTGAAATAGTACTTAGTACCAACCAGGTCTGTAAATGACTGTGAAAAGAATGAATGAACTCTACCATGCCTTATAATTTTTAGGTGGTGAGCTAAAATCTGTGGCTGTCATGCCAGTGCATCCTATGTGAATTAATTGCCATAGTTCTGAGTACACATGGAGTGGGAAGAAACACAGATTTCTAAGAAGACAACTGCAAACAATCATATCAGCTTATCTAGAAACTTACTTGCCATGGGAAATTCAGACATAAGTAAAAAATAGTTCACTTCTTTTTTTAAGGAAAATGTCAAACATAAACATAAGTAGATGTGGTAGATAAGAATAGCATCATGAACTCGCTTGTCCACTGTGGTGGACATATCCTGGAGTGGCCTGTCCTCCTAACGTCCATACCTTTGTATACATAATTCCCTCCCCTGAATGTGCGGGAAACCTGTGAGTGGCTTTCCCACCAATAGAATATGGCACGTTTGATGTCACCTCTGTGTGAGTATTTTGTTATGTAATATTCCATCTTGTGAGCAGTCACTCTGGGGACTCCCCTTGCTGGCTTGCTGAAGTAAGTGGCCATGCACAGAAAGGCCAGGTGACAATGCACTCCAGGTGCCCTGTAGGAGCTGAGGGCAGTCTCCAGCTGACAGCCGGCAAAAACGCCGGAGTCTTCAATCTGTAGCTGCAAGGTGATGAATTCTGCTTGTGACCCAAGTGAGTGTGGAATCTGATTCTTTTCCACTTGAGCTCCAGATGAGACTGCAGCCTAGCCACGACCTTGCTGGCAGGTGTGAGACCCTGAGCAGAGAAGCCCAGGTGCCTGGGCACCTAACCCACAGAAACTGCTCCAGGTGCCTGGGCACCTGACCCACAGAAACTGCCCCAGGTGCCTGTGTACCTACCTGACCCACAGAAACTGCCCCAGGCACCTGGGCATCTGACCCACAGAAACTGAGGCAATACATCTTTGCTGTTTTAAGTTGCTAAGTTTGTGGTAATCTGCTGCAGTAGATAACTAACAATTTTCAACAGTTTGCCAATATTTTGCATTAATACCACGTTTTGGGGGGATGGGCGGGCTGGAGTATTTTAAAGCACTTGTAAATACTTCAGTATGTATCTCTAATAGAGAAGGCTTTTAAAAGGCACTCGCCACGGTGCCAGAAAGATAAGGTCTTAAATGAGAACAAAAATGAGTCTTTTTTTTTTTTTAAAGGCCATCAAGTCAATAGATCTAGTATATTGATTGGACACCCCAAGAAAAGTGCTTGTAATAAATTGAGTAAGAATAACATCCCAATGATACTATAAGCTGAAGAATGGGAAAGCATATGAGAGCTTTCACTTGAAGTGTCTGAGGCTTGCCAGTTTTTTTTTTTTTTTTCAATAGTATAGCCAAAAAGTACTTAATTGTCCCTATAGTCCGCTCATCCATCATGCAATATCTAAAACCACTGGAGTTCAATTCTGATTGCCTGAGACCCTACCCTCAGAATGGACGCTTGTGAATTCCATTTTAAAATACAGAACGCCTTACAACTTTGTGTCATTCTCCAATTGCCATCCCTGCTGCTTTTTCTCCCAAGATAGGAAGCTCTCCCCACCTGACCCCAATTCTTCTTCTGTTTTGATTAAACCAACCCCTTCTCCCTTTGACATAGCGCTTTGCAGAAGACATTCTCAGGGTTGTGAGTTCAAGCCCATCTCTGCCACAGGAGCGCTTTGTGATCGCTGGCAAGTAGCTGACCGAGCTCGGAGCTGGGATACAACAGTGCCTCGCAGGGCTGGGGAGCAGATTAGGTCAAGAACGAGCGTCAAGTGCAAAGTGCCAGCACAGCGCAGGCACAGCCCTTCTCTTTGTTACTTCCCACCTCCCACCACCACCGAGCACCAGAAATGCCCAGCACCGCGCCTCGCCCACCCGCGTCGCGGGGGATGCAGGGATTTGTAGTTTTTTTGGTTCCCAAGTCCTGCTTGCTCTCGGAGCCGGAGGGCGAGAGGAAGAACTACACATCCCAACGGGCCAGGAAAGGAAAGTGGGTCTCGGAAAACCGAGCGTCTGAGCCCGCCGCCTTCGCTTTCCGCTTCCCACGGGCCGTGCCCACCCGCGGAGGCTGAGCCGTGGGCACAGCCTGGGGGCCGCGAGCGCACGAGGCGGTCGGCCGGAAAGGTGGGGCCCGAGGGGAAAAGGAGAGAAATAAAGCGAGCAAATTGTGAGCGTTCGTGTCGGAGAAGCGAAGGGGGCCCGGGAGGCAGCCACCCACGCAAAAGAAGCCACCGGGTTTGTTCTCCCGCGGGAGGCAGCAGCGGGGCCGGAAACGACCCAGGCCGCTCGGCTCTCCCCGTGGGAATCGTGGCAACCAGGCCCCGAGCCCCAGTCCGCAGCCCCGGTGCCGGAGCCCCGCCGCCCGCGCAGCCCCGCCGCCCCCGTCTCCGCCCCCGCCCCCGCCCCTCTCCGGGGCGCCCGTAACGCCCTCGCTCCGCGACCACGCGCCCCGCTAGGGGGGTCAGGAGGAAGGGCCAGGGGCGGCCGAGGAGAGTCCCCTCGCCCTGCGGGGTCCCCAGGCCCCGGAGTCGCAGGGAGGGTGTGCGTGTGCGCCCCGCGGCGGCAGCTGTGCGGGGAACGACCCCGCGGGAGCGGCCCCAGGGCGCATGTCGCCGCCCGGCCGAGCCGCCCTCGGGCGAGGCTGGCGGGAGCCCAGCCCTTCCCCCAGGCCGAGCCCGGGGGTCCGGGGGAAACTGGGGCGCGGACCCCGCCGATCCAGTGCCCCGCTTCCCGGCGGAGAGGAGGAGCGGGAGGAGGAGCCGGGAGGGCGACGCCTGGGCCGCCGCCCACCCGGCCGGCTGGAGGCGGACCCGCTGCGAGCGCTGCGCGCGCCGGCCCGAGCCTTGCAAACAAGTGTCTGTGGCGCTCGCCCCGCCGCGCCCCCGCCGTCCTGCTCGCGCCTGGCCGGCTCCGAGGGGGCCGGAGGGAGCCCCTGGCCGCGCAGCCCGCCGGCCGCCGCCGCGATTCCCGGCCCGGGCCGCCCCGTGCGGGGGCCGCGCACTCGGGTCGGCTGCCTGGCGCGCCGGCGCGGGTCGCCGCACGAGCGGCTCCTGGGCTGTCGCCGAGCCCGCTTCTGACAGAATAACGTGCCCGGTGTCCCCACCCCTGGGAGGGGTTGCGGGTGCCGCGAGCGGCCTCCCCGTTGCCTTCTCGTTCTCCTGGGGAGGATCCGCCGCCCGGAGGAAGGATTAGAATAAACCTGGCCGAGGCGTAGAAGTGGCTCCCCAGCCAGCCGGTGCCGCGGCCGCCGCCTCGTGTCCCCTCGGGTGCAGCGCTCGGGGGTCGGCGGGCCGGAGCCGAAGCGCGGCCGGCGAGCGGGGGACCGCGGGCTCCGGCGAGCGGCTGTGCGAGGGGGCGGGCGCGCGGCGAGCCCGCAGTCGGCCAGGCAGAGCCCCGCGCCCGGCGGGGCCCCGGAGCCGCGGCGGCACGCGGGCTGGGAGCGACCGAGCACCGCCGCGGGCTGCGGACGAGCTCCGAGCCTCCGCGGAGGGGACCCGGCTATGACAGCTGGGCTCCCCCGGGGGTTCACCTGGGTGTTCTCCGCAAAGTTGTCGCCGAGCTCGGATCCCGCGTAGGGGCCGCGGCGCCGGGGGCGGTCGTGGCTCGGCGGGGCCCGCGCGGCTGGGGGGCTTCTGGGGGTGCGCGCCCCACGCCGGCTGCCCTCGTGGATGCCTCCCGGCGGCGGCGGGCCCATGAAAGACTGCGAGTACAGTCAGATCAGCACCCACAGCTCCTCCCCCATGGAGTCGCCCCACAAGAAGAAAATCGCGGCCCGGAGGAAATGGGAGGTTTTCCCGGGAAGAAACAAGTTCTTCTGCAACGGGCGGATCATGATGGCCCGGCAGACGGGCGTCTTCTACCTGACTCTCATCCTCATCCTGGTCACCAGCGGACTCTTCTTCGCCTTTGAGTGAGTAGCGGCGACAGCTCCGGGCGCCGGGCTCCCCTCGCCTCCCCCTGCCCCTCGGCTCGTTACTTTCATTTTCTAGGAGCCTGATCTCCTGCATATTGTTATATAATACAAGCCCTCGCTCCCTCTTCTTCCGAAGGTCCCCCGAGATCGTGCCTTTCTGGGTCGGGCACTTGCAAGGTGTGCCAGCCTTGTTGCTTCCGGGGGTTGGGTGGCGCCTCACAGGTGACCATCCTGGGCGCTGTCTCTGCTGAGTTTGGGGACTACAAAGCAGCCCAGGTGTAGCCGGCGGGAAGGGGGGCCGGGCAGAATTTCAGGACAGGGGTAAAGAGAACGGGTCCTCTTTCTTGCTCCCAAGCTGCAGGGCATCTTGTGAAGAAGCTCCGTTGCCTAAATCTGCAAACCTTCTTCACGGAATCATAAGCAGTCTTGCTTGTTTTAGGTTTCAGAGGTAGGCCATGTGGCCCGGAAGGATAATATTTTTGTTATTGATGTCCTTAGAGGTTCACTCTTGAACAACAGTTGCTGCTTTGCTACAGTATTTCTAAACTGTTGACTTCTTTAAAAAGTTTTAACAAAAGAATGTTCCAAGCAAACACTTCTCCTTCCCCTCCCATAGTGGGGAGCAGGTGAAAGGAGCCTTTAGACCTGTTCCGGGTAAGTGTGGCACTGCCTGGCAACTTTCCCCTTCTAGAGGCAGGACTTTGGGACTTGAGCACTTTTACCTGCAAAAAAAAAAAAAAAAAAGAAAGAAAAGAAAAGAAAAAAAAAGTGCATGGGAGTCTTGACCATTTTCAGGAAAATCAAATTGGCCAGTAGCAGCTATCCTCCTTCCAACTAATGAAAGATCTTATTTATTAATGGTAGTAGATAAAGCAGTTTAACCACATTCCAGAATCAATTTCAATGGCTCTTACCGGGTCCAACATTTGTATTGCAGCTTCTAATGTAGTTCCTGGTACCTTGTGCACAGTGAAAGTGGTAGCTACCCCGCCCCAATTAAAAAAAAAAATTATTGCTGCTAGTTCTTTTTGCTTCCCATATCTGGGTGGTTGTGGGGCCTGATACCCTGTCATCTACTTCTGTTGGGTAGAGTTAAAACCTTTTGTGTTTCTTTACTTTTGTTTCTGGTAAGTATCAATAGGCTCTGGTTTTGTGCCTGGAGTTTGATATTCCAAATGCTGTTTCAGTGATAAAGGAATGATTTCTTGACAGTGGAACAATGTAATAATTTTTACTTTAGGCCCTGGGACTCTGTGGGGAAACACTGTATGTGGCAGGACTGAGTTGGCGCAGGTGGGGAGAGAGCGCCCAGCCTGGGCCACTTCCCTCCCCCGGGAGGAACTCCCACCTGCAGCCCTCCATTTCCGACGGCATGAAATGCCCAGCGCTCTCCTGGCAGTTTAACTTTTGTGCACAATTGAGACTAGATGGTGGAGTCCATCAGGGAACCTGGGGGTCAGAGGGGAAGGTTGTGGCAAAGCTTTAGGAGTGACAGGAGAAGTGCTCAGTTCCTTCTGCCGCTGCCCCCATCTGGAGCCACCCTTGTCCTTACAGACCTGGGGAACTGAGGAAAGGGCCCGGCATGCCAGGTGAGCTTGTATTCTGGGGCATAAATGCAGGCCCTGGAATGACGATGCCATGTGGTCGCACAGAAATGCCATCCTCCTGCTGGTGGCTTTCGTTACAGGTGCTCCTCCAGATGCAGAGTTGTCACTATGCTCTTAATGTTAAAGTTTTAAAGGGAAGGAAAGTTTTGGAGGGCTCTGTATTGGCATTTTGGCTCATTTTAGCAATTTTAAGACTGCAGATAGGGGGTTAATTTTGTGAGTGTGTTGCAGACCATTAGCCGCAAATGTCTTTCAGGTAGCATGATGAATATTTTATTTCCTACATGTACCAAATCCCCACTGTATGGTTAGGAGCCTTCCCTCCCGCCAGTTATTACTTACCGTCTTTTATTTCCTTCATTCAAACATTGCTTTTTAACTAAACTGTCATAAATTGATTTCTTTTTCTATCTCGGTGTGCATTTCTTCCAAGAGTTCCCCACAGTCCTCGCTAGCAGGTTGTTGGGGCTCTTTTTCCGCATCAGCATGGTGTGAATGCTGATGGCTGTGGAATAAGCACGTGCACTGGGTTGCTATGAGCTACTGTCGGAGCTCTGTGTGTCTCCGTGAGCGCTGCTCAGTTAGGCAGTTTGAGATTTCAAGAAGGTGGCTTTGTCCTAGCAGGATGCCTCAGTTGGGAAAAATCATAAGGCTGTTTGGACTGTAGAATATGGCTTGGCAAACGATATTTGTCAGGGTATTGTTTCTAACTCCTATAGGTGAAAATAACTTTGGCTAAATTAATTTGATAGACGCCCAGAGAACCAATGAGCTACATGCATAGGTAATGAAATACAGGCTAAAAGATAAAATAGATAGGCAGATGCTAGTTTTGCCTGCTCACTGCCTGCCTTCCTCTGTCCTTCATTGAGTTATTTACTGAGCACATACTATGTGGTTGCCTATTCTGATTAATATTATGCCTAGATAACTTAAGCATTAGTAGCATTAATCTTCGCATATTAGACTATGCTTCCCCACAGAGTTACACAAAGGCAAATTCCGAATTTAAAAAGAAGGTATGTAACTTCTCAAGTTAGTTTTAGACCTCCTTATGCTGCAGCTCCCTTCCTATTCCACCTCTTACTCCCACCTGGACCAGCTGGCGAGGGAAGCCGGCCCCAGGGAGATGAGCTCCCTGGAATGTGGTGACAGGTGTTGCTACTACGGTCTCCCCTGCCCCCGGGGAAAGGCAGGGAAGAAGTAGTTATTCCCGCTTTGCAGGTGAAGTGATGGAAGCCTGGTGAAGTTAAACAGCTCCCTGGGATCATGCAGGAACTAGTGGCAGAGCATCTGACTGCAAAACCAGTGCCTCTTATGGCCCACTGCCCTCCTCCTCCTCTAACATAGAAGAGTGGGTCTGGGAGTGGATTTTGGATGGACAGATCCCAAGATTCTTACCAGTAATATGATCCTGGGCAAATTATTTGACTTTTTAAAGCTCTAGTTTCCTGATCTGTTAAATGGGATTAATAATATTTACCCTTAATGCTGTGAAGATTAAATGGAAAAGTATACTTAGGATGGTGTCCAATACATAAGAGCAAGTGCTTAATGAATGGTGACTGAGATTAGAGGAAACCTTAGAAATAGCCTCTCATGACCGCGGTCACCCTTCTCTGCCAGCTGTAAAGGGGAGTGGGTGTGAGTTAATAAGCAAGCATGACAGTGAAAGTTCATGAGGGCTGAAGAGCTGCAGAGCTGTGAAGTCTGCCGTTAAAAGAAAGACCTTGGTATGCGTTTGAGGAGTGGGGGTCCTGCAGGGGTGTCTGGGGACAGTCCTCCCCCAGGCCCTGAAAAGAAGCCCTGAGCTAGCACAGGGGAAGCTCGAGGACTGGCTCTCACTTCCATTTTTGGAGCTACCGTCTCAGAACTGTGAAGACAGTCAAGCATGCTCCTGGAAGCAACTTGATGCAACACTCCACTCTTTTCCAAGTAGGGCAGGCTGTTTGTCCTTTGGTGTCTTTGATCAACATATGGAGTACTGCAGATGCAAAGTTTCACAGCTGTGTTTAAGAGGGAAGGCGGGACGCTGGTTGCAGTGTCACCTGGACGGTTTGCTGCTCTTTGAGGGGCTGGCTCATCAAAGACCCCCTGCTCTGTCCTCGCCTCACAGGCCCGTAATTGCAATGGGTAGAGATCAGTGAGCATCATAAAGTTCTTTCTCTCTTCTCTTTGTCTGTCTGTCTCTTTCACACACACAGTTTGCTCTTGTTTTGCGTTGAAAACTTGAAAATAAAACGTCTTTGGTCCTGAAGACCATGGTCTCTGGATCACGAGGGCAGAAGGACGGAGATGGAGTGGGAGGGCCGAAGAGGTGCCGGTTCCCAGGCGTATCCTGGGCTCCTGGTGTTGCACTTGACTGCCTCCCAGTTTGTGTTGTCGCCATGGGCAGTTGGGAGACGTTAGTTACTAGAGCTGAAACGCCAGAGAATGTGGGGACAGTCTTAAATTTCTCATCACGAGACATCGATATGATTTCTTTTAAAAAGCCTTTTTTTCCTTCTCCCTCTAGCCTTCCCTTTCTTCCTCCCTCTCCTCCTCCTCCTGTTCCTTTCTTTGGCTAATCCCTCTGAAATCCAGCAAGTCCCCACTTAACATCCTCACTGATCGGTTCTGTGAAACCAGTTTTACTGTAGGCTAATTGATATAATCAGTGACTAAGTTCTAACAGCATTTTATCAACCTAATAATGAATAATGTTGAATGAAGTTGGCATATTTCAAGGACTTGTTGTAATTGATGAATAATTGATAGTCAGTGGAACTGGGGTTATGTGCCTTGAAGATGGAACAAGGGATTAATTCCAATAATCTCTCTTACAGATAGGAAATCCTCTATTATGTAGCAGAAGACACTGCCCTTGTAACATATAAGGCTCCATCTTTCCTCAGCTCTCCTAGCCAGAACTGCATCAAGGTCTCCATCGTCTCAGAAAACATGTAGAAAGTGTCCCATCTTCTTTTGGCCAAATGCTGTGCATCATAGAATAATACCATGGGGTTGGTAGCAGATGAAGGTAGTGGCATCAGGACCTCACCACTGAACATTCCCCATTAGCATGGTAGGAGGTGGCAAGGACATTTTATAACCCACCACGGCCCCACAAGAATTTTAAGTTGCTTCAACACCTTAATAATGGTTTCTTGACACGAGCGCACTAACCTACTTACACATGTGCACATGGAACACGTGTAAGCGCTATGAGGGTAAGGGTTCCATTTAAAAAGAAAAAGATTTCATTTATTTATTTATTTATTTATAGAGGAAAAGGGAGGGAGAAAGAGAAGGAGAGAAACATCGATGTGTGGTTGCCTCTCCAGCACCCCCAACTGGGGACCTGGCCCAAATTTCAGGCATGTGCCCTGACTAGAAGTCGAACCCAGGACCCTTTGGTTCACATGCTGGTGCTCAATGCACTGAGCCACACGAGCCAGGGGGACTTCATTTGTTTTATTTGCTGCTATATCCTGGTAAATAGCAGGCTCTTGGTAAATGTTGTTTAATGAAATAATGATAATACTGAAACAATGAAAAATAAATTCTTTGTGCCTCATCTTTCATTTTGAAAAGTCAAGAACGTTAAAAAAAATTTATAATTAGTGGTGTCTTACAGAACATATTTGCCTTAGAAACTTCAATCATTTGACATAATTCTTCTGAATTCAGAGTCAAATATCATCCCTTTTCAAATGCATTCATTGAAGCAGAAAAAAAAATTAGTTGCTTAGAAAACTAGTGATAGGGCTGGAATGTTCGCTTGTTCTCCTGGCTAACAAAGACTTCTTTCAATTTTTTCCTTATTTTTAAAGTAATGTTATAAGCAAATAAAGTGCTCCAATAGAGCTTGGAAGGGTACTATTGACTACTTATGTTTTATTGCATCCAGTGGCAGCTAGTGGGAAGCGACACCGAATTATGTAGAAAAGACTCCTGTAGATTTCCATAATAGGGTGGTGATGGTCATTTATTTAATGTGTGACATCTGCACCACCTGGAGATTTTTCTTTCTCAGTACAGGGTTACACACAATTTATTCATGGCAGGGTTATTATAGCTCAGCAAGAAAATATAAATTAAAGGTTTTAAGGAAGTACATTTATTCTTTTGCAGCTGAGGTTATGAGGAAAGAGAAAACAGTGATTGCTAGATATTTACAATTAGTTACATTCAGGAATTTGGCTCAGGTAAGGGTTGGGGACCATCTTAATGGCGTTGTTTAGTTCTTCCCTAACGATGGCCTCTTTTATTTCTGATGAGAAGTTAGCTGTTATTTTTAGCATTTCCCCTATACTTAATGGGTCAGTTTTTATCCCAGCTGGTTTTCTCTTTATCTTATGTTTTCAACAGCAGAACAATGACATGCCTCGGTGTGGTTGTTTTGTTTTGTTTGTGTGTGGGTGTGGGTGTTTTTTTTTCAATATTAATCCTCCTTGGAATTTTCTAAGGCTTCTTGGATCTGTGGATTAATAGCTTTCATCAGTTTGAGAAAAAAACTTTTTTCCATTATTTCTCTTGTACCTTTTTCTCTCCTCTCCTGAAACTCCACTTATTTGTATATGATACTATTTCATGTAGTCCCATACATGTTGGACAGTTTTTTCTATTTTTTAACTTTTTTTTCATTTTGTGTTTCAGTTTGAATAATACCTATCAGTATGTCTTCCTTTTTCTCCGCTGTGGCCTAGGTTAAGCCATATTTGATACTATTTTTATTTGAAACTTCTATATTTTACAAATAGTTTTTAAAAATATAGTTTAAAAATAACTTCCACTTGTCTCCTGAAATTCCTCATCTATTCCCGTCCATATTTTCCACTGGATAATTTAACATATATTTTGTATTTATTTAAAACCCCTTAATCATTTTAATATCTGTATTAACGCTGGGTCTGCTTCTTTTGGAAATTTTTTCTTTTGGCTGTAGATTATACTCTCCCCTCTTTTCGTGTGCCTCATCATTTTTGGTAGCACGACAGGCACTGTGTGTAAAGGAATTCTAGAGGCTGTCGTAACCTGAAAGGGCACGCTCTTTCGTCAGGCCCCGGGTGAGTGGGCTGAGTCAACCTGCAACTGAAATAGGTGTGGACCTTGCCAAAGCTGCAGTTAGCTTCGCTTCACCACTGACTTCAGGTGTTTAGCAGGGAGTGAACTGAGAAATTTCTGTTTTTTAGCCAGACTGCCTGCTTTTGGGATTACTGGGGAGAGTTCTTTGATTTCAGCTTTGCCCCAACTTTTCTATACCTTAGGATGCCTTTCTGCCCAGCTGAGTGTCCCCAGCGTGTGGAGACTGCAGGAGTGTCCTGGGAGAAAGCCTGAGGTCCCAGGACTGACCTGTGCAGTTTTATGCTCTGACTCCTGCCTCCCTTGGGGAAGCTCCCACTGGGATCAGGGAAGATGCCTCTCCCTCCCCGGCCCCATCCCAGCCGTGGGTGGGCTCCTGCTGTGTTTGGTGCCCATGCTGCAGAGGAAGGAGTGGCTGGTGGCACCCACTTGCTCTGGCTGAAGCTCCTTGGAATTGTAGTCCACACAGCAGTCCACATGGGTCCATTAAACTGGTTTAAAATTTCCCCTGGTTTCTCCTCACTTCTACCTGTGGTGAATGCTGTTCTTCCTGCCGCTTGGCTGGGAATAAAAGCAGATGTTGACCTCCTTTCTTTTGGAGAGGGCGGCTTCTTTGCAGCCTCAGTTTTCTGATATATTTTTAAAACAGTGTTTTTTGTAGGTAACATGGCTTGTTCTCATAGTTAGAGGGCAGTGATCGCACTTGCAACTTTCAGTTGGTAAATTTAATATTGTGTTTGTTTCTCAGATTGTTGGTAGCAATATATGTCATGAGTTTTAAAAAATGTATTTATTTTTTGTTGTTATATTGCATTCATCTCATTTTTCCCCCTCTGCTCTCCCCTTCCCCACCCTCCGTATGCCTCCACCCCACAATCAGTCCCCCGTGTTGTCTGTGCCCATGGGTCATCCGTGCTGGTTCCTTGACTAAACTGTTCCCCTTCTTTGCCTCTTTCTCCCCCACCCCCGCCCCTGTGCCCACTGAAAATGTGTTCCTTGTATTCATGTCTCTTGTTCTGTTTTGTTTGCATGTTTGTTTGTTCATTAGTCTCTTGTATTGAGAACATGTGGTATTTCATTTTTGCTGCCTGGCCTATCTCACTGGGCATGACACTCTCCAGTTCCATCCATGCTGTCGCACATGGTAGGGGTTCTCTCTGCCTCATAGATCTCCATTGTGTAAATGTACCGCAGCTTTTTTATCCAATTATCCACTGATGGGCACTTAGGCTATTTCCAGCCCTTGGCTGTTGTAAATAGTGCTGCTATGAACGTAGGTGTGCATGGGTTCTTCTGAATTGGTGTTTCAGGAGTCTTTGGGTATAATCCTAGCAGTGGAATTGCTGGGTCATAAAGCAGTTCTATTCTTAGTTTTTTTTGGAAATTCCCTACTGTCTTCCATAGTGGCTGCACCAATCTGCATTCCCACCAAGCAATGCACCAGGGTTCCCTTTTCCCCATGTCCTCGCCAGCACTTGTTTGTTGATTTCTTGATGAGGCTGTTCTGACAGGTGTGAGGTGGTATCTCGTTGTAGTTTTAATTTGCATCTCTCTGATGGCTAGTGATGTTGAGCATTCTTTCATGTGCCTATGGGCCCTTTGTATGTCTTCCTTGGAGAAGTGTCTGTTCAGGTCCTTTTCCCATTTTTTAATTGGGTAGTTTGTCTCCCTGGTGTTGAGTCGTATTAGTTCTTTATATATTTTGGAGGTCAAACCCTTGTCTGAGGTGTTATTGGCGAATATGTTTTCCCATAGGGTTGGTTCCCTTTTTATTTTCTCGATGTTTTCTTTAGCTGAACCGAAACTTTCAGTTTGATATAGTCTCATTTGTTTATTTGTTCCTTTATTTCCCTTGCCTTGGGAAATATTTCAGTGAAAATTTTGCTGCGTGGGATATCTGCAATCTTTTTGCCTATGTGTTCCTCAAGGGCTTTTATGGTGTCACTGCTTATATTTAAGCCTTTTATCCATCTTGAGTATACTCTGGTGTATGGTGTAAGTTGGTGATCTAGTTTCATTTTTTCTCATGTGCCTGTCCCAGTTCTTCCAACATCACTTGTTGAAGAGGCTATTTACACTCCATTTTATGTTCCTGCCCCCTCTGTTGAATATTAGTTGCCCAGAGAGTCCTGGGTTTATTTCTGGGTTCTCTGTTCTGTTCCGTTGATCTGTTTGTCTGTTTTTATGCCAGTGTCAGACTGTTTTGGTTACTGGGGCTTTGTGATACAGCTTGATATCTTGTATTGTGATTTCCTCCCACTTTGTTCTTTTTTCTCAGGATGGCTGTAGTTATTCAGGGTCATTTTTGACTCCATATGATTTTTTTAAGTGTTTGTTCTAATTCTGTGAAATATGATGTTGGTATCTTAATAGGCATTGCATTGAATCTGTAGATGGCTTTGGGTAGTGTGGACATTTTAATCATGTTAAGTCTTCCCAACCGTGAACATGGTATATATACTTCCATTCATTTGTATCTTCCTTAATTTTTTTCTTCAGTGTTCTTTAGTTTTCTGAGTATAAGTCCTTTACTTCCTTGGTTAAGTTTATTCCTAAGTACTTTATTTTTCTTGTTGCTATGGTAAATGGGATTTGTTTCCTAGCTTCTATCTCTGATGTTTCATTGTTGGTGTATAAAAATGCCTTCAATTTCTGGATATTGACTTCGTATCCAGCTATTTTGCCAAATTCAGTTACTAGGTGGAGTAGTTTTTTAGTGGCCTGTATAGGGTTTTCTCTGTGCACAATCATGTCATCTGCAAATAATGACAGTTTTACTTCCTCCTTTCCAATTTGGATGCCTTTGATTCCTTTTTCTTTGTAGTAAGTTTTTATTGGTATAATATTTGATTTGTGTCAGTGTGCTCGATTTATTCCTCATACTCTTTCTAATCTTTCTTTCTGTGACTTCTCACTGATTGTTGGGATTTACTATTATTTCATAGGGTAGACCATGGCAGGCTGCCTCTGCAGGGGTTTTAATTTCTTAAGTGTGTCCTGGCAGGGACTGTGACATCCAGACTCAGTACCGAAATAGATTTCAGCAAGAGGCTCAATTCTGTTATGATTTTATAGGAAGATAAAATATTTACCAAAATGTTAAATCATGACCATCAGCTAATCAGTGAAGCCGTATACAATTAAGAGCAAGGTTTAAGGAAATATACGAGTACATTTTATGATGAGCGAAGTACTTTATCACAAATCTCATCTGCGTAGTTTAATTTGATGCTAGTTTTTCATTGATTTTCAAAGAAGGGCTTTAACTTTTCCATAATACTTTGTGTTCCGAAGCTTCTCGCTGACCTCGTACCTGTTTGCGAGCCGTCCCCCCAGAGGAGTTGCAGCGAAGCTTCTGTTCCCAGTCTGTTCCCAGCGCGCAGTCCTGGCCGAAGTGGCCAGCCCCCAGCCCTTCCAGACCCTTCTGTCTCCCTGATGCTGTGCGTGGCAGACAGAAGCTCTTCCTCGGCCATGATTAGGCCCAGAATGCAGAGAAAGGGGACAACCATGTGTGTGTGGTGTGTGTGTGTGTGTGTGTGTGTGTGTGTGTGTTCCTTTCTCTCAACTCCGTTCTTCCAGTCTGTTCAGAGAAGCTGTACTGCCCTCACCTTAGGCCTCTTTTAGCCTCTGCCTCCCTGGCCCTTCACAGCGAAGAGCCAACAGATCCTTAGAATACACAGTGCTTCCCTGTCCCTTTCTGGAGATTTTGAAGTAGACTTGTTTCTAACACTAAGGAGAACTGTTGAGTATTTAAACACATTTGGGACAGAATACATCATTTAAAAAATAGGAATACAATACGGTTATACATCTTTAAATGGGGTTTTTAAAATTGCTGACCTCCGTGGGAACCGGTCTTGCTGTTGGGAGTCCTCAGGATGTGACAGGTGACTCAGGGGCCGATAAGGGGGGGTTTACCAACGGCCCCAGGGGGCTGGGTGTGGTTTGCCTGGGGATAGTCTTATCAGTGGAGGCCTGGTGCTCTAACTCGGTCGGGAAAGCATTTCAGCTCCCTAAGTCTTCTGTCCTTTGGTGGATTTCCAGAGCTCCTTACAAACACAAGCAGCTCACTTTTGCACAGCACGCTGGAGTCTGTGAGAGGCATTTGCTGTACGTGCAGAGAGGAGAAGTCACCGCCTCTTCGGTAGTAGAAATACAACGAGTGCTGTGAACGGTGTGTGCCCGGCGGCTTCCTGGGTGAGGTCTGGTGTCTCTTTTTCATCCCAGGCCCCGTACTGTCAAAAGTGTTGAAGGCTGAGACTACTTCTCTTCATTTGAACCTTTTTCTTCCATTAACTTCTAGCATGTTCACCTTCTATTGGATGTTAGTTATTTCCTTCACTCTTGTATTATGTCTGTTCCTTCCTCCTTGCCAGTCATTATTAACTTTGTTCTCCCCCTTCTGCCTTCCTGCACATTCTCAGACAAGTTTGAACCATCACTGCTGCCTTTGGCAATGTGACTTTCATACCTCTCTCTCTCACTCCTTCCTTCCCCCTCCCTCCCTCCCTCCCTCTGTCTCTCTGTCTCTGTCTCTCTCCTGCCCGGAGCACCAGCCCCCTAGTCTTACGTGGCTTTTTGCCAGTGGAGATCTCTACCTGGCTGTGTTCCAACACCCCAAAAGCAGGTGATTGCTCATGGCTGCTGCACCCCTCTCGGTAAGAAAGCTCCTCTAGTCCTCAGGATTCTTCCTGGAAACAGTCTCCTCTCTCACCCTTTCCCACCTTTGTTCAATCTCCCACTCTAGAACCCCTTCCTCAGTGTCTTGTAGGCTGCCTTCTTCCTCTCTCTTCCCACATTTAATGTGGGAACATATTCACTGTATCTTTAACCTTCCCAATTAAAAAAAAGATGGAGTATAATTCTTCTTTACTTGAATATAGGCCTGGCTAGGCTAGAATTGTGATAAGGGGTGTCCCTCCTTTGGAGCCCTGCACTGCATGACACAGAGACTGTGGAGAGAGACTCTAGACCACACAGAGATAGCGGTGCCCCCATGGGCTGAGCCTTCCCATGGTTCCGGGGTGCCCAGGGGCCACCCCAGTCAAAGCTGAACAGAGCAGACATGAGCTGTTTCTACCCAGCTCTGCCGATGTTGCAGATTCATGAATGAAACGTTGTTGTTCTAAGCCACTGCATTCCCAGCCACAGTAACTGGAAATCTCACTACCCGAAATCCTCAGATGAAGTGCTGAGAGCATGTGGAGTGTGCAACCATCAGGGTGTGACAAGAACACAGATGTCCTGGTTCTGGGGAATTTCCCAAAAGCAACATAGAGTGTCCATGTTCATGCTGGTCACTCACCACTTCCACCCTAGTGCGCCCGGAGCAGGAGAGAAAGGGTGGCAGCTGGGTGACGCATCCACCATGTGCCAACTCTCAGATCCCCTTTGAGAGGTGTCCTTTATCACATGCATCCTGGTGGGAAGAAGTTTGTGTCCCAGTGATCTAGACCCTCCTCATGCCATGCCTGGCCACAGTCCCAGCTTCTTGCCCTGAGCTGCCATCTATGTGTGTTGGTTACACTTACAGTGATAAGAGTTCCACACACATTGTGTGGAAAAGAAAACCCACATGAAATGGTTAAAATGAGCATTCATGACCCTTCTATCCTTCTCAGAATTTACTAAGAGTGACGCACGAGAACCGTTCTCTGACACCTAGAAGGGTGCTGTGTGTTGAATGTGGAGACACAGCCCGGCAGGGACGCCTCTTCAACACGGCAGCGTATGAGGACGCTGCTCTTTCCCGGGTTACTGAGAAGGCCAGCCTAGGGGACAGCCGTGCTGCCCGGCGGCTGGCAGCTGGACTGCTACCGGTGCCCAGAGACCCCAGATTTATATAATCCACGCCGTTTGTCATCTTGAATGCTACTATTTTGGGGTCTTTTAATGTCATGAATTTCCCATACCCACATTCTTGATGGCAGATAAGAGCATTTTTGAACATATAAGCCGAAGTCAAGTGAAATTCTGCAGCTATATTTAGTCTATTTGTCTTTCTAACCAAAGAGAAGAATTTTTTTACTCAGCTTATCACATATTTATTTTAATTTATTTATCTTACATTTATTAACTAGATATAAATTTTCCTCGTCTTTGTCAAATAGTAACCCGTGCAAATTAAATTCCAAAATGGTTCTAACACCCATCCAAATGGTGATGACCACTCGAGTTAGGGGAAATACCAAGTTTGTGTTTTTGTTCCTATTTCGTTAGCTGTAAGTATATTTTGCGCAGATGGCTCCAAAGGTATGCTTTTGTCATTTGAAAAGTAAGTCGGTACTGATAGAGAAGCCCAGTTATCTTGAGATTATTATTTACTCAGGGTCCATGCTATCCTTGTCTCCCAGGGTTGACCCTAGTTAGTATTTCAAGAATGACCTCAAGCCTCCGAATGGGAGATCCAGTGTGGAAGTATGTGAGGCGTTGTTTTTCCTTCTTCTCATTCTCTCTTTCCTCTGGACTAATCTTCTATAGTTGCCAAATTACCACACACATAGTTGGTGGCTTAAAATACCACAGGCTGACTCCTTTACAGTTTTGTGGGCTGGAAGCGGGGCACGGGTCCCCCTGGGCTGAATCCCGGGGCCGTGTTCCCTGCTCGTGGTTCTAGGGGAAAGTCCGTCCTGTTGCCTGTTCCAGCTTCTAGGTGAACCTGTGCCCCTTCTCTGTCTTCAGAGCCAGTGACGCCCCAGCATTCTGTCCCTTTCTTCTGTAGCCACATGTCCCTCTGACCAAGCCAGAAGGAACTCATGTGATTAAGTTGGCCCACCCATATGACACAGGATAATCTCCCATCTCAAAGTCTCTGTTTCATCACGAATTCCCTTTTGCAATGTAAGGTAACACGTACCCAAGTTCCAGGGATTAGGACATGGACGTCTTTGGGTGGCCCCTATTCTGTCTGCCACACCCCATCCTTGGAGTTCTTCCTATTAAACTCGACCACACAGTTAAGGCTCCTGCTGATGGGCAGGCAAGGCTGCTGCGGGCCCTTCTCCTCCCGCATGACCAGCCGTGGCTGTGAGCACCCGGGAAGGGGGCAGGACCTTGGACAAGGCGACTGTCCAGTTGCAGGCAGCTCTCCGAGAGGGACTTGGCTGACACTAGCAGCTGCCCACATTCTAGCGGCCGGGGGAAGGAATGCTTCCACCCTGAAACAATAGATAGTGTGGCAAGGGCAGGAGGGTGTTACCTGTCTTGCTGACAACAGTGTCCAGTACAAGTAAGGACAGTTGACAGTTGCCCAGTGGGATGGCCCAGGCATTGGTGGGGACACATCAGCTAATAGCAGGGGGAGAGAGGGAACCCAGCCAGCAGGCAGCAGATGGGGTCAGCCGACCCTGCTGACTTTATTTGGTAGAGCTTGGGGACAAGGAGCTGTGTCATGGAGCACAGGGTCTCTGCTCATGACTGAGGGCCTAGAAGAAGCCCTGTGCCCAAAGGGACCGTGGGACCTGAAAGTGGCAGGCGAGGCTCCAGCACGGGGATGTGGGACTAGGACTAGACACAGATTCGGGGTGGGGCTGTGCTGGCTGGCAGAGAACAGGCCTTGCACAAGAGTTGGGCTGTCAGTGTCCCATCCCTTCTGTTGCTTCTCTGTCCCCTGTGGGTCTGCCTCGTAGGGCCTGTGACCCAGCCGACATCTACGGGCAGAAAGGGAAGCTGAGGCGGCAATCCAGGCTGAGCCTGACATGTAACTAAATTTCCTTCTTAGTGAGTGATAAACCTGCCTCCCTAAAGAAATGTTTAAATATTCCATTGTGTTCCTCCCTCCCTCCACCTAAGACAGAACCATGGGAGTCATTGGTGAGGCCCTGGAGGAAAGCTTAAAGAAGCACTCTTATGAGTGCCGTTTTATGGGAATGCAGCAGATTGAATAAAATTGGACTATTTCTTCTTCTTTTTTTTTCTTCTATTTCTACCTCTTTTTTTTTTTTTTAAAGATTTCATTTATTATTTTTACAGAGAGGGGAAGGGAGAGAGACAGAGAGGGAGAGAGACATTAATATCTGGTTGCCTTTCACCTGCCTCCAGCTACGGACCTGGCTGGAGACCTGGCTTGCAACCTGGTTATGTGCCCTGGCTGGGAATCGAACCAGCGACCTTTGGGTTCGCAGGCTGATGCCTTATCTACTATGCCACTAGCCAGGGCAAACTATTTCTTCTTTTGCTTTTGCTACTATTTCTCGGTCTCTTTATTCCAGGAATATTTGTTGAGTAATTATTGTGTGCCAGCACCAGCGGCCAGGTACGGGAGATGATCTTTGTGCTGTGTATATGGAGGTGCTATGGCTGGTTGTCAGGGCCAAGGTTAGTGTTTTCCGAGTCTCCGTGGAACTGTCCCATGAGACAGAAATAAAGGTGTTTGCCTCATCTGTTATGTGCAGTTGTAGGTCTGTGCCTTCTCTTCGGATAGGTTTCAGTTTCTTCTTACAATTTGTGCCTTTCCCTCTTAAGATTTTTATTTCAAAGGTAAAAAGCTGTTCTTTTACGAGGAAAACAGACCACTTCCGCTGACCCGCCTGCCAGAGGGTTAGTGGGCTCATGAGGAAGAAAGAAAGCTCTGGAACCAGAATCTCTCCCGTCTGTGCATGGTCTCCTGCTGGGGCTGGGCCTCTCTGTGGGCGGGAACCCAGACAGCAGCTCCCCCGTGTGCACGTTCCCTCGCAGGTCACAGGCGTTCTGAGGCCACGCCTGCTCCTCTCCACTCTCCGTGAACCCCTTTCCAGGGACCAGGCGGGCTGGATGGCCCTCATCCCGGGCCACTCACCATGCCTACTGTTGACACAGGCCCAGGCGCGCCCCCACCAAAGACTGGTCAGATTGCTTTGGAACGGGCTTGGGGGATGACCTTCGGTGTGGGGGAGGCTTGCTCAGTATCAGCTGTGCTGTAAGCTGGGACCCCTGAGAAGTTGACAAGATCGTGTGGCCAGCCCCCTCCCATCCTCCACCCACTGGACTGTGTATACCAAGCTAAATGGGAAACCATGAAACTTAGGGTTTTCCTGTTGCAGAATTCTGAGTAAGCTCATCAGAGCTGAGTTTTCTCCATTTTCATGCCCTTGCCCTGCTGATGTTCTGAGCCACTAGGTGGTCAGCCTTTGAGGTCATTTGTGGGGGTCTTGCTCTAGACAGAGCTGCTGGGACTGAGCCAGGGGGCCACCTGCAGCCCTCAGCCCTTGCCTGTGCCGTCCCCCGTGCAAGAATGCTGTCACCATTTTTAGTTCCCCTGCCACCACTGTGCTCGCTCCCTGCAAGGTGGCAGTGGGGATGGTGACTGGAAGGCTCCCTGCGCATCTGACACCCTGAACAACGTCTTCAACAAACTCTCAGAGAGTGAGGCACACCAAGCAGCCAGCTTGCACACCTGGGACACAGGCATGTGTCCATACACACACAAGAGCCAGGAAAAGTTCCCCAAGCAGCGCTCTGTGTCATGTGCGTGAGCCCTATTTCATTCTAGACTAGTTCACTTTAAAAATGCTTCTGGCCCATTACATGGTTGTCATGACCCATAGCCGGCTAGCTAACAGACACTGGGCCACAGCCTAGCACCCCGGACACTGCAGCCAGGTCCCAGGAGTGACAGGCCCCCACCCCTCCCGTCTCCACTCCTGCGGAGTCCTCTGCAGCACTCGCCCTGCATCCAGCCCCTGAGGTGCACACAGAGCTGTCTGGCCCTCACTGGGCATGCCTGGCCCGTGAAGCCTCCCTGACCCCAGGCGGTGCCCAGCCACGGTCCCCCAGCACATGCTCCTGCCGGCTGGCGCTTGCCCTGTGTGGCCCGGCTCCTGGTGCCCGCCCCCCTCCCAGCGCCCACGGCCTGTCCTGCTCTTCGGCTGCCATGCGCCGGGTACGCGTGTGTGGCACATGGCAGGCACTAAGTCAGTGCTTTGGGAACTGCATTCAAACAAGTGGTGCCCTGGAGTTCAGGGCCAACTCCAGCCCTCCTTCCCGGTGCACACATCCGGTTCTGCGTTCCTGTGCACGAGGGGTTTGCGTAAGTCAGCCGCCTTCATCATGGATGCGTCAGGCTGGAAAGCCTTTCACAAGAGGCATGGACTCAGTTTAGACGTAGAGGTCAAGGACAGATAGAAACATAGGTGTTGTTAAAAAAAAAAAAAAAAGACATCTAAATACCTTTTTTTTTTAAAGTTTTTATTTATTATTTTTCAGAGAGAGAGGAAGGGAGAGAGGCAGAGAGGGAGAGAGACATCAATGTAGGGTTGCCTTTCGCCTGCCTCCAGCCACAAACCTGGCTGGAGACCTGGCTTGCAGCCTGGGTATGTGCCTTGGCTGGGAATCGAACCAGCGGCCTTTGGGTTCGCAGGTAAATACTTTTTTTTTTTTTTTAGAAGCAAACATGTATATGTGTAAAATGGGTGCTTTTCAAAGAATGCTTTATTTTTTTTTCCCATGGTTAGTGTTGATTCTAGTCTCCCTGTGAAGTGCATTCTAAAATTTTACGAGCTGTGTGTGGGGATCTTTTTCTTTTACTTTCGATCAGCTAGTGGTGGAATTGGGGAGGATCCTCCATTTTACAGATGAGGAAACAGAAGGCCCAGGAGGCCAGGTGACTTTCGCAAGGCCACCCCACTGCACGACAGCCAGGGCGGGGTGAGCACATCCCTCTCTGCCCCGCCGCCCCGCCCCCTCTCAACATCAGGAAGGTCGTGCAGGTAGTGAAGGCCCATCCACAAAATATCACCCGTCTGCAACTTTTGATCACTTCTTGTTTGAAGCTTATGTTTCTTCTGTGGGAAAAGCGGTGATCGGGTGTTGTTGCAGCCCTCGTGGGAAGATGCTAGTGTTCTCAGGCGGCAGCGGTACGCACTGTTGCTTTCTGCCCGGGTCGCCTTGCCTTGTCCAGTAACAGCGACACCTTCACCTGAGTTCACACGTGCAGCTGATTTTGTCTTCCTGTACCCACGAGAGGTCTTCCCATGTACGAGAAAGTGCCAATAAATTGAGTATGTCCTCTTGGATGGGAGAAGATTTTGCACTTTGATGTGCATAGGCCGTCATGAAAATAATCTTGTACGTGATGAACTGGAGCATGCAGTTTGTGACATTTGTGATCCTGTAGTTAGGTTAGAGGGGAGCAGTTGCTGATGTTTGTTTTGTTTATTTTTCCTTCCACCTTTGATCCTCACTGAACCTGAGCTAGGAAAGGAGGGGATGACCCCTTCTTCTCACCCCCCAGCCACAGACCCACAGCAGCTGGGACCCAGAACCCTGCCACCTGGTTCCCTTTTTTAAGGATGGAAAGGCTGTGGGGCTGCCCCACGAACTCTGCCCTCACCTGTCTCGTTATTTCTGTGGCTAAAGGCACTTCCAGTTTCCATCGGCCCGCCCAGAGTTAACTTGGTCTGCTCACCTGCAAAGCAAGCTCACTTCTTTGGAGCTGATTAGCGAAGCAGAGCTCATTAGCTTAGCTTAGTTTAGCAAGTATGATCTCATTAGCTAACGTGACAATGTGACATACACACTCTTTAGCCCCAGTGTTTGGGGGGTGAAAGGCGGCCAAGGCAGGAGGCAGGGCACACAGAAGGCAGAGCTTCCTGCCCAGCCAGCACCCCCGGCACCCCGGCAGTGCCAGCACAGGCCTTGCAGTGCCAGCCGGAGCAGGAGGGCATCTCCCGGCGTGGCCTGCCGCAAGTGCCAGGTGCTGGTAAGTCTCTCATGTGTCATCCTACCTCATCCCCACGCGACCTCCGTGGTAGGTGCTGTCATCCTCCCGTTACACAGGAGGAAACCAGTGAAGTTGTCTATCTTGAGAGTCCGCTGTCCCCAAAAACAGTCTTTTCTGAAAGTGGCAAATGGGTGTTTCACTATAAAACAGTCCGTGTCTGTCCCTACACGCATTAGTAGTGTTTTGCTTTGTTAATATTCCCAGTGCTCACAGAAGCCTTCCTGGGTATTTGTGAGCTGCTTCGTGAGAGTTTCTCTCCGTTTCTGTCGCAAGTGCAGCTGTCTGAGCCCCATTTTCCTTTGAAAGTGGGGTAGTGCCAGCTCTGACAGGTTCCTGCCTGCGGCTTTTAGCGCTGTACTTGGCTCATACACACTAAATAGAAGTTGGATCCCCTTTCTTTGGTTAGATAACTTGTTTTTAAATAAACATTTTATTTTTTTGCATATTTTAGGTGTACAGAAAAACTATAAATCAGTAACTTACTGGTCTGCTTGTTCATATTTTCCCTCTTCCTCATGTACTCTCTTGCCATTGATAGAAAATCCTAATCAGGAGTGAAGAGCTAATGAATAATTTCATCTGCACCACCAACAGAAAAAAAGCTACCCGGTGAACGGAGGAAGGGGGTGAAATCCAATAGTACCCCAAGTCAGCAGGCACATATACCCTTCAGAAGTGGGAGAGCTCAGCCTTGGGGTGCCCTGGGCAGTGAAGCCCAATCACCTGTGCTTTATTGATTTATCTTCCCGACTCATTAGAAAAATAATTTCTAGTAGCTCAGAAATGTATCTTTGGGTCTGAATCCAGAAATGTGCAACAGGGAGAGAAACCCATCTGGGAACATTTTACACCACCCAGGTCCAGTGCAAAACCTTCCCTGGGTAGATTCAAAAATGCTGTGCTTAAGTATTCTTTCCTCTTTCGGAGTGTGGAAATGTGGTTAATACCCCTGTCCAAGAGTGTGTTAATGATGATGGTGACGATGGTGTGGAAAGTATGTGGTGGCGTTAATAATAACCACAGTACATATTTGCATAAGGAACCGAATTACGAGCAATGATTTACTCAAACATAATTGATTCTTTATTATAATAGCCAGGCAGTGCTTCCGTTTTACTGCTGTGGTTCAGTGCTTGGACATAATGACTGACCTTAAAAATAAAGCCCAGCACAAGCGAACAAATTTGGTCACGATTCCCTAGTGAGTAGGTGGTAAGGAGCAGGGTCTGCCCTCTGCCTCATGCCGAGTTAATCTTAGTGGGGTAACGATGACGGAAGATTCTGGATAATTATTACCCAGCTCTGCTCCCACTCCAACACCCCCAGTCTTTTCCTCTTAGTTGCTACTGCAGTCTGGATAATACCTCCCTTGGATTCATTTGTTGCGTTAAGCCTCGCGCAGCAAGGCCTTGTGTTAAGTTGAATCACCCCAGCTCCAGAGTGGGCGTTAACCCATCCCTTTCCCGCCAGCCCTGAGCTCCGAGCAGGGGGCTGCATGCAGGATTGGGGTCCCAGAGGGAAGGGTGCCCGGAGGGGCACAGGAAGGAGGCTGCAAGGATTCTAAAGCTGGCGGCGCCTGACCCTGGGAGGGGTCCCCAGCCGTCCTGATTGCTCAGTCACTGACTTACACAGCCCCTTCGTGTCAGTTCGAGGAGGTCATGCTCTCTGAAGGCTGATTGATTTCCAGCTGCCTGAAAATTATTATGTAAACACTTTGGCTAAAATTCGATATTCCTTATGGAAGAACCATGGACATGGACAACAAGTGGGATTGACTTTGGGGGTGAGTGGGTGGGTGGGGAAGGGGGCAGAGGGGAGTAAAAAGGGGACAGATGTAATACAACAACAATAAACTTAAAAAAAAAAAAGAAAACCATATATTCTTTGACACTAATAACAGACAAATATAAAGCAATAATTGCAGTAAATACAACTTAATTTCTGTTTAGAATTGTGGCTGTTTTTATGAAGATGAAGAGAGCTGAAGTGATACCTTGTTCCTGAATTTTAGTTCAATTTAGTTAATGCTTTTTTTTTTTAACATATAAAAACAAGGTTGATGTTCCTCTTTCAAATTTGTCTTAAGCAATGCAATCTGGAAACTTCAAAACTACAGCTACCAGACATAGAGGCTTGATTTCAAAACACTCTGGGTCTTACATACTACGCTTCATGACGGGAAAGACAAGTTTGTGAAAATAGAATAGAACAGTCACTGTTATTGAGTTAAAAAAGAAAACACGACATTCCTCTCTTCCAGCAAATCGTCAAAATTAAGATCCAACTCCATGAGGTCTGACATGTGGACGGCGCCCCTTGACTGCGGTGCCTGCGTTCCGCGCGCCCACCGTGCCCCTGAACCACAGCCCAGCCTCCTTCACTCTATCGCGTGCTCCCCTCTCATTGCTTCCCCAGCCCCCGCCCCTGTGCTGACTGCTGAAGGACTGTGCAGCAGGGACAAGGGAGACTGTCCTGCTGCCGGACTCCGGGTGTGAGGCGTAAATGCTGGCTTTTTATATTAGCAGTCCATTGTCAGCCTTGGCTTAGAAGTGCCTTGGGTAGCAGTAGTTTCATACATGTAACAGGCCCCCATCATGGGCCAGGAATTTGCATATGTACCACTAATCTTTACAGTAAAGAGCCCTCCAGTGTTCAGCAGCTCAGAGAGGAAGGGCGACCAGCCCACAGGCACCCAGCTGGGAAGAGACAGAAGGGCTCTGAGGGGACCTGCTTTCTGTCCAGGTGTCTAGGTGGGGCCTGACCACTCCTGCGGGGCTGAGCGGCCGTGTTCCTGTCCCCGACAGGTAACTGGAGTGCTGGCTGTCAGGCCAGGCTGGGGAAGTCTGGGGAACAAGCCACACCTCTTCCTGCTGGAGCTAGGGTTGCACTGGCGACTTTGCCTGAGTCGATGCATTTCCCTCAGTGTTTTCATTTCTTCTTTCCTTTCCAACTCCGTCACCCTTCACCGTCATCCCTTGAAAGGATTGCTCTGGTTTCCTGTTTCCCCCCGAGGGTATGCTGGCAGTCCTGGGGGGAAGGTTATTCTCCCCCCATCCTGCCGGCTGTTCTCAGAAGTGCTCCAGGGTCTGCTTGTTGTCACAACTTCCCTGGTGGCTTCTCTCTGAGACTGGGAGCCTGCCTGCACCTGGTGGCGTCTGCTCTGCTCTGCTCTTCTGTTTTGGGGTCCTGTGTGTCCCAATGGTCAGCCATGCTGCAGTCCTTCCATTGTGACCTCTTTCCGCTAAGGGGAACTGAGGGAAGGTGGGTTCTGAAATGTCATTTGGGGTTATTTGGGCCTAGGGGATCCTTCCCTAGTAGCTGGCTGGGTTTGTTACAGAGTATTTTGTTTGGGAAAAAAAAAAGACTTCTGAATGAAAAAGTCAGAATTAATATATAAGAACTTTCAGACTTGAAAAAAAATCATACAAACCCAATCATTGGCACCTGAGAAGGGACAGAGTAGGAAGTAAAAGCTAGTTGAGCTTTGTGAGGAAGTAGGACATAGGAAGCCCACAGGGGTGACAGGTGAAGGAAGTGGTGGGTGCAGGGGTGGTGGCCTTGAGCCGAAGACTGAATTCCGTCTTTTCACACCACAGGCACTTATCAGCCAGAGGAAGTGGTCCAGGCTGGTGGGCCAAACTTGAGGGTTGCTAAGGCTTCCTGGGAAGCTTTTTACATTTCTGGGGTCTCACCTTAGACCTGCTGAAACAGAGGCCTGGGGCTTGGACGGGGGTGGTAGGAGAGTAGTGATAAAACTCAGGGGATTCTATTTATTAGGACCTATCAGTGATCGAAAAAAACCAGTCAGAAGAGGTGGTATGCTGTGTCACACGACTTATCGAACATTCTCAAAGTGACCAGAGTGTAGACCTGGAGAAGGGACAAGTGGTTGGCAGGGGTCAGGGTGGGGAGGGGTCCTGTGACCGCCAAGGGCAGCAGGAGGAGTTCCTTTGTGTTGCTGGGACAGCTCTGTAT
The DNA here is from genome assembly GCA_004026585.1 of Noctilio leporinus. Taxonomy (NCBI): domain Eukaryota; kingdom Metazoa; phylum Chordata; class Mammalia; order Chiroptera; family Noctilionidae; genus Noctilio; species Noctilio leporinus. Next base: position 81,230 of record PVIW01001204.1, read on the forward strand.
CCCAATTAATCTGTACAGGTGATAAAATGCCATAAAAATGAAATGCAGACGTGAAATAAATCAGTGGAAGTGGAAAACGATGCAGCTAGTACCATCTATAATCTGATTCATTGCACAGGGTCAGCCGACTTCCTTTAATTACGGAAGCCACCCCTCTGGGGTGGGGTGGCTAGTGGGTATTGCTCACAAAGAAAAGAAGATCTAGGAAAGAAAAATCACTGAAGGCTGGAAGAGAGAAGTGAAAAGGTTGAGTACCCTCTGTACTATTTTTACTATTTATTGTGTGTCTGCAATCATTTCAAGCAAGAAACTGAACAGAACTTTCCAGGTGCCTCTGAGGTGCATCCTCTGGGCCAGAGCACGCCGTTCCTGGATGTGCTCGCGGTCGGTGGGTTGTGCAGTGATTGCTGCCTTGCTACAGTGACTTGGGCCACCTGGAGAATGAGGAATTCCATAGTTCACCGGAGGGAAGTGAGTCCAACCACACACACACACACACACACACACACGCACGCACGTTAAAACCAGGGCAAAGCGATTGCCCAATTTTGGGAACGAAGTTCTGGGAATGCATTTGAAGGAGAGTACCCATGGTCATAAGGGTTGGAAAATAAGGTCTATAATATAGAGAAAAGGTTATGGAAACTAGTATTTTCTCCCCAGAGGTTACGTATATAGCAGTTCTCAAATGTATGCATTGTAGAAAGCCAGGGGTTGGGGCAGGGGGTCGCCACTCTGGGTCACGGCCGAAGCAAGAGGTGGTTGGCTCGTGCTACTGAGGGACAGATCACAGTGAGACCTCAGGACCCAGGTCTGGGCGGTGAGGGAGAACGTGAACCAGGCAGTGGAATGCCCAGGGAGTGAGACACCCACTTTCTGAAGACACCCTTGAATTGCCCGGAAGAGTGCCTGCTAGGGGTTAGAGAGACATAGCCAGTCTCCACAGAGCCCCGGGTGTGTGGGGCCCTGCCTGGAGGTGAGGGGCAGCCTGATAGCTTTCCTGGTTCTCTCCGCCTACCTGACCAGACTCTATGGCACCCAACATCTGCAGGACAGAGGTTTTGCTCATGAGATACTACAGAGGCTTTATGTGTTGAGGGGACTGAGGACCCACTCCTGTCTCCCCTTGTCATTCAGGACCTTACGGCTGGCACAGTTCCTCCGGTTCTGTTTTGCCAGCGCTCCATGGTGCCGCGTCAGTGCCCAGACAGTCCGCCTTAGGAGGATGAATTTCTTAGTTCATGGTTTTAAAATTAGGTAGCATACAGTATTCTTTCAGAATGGTGGGCTTTTTCTTCCTTTCTTGGGGGTATCTCTCTTTTAAAGCATTTTTTAGAAGTCAGAAGGCAGCCAAATTTTTCTCACTTTCGCATACTTGGTGGGAAGGATGTGTGGGTGCTGAGCAGCTTTCTACAGTGCATTTTCTAAATGTCTTTTCATGTCTGAAGTGTGTCTCCATGGAACCTCAAGACTCTTCCCTGCCCCCAACGGATCCTTTTCTCTCTCCGGAAGTTTTGTGCCCAGACCCAGAGCTCTATCCGTGGGGCTTTCTGGTGGATGCCCCATTCTCTGTGGGTACAAGTTTGCCGTCGGTTCGGTGGCCCTGAACAGAAAGGCGAGGCTGTGCTGGCAGCGTGGAACAGCAAGGCTGCCCAGTGCCTTTCTTTGTGCCCTCACGTACTAGTCCTAGAAGTCAGCACATCACTCACGATGCAGCGTGACCAATGCCCTGCGACTTCCTGCCACTTACTGAGGAACCTGCCCTAACTCAGTGATACCTTGAGAGTCTACCCCGTGTTTTATTTTTAAAAAGACTTTATCTATTTTTTAGAGGAGAGGGGAAGGAAGGGAGGAGAGAAACATCGCTGTGTGGTTGCCTCTTGAGCGCCCTAAACTGGGAACCTGGCTGGCCCACAACCCAGGCATGTGCCCTGATTGGAAATAAAACCAGTGACCCTTTGGTCCTCAGGCTGGCACTCAGTCCACTGAGCCACCCCAGCCAGGGCGGCTCAGTGTTTTACACATAGTGGATCTATGTGGCACTAAGTAAAGGACATTAAATCAATATGAGGTTTTGGATGTCGATATTCCAGGTTCCTTCTAAACTGATACATGAATTGATGCACTCAGTTCACAAATACTCTGTGACATTGTTGCATTAGGCGTTGGAAATGAACTGGCACCCAAAACAGACAGGGGCTCTGCCCTTGCGGGGTTAGGTTTGAGGGCTGTGTCAGTCTGGGTCCTCAGAGGCAGGTGCCAAGGGATCAGGTGGGCAGGGGCTTGCCAAGGGGACATGCTCTCTCAGGGAAAACGTGGGGAGGAGGTCGGAAACCTGAGGGAGCCTGTCAACCACGCAGGTATGACTCCGGTGGGGCAGAACTGGGTGAAGCAGGGGAGTTGGGGAGAGATTTCCTTGTGGTGCTTTGGGGGAACTGAAGAAGGTTCGGCAGCAGGCCTTTTAGACGAGCAGTGAGAAGCTATCAAATTTGGGGGGCAAGGGGAACACCATCAAAAGTGTGCTTTCAAAAGATAGCTCTGCTTCAAGGACAGGGAGCTGGCTGGAGGGGCTGAGTGCCCTGGGGAAGAGCAGTAGGGGCTGCTGAACAAAACCAGTGGGGTACGGACCAGGTGTGGCAGAGGAGGGGCAGAGAAGTGGATGGAGGCGAGACATCGGGGGGCAGGTACAGTTGCCTGGGCTTAGGCTGGATGTGGGGATGGGGGTGAAGGAGAGGGAGGGGTCCTGGGTCGCTTCCAGGTTCCTGGTCTGCAGCGCCCAATGGAAGGTGCGGGGTAGGGGGTGGGGGGAGAAAGAGCATGCACAGTGGCCGTTACTGGGGCTTGTGGGGTCTGCGGTGCTTCTGTCTAACCTGTGAATTATCTGTGTGTTGCAGACCCGTAAGGAAAAAGTTTGACATGAGGGAGAGGCCTCCTGGATACGTAGAAGAGGGCGCCCCGGATAGTGAGAGGTGCCGGGGAGGGAGGAGGAAGTTAGAGGGCCTGCTGGGGGCAGGGACAGGGAAAAGCACACATCCAGGAGAGCGGCCTGCAGAAATGAATGCTGTCGCTAAAGCGGACAGCTGGATTTGGTGACATGGAGGTCACTGGTGACCTTAACGAGGGCTGCTGCAGTGGCACGATGATGGGGACAGCAGATTGCAGTGGGTTGAGGCATTGGCGGGAGGCAGTGAGCGCCAGCTCTTCAAAGCTGGGCCACGAAGGAGAACAATGATAGGTTAGCAGCTAGAAGGGAGGGTGAAACCAAGAGGCTTAAAAACTTTTTTTTTGATTAGTAGAGACTTGAGTAAAATTGCAGGATCCAGCTGACTCTGAGAGAAGGAGCAGTGTCTTCACAGGGCTGGGTCCCTGGACGGCAGGATGGGGGGTCACCAGAGCTCTGTGGGGGGTGTGGGGACAGGGTACTTCTCCTTGGAGCCTGGGGGGAGAGACTGACAGGGGAACTACACCAATAAAATTTTGGACTTGCTCTGCTTTCAATCAGTATGCCATCAATAAATCAATGACCACATTAAAAAAAAAAAAAGCTTCCATTATGTTCTGGGCTCTAAATAGCTATTAAGTAATATTAGTACTCCTAAGTAATATGGTCATAACAATTTATTGATATTGTCTTTTTTGCCAGTTTACGACAGAGCTTTGCAAGGGAGGAGGAAGGACTGAAAAATCACTGCTCTCAGATGAATTGATAGGCAGGGTGCTGTTACGTAAGGGGCAGCCATGACCAGCCAACCTGCTCATTGAATCAAGAATGGCAACTGGGTAAATTTAGGGCTTTTGTAGAATACAAAAGGGATGTGCTTCATAAGAGAAAAGCTTGTTAGAAAAGAATTTGTCATAAACGTCCATTTTTTAAAATCCTGAAATGTTTTAGAAAGTTGGGTTAAAAGTTAGTGGGAAAGAGAACTCCAGGGCAGGTACAATTTTCTAACATGAAGGGTGCCAAAGAGAGCATGCCCGCTCACTCGCTCGGGGGTCCCGATGACGGGCCAGGCCCGAGCAGACCTGGCCCGGGGGTCTCGCATCCGGGAACGGGGGCCAGGAGTGCGGGTCTGCGATTTCCCGCCCTGACAGGCCGACAGGGCTGTGGTTCCAGAGAAGCGCCTTCTGCCTGTTCTTCCCACCCGTTCTGTTCCTCTCCCCTCTTTAACATTCAGAACAGCCTTTTTCATTTCCTGAGAGGTTTGTTCCTTTGCATACATTTAGGCGCAGGGTTTCAGTGTTTCAAGCCTCTTTATTTTTCTCGGATCACCCGAGGCGCTGCGCTCCGTGGACTAGATCTAGCCGCAAAGTGGGTCACATCCACGTGGCCGGTGCGGCGCTGCCTGCCTTTTCTCCACTACGGAAATGATTGATCCAGAGGACCCAGGTGGAGTTCTCAGGATTATTCCTCCTACTTTCAGAGAGCCTCTAAATTAAGTAATTTCACTTGGATGAGAGGTGAGGCGATAGAAAAGGGGGAGGGCATGGGGTTTTTAAACAAGTTCCTTTGAGGCCCCGGGCACAATTCCTGGACTGATGCTGGAAGCAGTTCCTGCCTCCCAGGACTTTGACTCTGAAACCAATGAAAGAGGAACCAAGGCGTGAACCCCAGGCTGAGCAGGATGCTTGGGGCAGAGAAGGCACCCCTCATGCTGTCGCCTCTCCTCCCTCTCCCTGTGGCTTCGGGGCCAAGGCTGGAACCATACAGGCTGATGTGCATGGGAAAGACAATGTGTTGGGCAGAATTTAGGACCTTCGTATGGATGGGCTGTAAGTCATTTTCTCATCTGGTGGCCAAGACCATCTGTGTAAGGAACCTGCAGCCTGAATGTCATGTTTCTGGGCTGGCGCCCCTGGTGGGAGTGCGATAGTGGAGCCCCACTGTATCAAATAACAAGACCACTCAGATTAATTTATTCATCAAACATCTATCGTGATCATCACCCTTACCATCACTGCCACCACTGGGACCAGCTGTGATCAGTGTCCCGTTACCTACACTTGAGAAACGAGGAGCGTGTCGTGGTGGAGCTCATCCACAGTTACCTGTTGGGGGGCGGGTCAGCATTCTGAGACAGGGTTATTTCTGCCCACAATGCCAAACCCTGTGCCAGGCTCCAGGGATACCACAGGGGATGAAGCAAAACCTGGAGCAGTGCGGGCTGTGGGTGGGGATAGAGATGCGGACAAACAACACAATACTAGGGAGAGCGAAGGTCAGGAACGGGGAGGACAGGCACCTGGGACCCGTCCGCTGGTTCTCAGCACAACGTCCACCCCCTCACGGCACACGGTAGCCTGTAGGCAGAGCTTCTTCCAGGCATGGGCTCCTGCTTTTTCAGCTTCCGAAGTAAAGAGAAAACCAGAGCAGAGGAATAGGTCATTATAGCAGGGGGTGGAATGTCAGGAAATGTTTTGTGTTGTTAAGGTAAATGTGGGTATCGGCCCATCGGTTACTGCCAGAGAAGCAACGCCCGCAGCATTTTCTCTCTGCCTGGTGTTGTCCATACTTGTCCAGTGAATGTCCTGGATTCTTTCCTTTGAATCTCCTTGTCCATTTCCTGGTTCCGCACCCGATCCTGCTCATGCAGATGAAAATGAGTCGAGGGGGACCAGTTGGTTCACTCTTGGGAGCTGGACTCACGCAGCCTCTGGGGCACGGTTACCCGGGGGGCAGTTGGCTGAGGTGGTGTGGCGGGAAGAAGGTTACTGGCCTTCATGGAACCCAAGTTCGTTGAAAACTTCTCATGGCCATTAATATGGGACCACACTATGATTTCTAGTTCAATTTCATGCTTTTTAAAGATGTCTCACGTTTTGAGGTTTTCCTCTTGTTCCCAGGATGGGCAGGCAAGCTCTGTTCATGCCACCGTGATACCAGGGGAGGAAAAGAATAGAGGAAGGCATGTGCATGGACCTATTCTGTGCTTTTCTGTGTCTTCACTTTGTATTTTTAAAATGTTATACTTTTTTTATTTCATACTTTACGCACTTTCTTGCAAAGCAGAGTGGCTCTTTCCACAGCCTTATGTGTGCAGAAGCGCAGGTCTGGGCAGTTGCAGGAAAAACAGCTTAAATGTGTGCACTTTACTTCCTCTCTTTTTACAAAGCAGTTCGTTTGCTCTTTCTCGTGCATTCTCCATTTTGTTTGATAAGGAAAATATTCCCCATCCAAGCAACTAGACTGTGAGGTTGTGCGTGTGTCAGAAGACACACACCTTCCCTCCAGGCAGCTGGGACTTGTGTGGGTAGCCGATGGCCGTGGACGTTTTTAGCTTACGAAGACCCTGAGAGTGGCATTGACCTCGACTTCTGCTGACTTTTCATGTGACTTCAGGCATTACCACTGACAGGAATGGTTTCTAAGGAAGGACTGGCATTGACATTTAAGTGCTGAAGACTTGTAACTTTAAAGGCAAAAGGACTTTTGAAATTGCTGCCTTTTTCTGGGAGACTCAAGCTTTTCTTCATTTTTTTACCCACATAGACGGTGTAAATGGAATAAGACCAGTGTGATTCACAGGGAAGTATAGGAAAGAAGAGCCAACTTACCCTATGAAATAGAATGTAATAAGCTTGATTATATTTTAAAATGTTCATAATTAAAACTTCTCTTGTATTTAATTCCCATTGGTGAGACTTTACTAAGAATTGCAGGATTTTCTAGGTATGACTTTTTCAAAAATATTTTACTATTTTTAGAGAGGAGGAAGGGAGGGAGAAAGAGTGAGAGAAACGTCAACTGGTTCTCCCATTCACCCCCAGCCAGGGGACGTGGCCTGCAACCCAGGCAGGTGCCATGACCGGGAGTCAAACCAGTGACCCTTGCTTTGCAGGCTGGCATCATTCCACTGAGCCACACCAACCAGGGATAGGCATGACACTTTTTTCCAGCAAATCCTACATTTAGGTTAGATTGGGCTGGGGTGTTCTGGCCTTCAGGTAGTTGATGTCTGAAGAGGCTTGAACACGTTCACTCTTTCCGCCTAAGCTTCTTTGACAGGAGATGGTGGCAGGTCCCTGTTTTGTAAATGAGAAGCATGCGTGCCAAGCTGCAGTGTAACCCTTGAGAAATGTGGCTTCTACGCTGCTGAGCCCACCTAGATTCAGGCTACTCCTAGGGCCACCTGTGGATTGGTAGGAAGGCATCGCCTGGGAGCTCACGGGAAATGCAGAGTCCCAGGCCCCACCCTCGGCCTGCAGGCTCAGAATATGCACATACAAGACCCCAGGGAAGGCCCTGGGCCCCAGGGCCTGGCACCTCCTCAGCACTTCGTGCAGAGCCCGACTTGGTGGGTGTTTGGGACGAGCTGCCTCTCAACTTGTTTTCTGCAGAACCTCGGCTTACGGCCACCCGAGTTTTCACAGACACGTGCCTTGTACCCAAAGCGAACAGACTTCGTTTTCATAGCACACAGCACATTCACGGAAGCAATTTAGGCAGATGTTGGGGAGGCACATTCACCCTCGCTCTGTGCTGTTTGAAAATGCTGGCAGAGTTTGGAACAGGGGGAAAGCATCCCCGGGGTGGGGAGGCTGCCGCCAGCAGATGCCCGCCCAGTGGAGGCGAGCGCTTCTGTTGGCCATGAAGTAGTTGTTTATTAAATAGGAAGGCTACAGATCCAGCAGAGGGCTGAAGCCCCAGCTAAGGTAAACACTGAGCCCGATTAGGTCAAACTCAAACTGAAGGATTGTGCTGCCTTTTTCTAGCAGTGTTGAGTCACGAGGGGAGGAAAGCACAGGGTGGAGTGGGGGGTCAGCGGGCTTTCTCAGGCCCAACGCGTTCTGTCCACGAAAGCTCTATGCTCCACACCTGATCCACGGAGCCTGAGAGCCAAGTCTGCGCTTCAGTTTGCTGTGAATACACCTAGTGGGCGCCTTTCTGGAAGGCCTTGTGAAGTGTGCGGTGAGGCCCACGCCCAGAAACACTGCCGCAGCAGGGATCTCGGTACAGAGGTGCTGCATCTGCAGGGGACTTGATTCACAGTGAAATACACAAACCCGAAACAGGAGTTTTCACCTGTCACCACCCCTCAGGCCCAGTCAGTCACCGTGTCCCGTGAATTTCCCCCAAAGAAGCATCTCTCAGATGCATCCCCTCCTCTGCTGCCCAGGCCCCAGGCCCAGTTTCTTCTGCTCTGACTTGGGGCCACTGCAGTCTTAACACATCCCACCCTGACCCCCATCCACTTTTACTCTTTAATGCATAGCCACGCTGCAACCATGTTATCCTATGAACTCTGAAATAAGGTTGTTCTGAATCTTTAAAAAAAAGTGACATTTTATTGGGATTGCTTTGCACTTATAGATTATTTTAGGAAGAATCGACATTGTTATATTGTTGAATCTTCCTGTCTGCAAGCTTTTCGAGTCTTCTGTGCCCCCAGGTCAGCCTAAGTTCTCTTCATATGGCTTGTGTCTGGTTCTTGTTACATTTATTCTTAAGAATTCTACTGTTTTTCCTATTATAAATGAAGGCCTTTTCTTCTAATATGTCTTCCAACTGGTTATTTTTTTTGCATACATACAAGTTATTTATTTTATGTATGAGTTTGCTCCTACCCTCTTGCTGAATTCTCTTATGGTTTGAATAGTTTCTTACTGGATTGATTTTTTCTTTCACCTTCCATCACCATATATTTGCTCCTGTGTACTAACCCTTGCCCCCTTTCCTCTGGTGACCACCATGCTATTGTCTGTGTCTATGAGTTTTAGTTTTATATCCCACATATGAAAAAAGTCATGTAGTTCTTAGCTTTTTTTGACTGACTTATTTTGCTTAGCATATTCTCCAGGTCCATCCATGTTGTTGCAATGGACAGTATTTCATCTTTTCCCATGGCTGAGTGGTATTTCGTTGTATATATGAACCACATCTTTATCCAGCCCTCCATTGAGGGACACTTTGGTTGTCTTCATGTCTTGGCCATTGTGAATAATGCTACAGTGAACACAGAGGTGAATATGTCTTTATGAAAACATGTCTTTGAGTTTTTGGGGGTAGGTACCCAGAAGAGGAATTGCTGGGTCATCTGGTAACTCTATGCTAACGTTTTTGAGGAACCTCCATACTGTTTTCCATAGTGGCCGCCCCAGTTTACGTTCCCACCAGCAGTGCCTGAGAGCCCTTTTTTCTCCACAGCCTCGCCAACACTTGTTGTCACTTGTCTGGCCAACAATAGCCATTCGAACAAGCATGAGGTGGTATCTCATAGTAGCTTTGACTTTGCATTCACTTAATAGCTAGTGAAGTTGAGCATCTTTTCATATACCTGATGGCCGTTTGTGTATCTTCTTGGGAGAGGTGTCTGTTCAGGTCCTCTGCCCCTTGTTTAAATTGGATTGTTTGCTTTGTGTTGAATTGTATGAGTTCCCTATTGGATTCTCTTGGGCAATTTTAAGCTATACAAGGATATCACATGAAAGTAGTGATAATCTTTTTTTTCTGATTTTTAAATTTATAATCTATCCCACTCAAATGTGTTGGCCGGCTCTTCAAGGAACCAAAGTGACGAGTCCTGGGGTGCAGGCCAGCAGAGGGAGGTGGGGAGAAGAGGGCCATCCACAGGTGTGGGGAGCCTGCCTGTTGGATGGGATTGGGCCTCGAAGATAGCAGGCCTCCTGATCCCGCAGGAGCGAGAATCAGAAATCTGCTGTGAAATCGACCCACCTTCTGTCAGGAGGTGGAAACGTCTTTTAATCAAGATCCTGTCCAGGGTGTTGTGGCCGCTAGGGACAATGCATGGTGGGACCACAGTCGTCACCTCCTCTAAGTTGCTCCAATCTAAAGGATGACGCTGAAGCCCTCTTGGGGGGCTAGTGATGAGAGCTACACCGAGTTCCTCCCTGGGGGGTGGTTCTGTTATACACGTGCACTGTTGACAACACTCAACTTCATCATTTTCTGCCCCAAACCTATGGAAGGCAAGGCTGTAATGTGGCGGGCCCTGAAGTCACCACTGTGGTGTTTGCTGCCCCCTCCCCGCCATCAGGGCAGCAGCACGAAAGGGGGAGGGCCGCTCGCCCACTCAGAGCCGCGGCCTCGCCCAGCCCGCTGCTTTAGGGTCTGCGGGAGGGAGTGACCCTGGGTTTGCCAAGCAGGGTGGTGTTTTTCTAAGCTAGCGATCTGGGAGCTGGTATCAGTCTAAAATTAGCCTGTGGAAAGATAAGCTTTAAGGTGTGTCATTAGGTGAAATGACAAGTCATTGAGAGTGAAATTTCCTGCTTTACAAAATCCCTGCGCTGGCGCTGGCACGTCAAAGGTTGCTGCGACCTTCTCAGCTGTCTTTCCAGGGAGCCCCCGAAGCTGGTGACTGTCTCTCTGTCGGGCACCTGTGGGTGCTCCAGGACAGGCCCCTTCCTGCTCAGCTGTCACCTACTTCAGCACAGGCTTGCAGAGACGGAGACCAGATCTTTTGCGTATTCCTTTGTGACCTTCCCGGTATGTGGGAATGAACAGCAAAGTTATTATAGCAGGTGTCTGGTCACTGGGTTCTGTCCAAACGTCCTGGATGTCAGGTCTCGGCTCTCCCCTTGGCTCCGTGTGAACAGGCAGAATTCCCTCTTCGCATGCTGTTCCTCGTCGCTCGGAGCGCCTGGCTGTTACCTCACTTGGTGACATTTATAGTCATGTACCTGGTTGATGGGAAGAGTGAGTCATGGTTTTCCACCTTTAGTACCTCGAATTCTTCTCCTCTCATTAAGGTGATGAGAGTGTGTGCTGTGTTGTGCTTGTGCTGTGCTTGGAATGGGGTGGGGAGAGGGGTGACCATTGTCACTGAAATGACTGAAATCTAAGTGACAGTCCGAGCTCCCTCACCCTGTGTGGATGGCTGTGGGTGGGAGAAAGGAGTGACCTGGGGGTGACTGATGTCTTGAGGAAGTTCCTTAGGGCTCCGAGCCTCCTTGGGCCTGTGTGACGAGCATCTAGGCCCGGGGCTCAGGAATCAAGTCATGTTTTTCCTGCTGAGAGATGTAATCCTTTATGGTTAGCAAATCAGTTTCTTAGGTTGCTGGTCAGAATTAAGAACAGAATAGAGTAAAAGATCCAGCTTGCTTTGGTAAGGATAAGTATTATTTTATAAATGTGTGTGTGTGTGTGTGTGTGTGTGTGTGTGCTAGATTGTGATGTGAAAATGCATTTATTGCTGTAGGTCATGGTCCAGAAGTGGAAGTCAACTGCTCTAGATGGATGCTAAGTCTTTATTGAGCTCTTCGGTTAAGAATTGAGGATTGTTTATTCATTCTTGTGTTTCCTTGCCTCTAGAAGTATGTGACAATATTAGGTGCTCAACAGCTAGTTGGGGAAGGAAGGAAGGTCTGCTCTCATCAACCCGAAGGATTGGAACAGGGCAGGTCAGGAGATCATACTTCATTCCGCAGCATCATCCTAGGATCTCAGCGGCCATCTCTCTTCTCCCTTTTTCAAACAATGTCCTGAGTGACATGGAACCTGACGCTGGACAGAAGCAACCATCCAAGCAGTAAAATCAGCAGCAGCAAAGATTAGAAAACACGCTCTCACTAAGGTTTATGTAATTTTGGCTCAAGAATTCTTGACGGTAATACCGTGTATTAGTTTCCCGTTGCTGCTGCAACAAATTACCACAGAGTTATTACCTTATAATTTAGAAGTCCAAAATGGGTCTTTCTGGTGAACTTGGAAGTGCTGACAGGGCGCGTTCCTCCTGGAAGCCCTCGGGGTGGATCTGTGCCCTTGCTTCTCCAGCACCCAGAGCTGCCACTTTCCTTGGCTTGTGGCCTCATTTGCCTGTTTTCAAAGCCGGAGATGCTGGACCGAGCCCCTCCCATGCTGCCTTCTCCCTGTCCTTGCTTCCAATTTTCTCTTCCACCTTTAAGGGCCCTTGAGGTTACAGTGGGCCTGCTGGAATAACCCAGGAGGAGCCCGGCTGCTCAGCAACTCATTCTGTCTTCAACCTTCATTCCCCTTCACACGTAACCTAACATATTCACACGTTCCAGGGATTAGGACGTGGACAACTTGTGCGGCCACCCTTCTGCCACCCCGTGTGGTCTGTGATGCCATGATTGCCAATCACTGGCAGTCCCGCCAGGGCTTTTGTGTCTGCGGCGAGTGCAGCCGGGGTGGCCATGTGCGCTGTGACGAGTGGCTGTGTTTATGCCGAGCTGGTCACTGTCCCAGGGGGAGGACTGACCTGACATTGTCTGGGTGGGTTATCTGTACAGCCAGGTGGCGGCACGTTCCTGTGCGGGGCTCTCACAGAGCTGATGTGGCGTCGCTGATCCATACACAGCGTTGTCTGCAGGAGCATGTCTCCATCTGGCTCGCCTGTTCCCACCTGCCAGAGTGCGCTTGGGTCACACAGGGATGAATGTGGGTATGGGTTGTGGCCACCAAGAGCCTTTACCGAGCTCTGTGCAGAGCTATTTGAACGTGCTCTGCAGAACAGGTGTCCGGGGTCGGTGCCATGACTCTGCGTGTTTGAGACCAGGCAGGCAGGGCTCGGAGGGGGCGGGGCTCGTAACTCATCCAGGAGGTGACTCAGCTGGTCTGCGTGTCAAGGCCTGGACTGCAGCCCAGCGCCCGGAGTGGGGTGATCGGTGCCAGGCTCCTAGCCCTGGACGGGACTCTCCCTTGTTGGGTCAACCGTGTGCTCAGGTTTCCGACCTCTGTAATGGTGGTGACAGTACCCGAGTTTGCATCCTACGCAGGGGACTGTCTCAGTGACGGGAAGGAGCCAAGGAGCTGCTCTGTGCCCAAGATTGTGATTGGAAGACTGGGGATGAATGACCTTTATATTTGATATGATTTAGGGGGCACATTTCTATATCGTTAACTGGTGTGGGTATGTGGAACTCTCTTAGCCGTTGAGAGCATCCATGGTTACTTCAGCTCCCTAGGAAATTCAGCCTGAACCAGTGGTCACAATAAACCAAACAAGTACCCACATTTCCCTCTGGTTCTGTGAGGTCACTTTTGGTCTTTCCCTGGGACCTACGGAAATGCTCAGCCAGGGACACTCCAGCCGGGTGAAGAGGCTCGTGGGTCGGCTGGGAAAAGGTCATGCAAGGAAAGTTTGCCTGCAGTTTCTTTACCTTGGCGGTGAAATTTATGCAACACACAGTTGAGGCTTCTTGTACTGGGTATAGTTGATTTAAAAAATAACTGGAAAACATTCTAGACCCACAAAAGAACCTCATCTCACTCATGTTTGTGTCTCTGGGCCTGGACAGAGTGGGCGCATGGCAGCAGTGTAGAATGAATGATCGCATTATTCACCCCTTTGTTAATGAGATGCCATTTTGGGAGAAGACTGTGTGGGACAGAAGAGAGGGTTGAGCCCCTGCGTTTCGGGGCCTTCGACCAGCTGCATCCGCCCGCTGGTTCCCTAGGGATGCTAGTGGTTGCGTGGAGGGTGCAATTCACACGGCAGAGTCCACAAGTCAACTGAGGTTGGACTGCGTCGCTCTTTTCCTGAGCAATTTCTTCTCTTTGTGTGGCAGCCTTTCAAGAGGAGATGGTTTCTTGGATAATTTCCCTTGCAATTTAATTTAAAATTTGATTTCCTGTGGGACTGAATAAAAGGTGCTAAGACAGCATAGAGGCAGACCTGTTTTGTCCTAGAAATCTAATTAGAGCCATTTCCGCGTGGTTTTACGAACGGCAAAACGGCTTTCATGCTATGTAACCTACCGGCACGAGCCAGCAACTCCAACCTACAGTGACCACTGAAGGAATATAGAGAAACGGAGCAGGAAAAGCAGCTTTTCCACGCTTTTTGAAGTTGCATGTACCCCTGACATTTAAGCATGTGCTAGTTTTGGGGACCGTTTTTCTGTTTTCGAATCCAGATGGTGGTTCCAAAAGGAGCACCCTCCCTGCTGATCAAGGGGGAGGGAAAAGAAAAGTTTCAAAGCATTAAGGTCTCCTTTGGACAGCAGTTCTGCCCCTGCTGCCCTGGGGCTGCGGCATCTCACCTCCTGTGATGAAGGCTATCTGCTTCTGGAGACGATTTTTTAGTAGCCTATGGCCACTTTCCTTTGAAAATCTTCCCGTGTGCCTTCGCAGACGGCAGGTCTGCGTTTGGGCATGAAATCCAGCACTCTGCTGGCACGGTTGCTCTGTTTCTCCAGACTTATTTGGGTAATAGGAATTTATAATGGAATTAAGTTGGCCCTTCTAATTATTTTAATTTCATGTGGGCACACTCTTGCAAGCTAAATACCAAATACCGCTGTGTGTCTTTCCTGATGAGAAAGGGGGATAGTTTTGCTTGAATGATTATAACACCCTCTTGGATAATGCTTTTTATTTGCCTGAATGCAGAAACTGGTAGGTGTTCGCTCAACCAAGGAAGAAAAAGGTCACAAAACCAGAGGCTTTGGACTTGGAGAGGCTGGCCCGGGATGAGGTGTTCGGGGACAGCTGTCTAACCTCCAGGGCACCGATTGGTCCTGGGGGCGGAGTTCCAGGTCAGCTCCAGCTCTGTAAAGATTCCGACTGAGTGACCAGGGTCCTTCCAGGGCAGGTTTTGGCAACCGCAGCCGGACAGAGTGGCATGTGCAGACATGTGCACACACACACCCCTCCTGATCCAGAGCACAGCCGGTGGCCCTGTGACCTTGACAAGGGTCCTTCTCCCGTGAAGCTGTTAACAAACTGTGACATGCCATGCGCTATGGAAAGGGAGGAGGGTGCTTTGATGTCTCCTGGTGGCTGGCTGGCCTCTTCCCAGAGGGAGCGCTGATCTGAAGGAAATAGCAGGTGGGAACCAACCCCGTCCCTCCACGCACGCGCCCTGTTCCCCGTAATTGCTCCGTGTGTGGCTTAGGCAAGCGTAGGCTTCAGGCGTGGCCTCAAGCCCCGGGCCATGCCAGCGCCAGTGCTCAGTGTGCGCTTTTGGACTCCTTTCACCACAAGGTACCCCAAAGCATTTTAGAGAAATCCAGCTCTGAGATGACAGCCTCTAATAACCAAAAGAAAATTGCAAAGAAAAGCAATATTATGACTAACGCTTAACTAACCGCCAATAATCTGAAGATGAGACGGCTTATACAACATAGAGTTCTCAATTACGGATTTAGGTACAAGAGTCCTATTAGGGTTAGCGTGCAGGGCTGTGGAGCCATTCTTGTGTGCTGAGTAAACCAAGGCTGGAGGAAGTGGGGATCCCTGCTGTTGCCCCACACAGTGGGGGAGACCCACTTCAGCAGGAGCTGCGTGTTCCGTGCCAGCCCACCCGGGGGCCGGAGCAGCCCTGGCGTTCCCCTCTCTGCTGCCCTGTAGGTCCTGTGAGGACTTGACCTGATACAGCGGCTTCCTGTCCACGGCAGCCACCGCGAACCAGCGCTCTTACGCCGCGCGGAGGTGCCCTTGCCCACCGTCCTTGGGTTACTGAGAACATGATTCTGCCCATCATGGGGCTGCAGTAATAGCCGCCATCAGGATTTCTTTGACTATCCTCTGGGTATTTTCAAAGTGGATCCTCCACCCTGTTTTATTCAGTTTATCCAATGTTTGCCTGTGTGGATGGGGCCACAGTAAATGAGCTCGCCGCAAGCTTTACGTTACGGGAAGAGCCAGGATGTTCTTCAAGGGCAGCTCTGGCCTCCTCCCTTCTCATCCATGCGTGTCCATGGTGCTGCTTGCTTCACGAAACTGGCCCCGCTCCCCGGCCGGAGAACCCCACGGGCCACGTTTCAGAATGGCCCTGTCTGGGTTCGCTGTGGTCTCGGGAGAGGGGACCTGCTCAGGGTCTCCATTCCTGGGCTTCCTGCAGAGCCTTTGGGGGATGAGCTTCCTGGGCTTCTTTGTTTTGACCTTCAGACGCAGACTCAGTGCCAGCTGTCCGTGCCACCCATTGCGGGGCACTGTCACCTCTGCTGCTGCTCCAGCGCAGTTTGCGTTCACACAGCAGGGATCATTGTATCGGCCCTGGGGGTGTTACATTTTTATCCCACTGAATCCTCGCGTCCAACTTAGGGTCTGTGTAGATGGGGAAACCGAGGCTCTGTGAAGTAGTAAAAGGTAGGCCAAGGGCTTGACTCCTAATCCAGGGACTACGTAGACCAGGAAGAAGGCAAGGAAGACCGAGGGGCACCATGGGAAAATGCTAGTCCTTGTGGAGATGTGGGGGGTGGGGGGGTGCCAGAAGGCTCTGTCAGAGTCGGTGATACTGGGATGAACTGGAGGGAAGACTAGGGTGTAGACAAGTATGTACTTTTTTGATGGTGTCCGTCTCTAGCATGAGACTCTGAGCCAGTGTGGAAGGGCCGGGCCTCCGTCCCCCATCCAGTTTCCTCCCTGCGCTGCATCCCAAGGGTCTGGTGGAAGGGCTGAGAGCCTGGCACGCAGTGGGTGTGTGTCTTCATGTTTCCGATCCTCCACTTCGTCCTGCTTTGGAAGACGGTGATAATGAAGGTACAACCTCATGCGATTGTTTGGAAGATGGAATAATGTAACTGCCAGGTGTGAAGCGCCGTGTTGACACCATAACGTGGTTGGGAACAGCTGGGCGGAGTCGTGTTTCTCAACTTGCCGGGCCACGCGGCGGTGCTGCAGCCGTGCGGGCGGGGCGGGATCGGGGCTGGGCTGTCAGGTCAGGTGCTCTGGCCGCAGCAGGCTGGCTTGGAGTGGAGGCAGACACCCCACAGGCGATGCGGAGATGAGGTGGTACTCTTAATGCTGGGGTAGCTCAGGTGACAAGTCACGAGGACTTGAACTGGGAAGGTTGTAGGGAGAACGTGATGGGGGTCCATGTGCCTGAGGCCTCATGGGGGCTGAGTCTCCAGGGGCGACTCCATAAAGGTGGGGGTGAAGGTTTGCCTGTGACTCCTCACGGGAATAACGGTTCCGTTCATGTAGAGGTGGGAGCCGGGCAGGTTTGCTCGGAAACGAGGATTTCAGTTTGTGCTGTGTGGCTTCCATGGTGCCCGTGGGATTCCTAGGTGTGGAAGGAAGTCCCAGAGAGTTAGGAAAGGCTGTCCTAGAACTCTGGAGGGAGGCCGGGCAGGTGGGTCCGCAGGGAAGGATCTGTCCCCAGCCATCTCCAGAATGGGGGTGGGCGGCAGATAGGTCTAAGCTTTCAGGAAGGGGCAGTGTGAAAGGTGGTGGGGACAGGGGAGCAAAGGAGGCCTTCACCTGCTGAGTAAGGTTAGTAGTGAGGTGTGGCAGCTGCTGAGAAAGGGCGGGAGCTGTGGTCATGAGTGGGACACAGTGACAGCAATGGCCCGGCTGTAATCAGTGCACCCCAAGGGCCTGGTGACGGGGCTGCTGCTGCAGGAATCCCACCAGTGCTGTTGGCCGGGGTCCTGTTTCCCGCCACATGAAGCGTTACCCTCGACAGCCCTTTTTCATTTTCTGATGGCAGCCACAGGGACCCAGTGGGGACGCACATTAGGTTAGTGATGGGTTCCTGTGTAAGGAGGCCACCTCCCTGCAGGAGGGTGCCGGGTGCCGGGTTCTCTTCGCAGTGGTGTCTCACGGACCACCTGGGCGCTGAGCTACGCTCCTGAGCTTCTTGGAAAGGCCATCATTCCGTGTTCCCCATCATGAAGGGGTTTGTCTCTGCGGTGAGGTCGAGGTTCTTAATCTTTTTAAAAGGAAGTAATGACTCTGCCTCTCAGAAAAATTCTGATGTACTTCTGTCTGTCACTGGGGCTTCTCAGTGGGAGTGCGCGTCTCCTGTGGACCCTAGTTGGAGAATCCTTCCCATGAAGGCTCAGCCTCAGCATTTTCTCGTCACTGATAAAATGACCTTCTACACCAGGGCGAAACGCACTCAGATACGTGCTATTGAAGGCTTCTAGCTCTTCTATGCAATTATATTGTTGATTGTATAGTTAAAGCTGGGAGGAATAGTCCTCGGAATGCTCTGATTCATTCTTCCTCATATAAATCAACTATGGGGTCATGTAGATTTGAGTTTTGAAGAAGTGAAAGTACAAGTTGGTTAAATTTACAGACCTTAGTGTTTCTACTGGATGGTAGCGTACAAAAAAAAAAAAAAAAAAAAGCATCCTGGTCTATTTTCTCTTTATTTGATAAATCATTTGATTTTCTAAAAAGGAATTTGGCTAGTTAAAAGTTATGTGTACTGAGCCCTGGCTGGTAGCACAGTAGATAAGGCACTGGCCTGCAAACCTAAAGGTTGCTGGTTCGATTCCCTTAGCCAGGGCACATAACCAGGTTGCAAGCCAGGTCTCCAGTCAGCTCTGTGGCTGGGGGCAGGTGAAAGGCAACCATACACTGATGTCCCGCTCCCTCTCTGCCTCTCTCCCTTCCCCTCTAAAAATAATAATTAAAATAATCTAAAAAAAGAAAGTTATATGTACTGAACCATCATGTCATCAAAAATTTTTTTAAACTACAGTACATGGGCCGCATTCCAGACCTGCTGTATTAGACTCCGGAGGGTGGGTCTCAGCTCTGGTGCCTTTGAAAGGTGAGCGGCTGGAAGGGAGAACCGCTGCTGGGATAGCGTGCCTGACCCAAGGGCACCTCCTTTATGGAGCCTAAAATTCTGCACCGTGGACCAATAACTGTCCTCTTTCAAATGTAAGCATACCGATTGCAATTACATTAACCCAATGTTTTGATTCAAATTAGCTTCGAAAGAGGACTTTCTTCCCAGTCTCCCCTGAGGTCAGCCGCAGGAAGAGCCTGTTTGTTAAGTAGAGTTGGGGGAAAGAAAGCCCACTTTGGAGTATTTCCTGAAATACCTGGGGTAGGTCGTCCTAGGCTGCAGAAGGGGGGCGTGAGAAATCCTGAGGACCCCGTGATGTGAAGGTGCAGGAGGACCCCCGGGCGTAGCAGAGGGGTGGCAGCAGCTGCCAAGTGAACTGGGGGCGAGTTGGTTGCAATTACTTCATATGTGCTCGGGGGAAGGGCACGAACTTCCAGTTATAAGATGAATAAATTCTGGGCGTCTGATGTGCAGCACGGTGACTACAGTTCACAGTATTGTTTTATATACAAGTAGCTAAGAGAGTAGATCTGAAACATTCTCATCCCAAAGAAGAAATAGTAATTATGTGATGCGATGGCACTATTATCTGAAGATATGGTGATAATCATTTTGCAACATATATGTATATCAAATCAGTACATTTGTACACCTTCAACTTACGCAGTGTTATATGTCAGTTACATCGCTATAAAGTTGAACACATTTTGTCTAAAAATATTTTTAAATTTTAAATGTATTAAAAAAATTTTAAAAGACAGTTGACATTACAATAGTATATTAGTTTCAGGTGTACAATGTAGTGTTTAGGCATTTATGTAACTTACAAAGTGATTTCTCCCCCCTTAATTCTAGTACTCTCATCTGACACCATATGTAGTTAGTACAATATTTTTGATTATATTCCATATGCTGTACTTGACATCCCCATGACTGTTTTCATAACCACTAATTTGTATTTCTTAATCCCTTTACATTTTTTACCCATCTCCCTAAACCCCTCCCTTCTGGTAACCATCAAAATGTTTTCTGTATCTATGAGTCTGTTTCTGTTTTATTTGTTTGTTTATTTTGTTTTGTAGATTCCGCATGTAAGTGAAATCATGTGGTATTTGTCTTTCTCTGATTTATTTCGCTTAGCATAATTCCCTCTAGGTTCATCTGTGTATCATGTAATGTATTTTATTGAAGTAAAATATACATAACAGAAAATTGACCATTTTAAGGTATACAGCTCAGTGATGTCAAGGACCTGATGTAGTTTTAATTAATCCTATTGTGAAAAATTTATGAATCTTCAAAAAGAATTAAGAGAGTGGAAGAGAGTATAATAAAGCATTTACTTGGAAAAACATACTTCCTGAACTGTATGCTGAGTGTCACAAATTTGGGATTTTCTGGGCAAGAAAAAAGAAACATGTAAGATAAGAATGCTTTATGGAAAGTTCTCATAGATTCTAGAAATAGGATTGTTTTTATATGAAGTGATTATTTTTGTTTTGTTGGAGGAGGAAGGAAATCTCTAAATTAGCCAAATAAGAGAATTTTGAAGAGTGTAAGATTAAAATCTGGACTTGAGTTGCATGAAGTATGGAAAATCGGAGACTCTGGAAAACAAATGTCAGATGTAGACACATCTCGGCCTTTTTCACCAGCTGAAGTTAACACATTAGCTTCACAGTTAGGTACAGTGCAGCACAACGTGAAATCCCACGTGAATTGGCAAATGTGAGAATCACCATAGTTACATCTATATTAAACTTTATATTTTAACATTGTTAGTAAAAGATTCCTGTGCCTTTGTAAAGGATTTGCTTGGGGAATAAAAAGGAATTTTCCCTTCTGTTGTACCACAGGATTCCTCCCCTACCCCAGGCATTGTTTTTGAAATCCAGAAGTCTGGATGTCATACAAGAGGCAGCCAAAATGTTAGTGTTGGTGTCAGGAAGTTAGAACGCTATTTCCAATAGCCATTTGAGCCAAAGCTGTGGAATTTATGGATGTATCTGGCTATGGGCAATAGCAGAGAAAGCTCTGGACAAACACATTTTGTAAGTGATAATTCAGGGTATTGTCTGACTGTAGTGAGTTCCAAGAGCTGAATTCATCTAGGATTGAACATTCCGGCTAAGTTATCTTCTTCACCCCTTAAAGGATCAGCCTGCCAACAAAGAGTCTTTATTGCAGTGAATGTGAGGGTCATTGAGCGGGTTTTTTTCCCCTCTAAAACATTCCTTCATTTAGAGTTGGTACAGTTCCTCAGCCAAAGAAACTTTATCATTTTCCCCATTTACATCTCTTCACTTACATCTCTTATTTCCTTCCTTCTTTCTCAATACATCGTAGGGCCCTTAAGAAAATAGCAACTACAATTGAACACTAGAAATTATTTTTAAGAATTTGTAGAAGATAGGTGAAGTTTTGTAAAGACTGGAGCAGGATGGATTCGAAGGTATCTTTTACCACAAAGAAGTCTTGGTGGGCATTGATTTCTGGTCCAGTGTTGTTTGGGAGGGCACCAAATTAGATAAAGAAGTCACGGGCACACAGGCACTGAGGTGTGCCCAGGGCCCTGAGCCTACCCACTGCCTGGGACCCCAGGGAGAGTGGCGTTGCTGACCTGCACAGAAATATCCATGGGCAAGTCATGCAGTTTCACAGTCAGAAAAGGCTTCTCTCTGGCCTGAGCCCTGCGGAAGGAACAGGAAAAGTGAAAGCAGGATCCTTTGCTAGTCCACCCAGAGAACCATTATAGAAGACACGGTATTCATACATGAACAATAAAATCATGAAAACTACATTCTTTGGGATCAAAGAGTCATGTGGGAAGGAGAGAAACATCAACCTGCTTGGGGTTTATCAGCTCTTTTTTTTTTTTTTTTTTTTTTTTTTAAGGAAACTTTGTGTTTAACTTTTTTTTTTGTAGGATTTTAAAAATTATTTTTAGAGAAAGGGGGAAGGGAGGGGGGCAGAGAGGGAGAGAAATGGTTGACTTTCACCTGCCTCCAGCTACGGACTTGGCTGGAGACTTGGCTTGCAACTTGGTTATGTGCCCTGGCTGGGAATCGAACCAGTGACCTTCGGGATTTGTAGTTGGCACCTTTCCACTGAGCCACCAGCCAGGGCTATTTATCAGCTCTCTTTTTTGTCTTCAGAAAGCCCTAATCAGTAGCAGCTGAGAGTAGGAGCTCTACAACCGGGCTGCCTGTGTTCAAATCCTGGCTCTACCATTTCCCAACTGTGTGACCTCAGGTGAACTACTTAACTTCTCTGTGTACCAATTTCCACATCTTTAAAATGGAGATAATGATAGAACCTACCTAGGAGGGATGTTGAGGGATTAAACTAGGTAAGAAATGTAAAGTGCCTGGCTCACAGTGTGTGGCAGCTATAATTAAAATTATTCTGTAACCACATTATGTTGATCAGTAAGTCCCGACCACCTACCTAAGAGCCCAAATGCTGGGATGTTGAACTCCATTCCCATCCGTCAGGATATTGACAAAGCCACTGAATTTGGTGTTAGATGTAAATGTTTAGCCCAAATGTTTAGCTTATTGGACCTCAGGGTTCAAGGGCTTCTCCCAGGGAACCTCTGCAAAGCTTGGTGCCAGGTAGACTGAGGGTCCCTGAGTGCTTCGCAGCCCCGCTGAGGGTTCTGAAATTTCAACATGAGTATCTCCAAAGTATTCACCCCGCAAACAGTACACCTGCGAAGTACCAGTTATTTCGTGTTTGGAGGAATATTCTGTCGTGGCTCAGATTTGCACGCAGGACGGGCTGTCCTGCAACGTCTGTGAGTGGTGCCCTCCTTCACCCCGCCATCACCTTCCCGGGCCCTCCGCGGGCGTGGGTGGCGGTGGGTGCCAAGCGTGTAGCTTGTAGACTTATACTGACCCCTGGCTATGTGACACAAGTGTTCTAACTGCTGTAAGCCTCATTTCTTTATCTGTGAAATGGGGCTGAGTGAACGTACCTCAAAAACTATAACTATGAAAAAAGATAAAGGTTATACTGTATAAGGTGCTACCATTGGGGGCAGCTGAGTGACAGGGACATGGGACCCCTCTGTACGATTGTTGCAACTTCCTATGAGTCTATTGAGCATGACGTTCTCTACTAAATAATTTATACGGGTTCTCATACATCCTCCAGCTCAGAGGGATATGTCCACATCTTAGGGAAACTGAGTCAGGAGAGGGGCAAGCCGCTAAGCCAAGGCCACCTCATGTAAAGAGCACAGCTGGGGCCGCTGCAAGCCACGCGGTGATCCCTGAGCCGTGTGCCTCTCCTGGGGTCCAGAAGGTCTTCCAATGGCGACAGGGCCCCTGCCCCAGACACTCGGGCACCCCTTCACTTCGTCCTTTATGTGGGGGCAGAGAGCCGTTGGTGCTTGTCCCGGAACTTGAATGTGCACCAGCCGTTGCTGCTGTTGAGTGATTTTAGGTAACCGGGAAGCAGGGCAGGTGAGCATCTTCGTAACATTTACATCTAACACCAAATTCGGTGGCTTTGTCAATATCCTGACGGATGGGAATGGAGTTCAAAGTGGACTTGAGGTCTGTGTGTTGGAAACTGCCCATCAGCACAGCAGAGCCTTGACAGGGACCAGTTCAAAGGCGGCTCCTGGATGGAAAGATGGCCTGAGATGCAGACAGATGCGCTTTGACCTCTGGAAGCAAACGTCCTTTGGTGTATTAATAGCGGTGCGGCCGTCTCCTGGACCCTTATCAGAACACTGCGCCCGGTTTGGTGGCTCAGTTTCCGAGGGGATGTGTGCCTGCTGGCAGAGGGGGCTCCTGCCGCAGCCACCGCAGCTGGAAACTGGAGGCCAGTGGGAGGACCTCTCCTTTTCAGTTAGCCGTGAGCTTCTCTTGAAAGAGCATCTGAGAGCCGCTGCTGCCTTCCGTCACCCGGGGTTTGCACCCACGTGAGCGTCCATCAGGCCGCCCTGCCTGTGAAGGGTGCAGGTCGGCTCCAGGCGCCACCTCTGATGGTGGCCACGGTTTCCCAGCCACACACTCTCATAACCTCCTTCCCTGCTTTATTTTTGAGCCTTTATTCTCATCACGTGTAATACAAGACATGTTTTCCTTTTTTTTATATTGCTTAGTGCTTCTTTCTTTCCATTAAAATGTAGGCTGCTTGAGGGCAGAATTTTTAAAGTGTTTTATTCTTCACCAAAGCTCAGTATCAGCAGGAGCTCAGTAGCTATTTGTTGAAGGAATGAACAAGTGAATGAATGATGGGTGATATTGTTCACAATCAGTACTAGTCCCTTGGATAATTAATGACATGCACCACCGTTTCTGCATCTCCAGTTGAGCCTGGCATGCAGTGTGGCCGCAATAAATACGTTACCCTCAACCCACAAACAGGGCAGGGGATCTCCCGTGTCAGAATTAGACCTGTTTGCAGAGACAGCAGCAGTCCACGTGGCGTATGGTTTCCAGGGTCCTCAACCATTTCAGTGCAAACCCAGAATGAACCTCATACTTCCCCAGATTTTCATTTCTACCCCCTCTTTTTTTCTGTGTATGCAAGTCAGTCACTAGTGCAAGTTGCAAAGAGGCACCCAGCTCAGCGTTTGGGGGGTGGGGGTCCTGGCAGAGTCGGAAAGAAATGTCTGTTTTCCCCGATCTCCTGTGGCTCAGATCATCCTGGGCCCTGCAGTCTGTGTTGCGTCCCAGCAGATTTCCGAGGGCTGAGAAGGGAGCACTTCAGCTGGAAGCTGTCTCCAGGCAGACACCAGATACTCATCCTTCTTCCCCAATTTCTGTTAATTTGGTTATTTGTTCTCTGGGGCGGTAGCCTCCTCATCGCTCGCTGAGTGTGAAGTTGGCAGATGCGCCGTGTGGGAGTAAGGAAAGAAAATTTCCTATGTTAATTTCTCTGACAAGCACATGTGCAAATTCAGACACAGCCTCTTGTATAAAAAAAAGTAAAGGAGAAGAGGAAATAAAAGTCTCCACTCGTGTGTGTGTCAGCCTGGGTTCAACATGGGAACAGACTGACTTCATTTCCTCCCTTTCCCTATGTGCATTTAGTTAGGAAAGTAGGTCCTGCATGTCTGAACTGCAGTTGTATTTATTAACTGGAGAGCATTGAGAAGTAAAATTGTTAAATGAAGAACAGCATCAAGTATTTCCATTTGGTGACCCACAGGCACAGAACTGTAACTATTAAGTAGTAGTCAAGCATTTGTATTGAATTCTTATGGGGTGCCAGGATCTCTGCCCGAAGCTTCATGCGCGTTTCTCCTTCATTCCTCCTAAGGGCAGGTGACTCAGGTGTCCAGAGTCAGGCTTGGGGAGGCCTCGCTGGAAGTCACACCGCCACTGAGTGGACAAGCTCCCATTTAAAGCTGGCTGTCTGATGTCAGAGGCTCTGTTCTCGCTGTACTAAAATCCCTGTCCCAGGAAGGAGGGGAATGACGCTTGGTGATATAAGAAGGTATTCTGCGTTAAACACCTGGCCTGCTCTATCAGTCTGCACACCTAAACGCACAGAGGAACAAATCGTACCATTTACTTTGCAAAAAAATGCAAGTAGGCTTTGAGTGCGGTGGAATTGGCTGTTTACAGCAACAGAGTAGCCTGGCACAGCCCCTCACACACAGGTGGCACCTAGTGAATACTGACAGGAAGACTTCCTGCTTGCACCAGGTTTGATCATGAATACCAGAATGTCCAGATTAAACTAGAAGTTCAGAGAATTCAGTTCTATTTAGCACAAATTGATCTGAACAGTCCAGCATGGCATATGGTTAAAGAGTATTTTAGTTCCACTGTTTAATAATAAATTCCACCAATTATCAACCATCATTTGTCCCCATGACCATCCAGTTTTCTCTGTGATTGAAAATGGCTCAAGCATGTTGATTGTCATTGTCAGTTAGTTACTTGAGCCCTTCCAGTGAGACACAGTAGGACCACATTTCTGCAGGTCCAAGGAAGTTGAAGAGCAAACCCCATAGTCACGTGACTTGCGACTTAGGGCCGCGCATAGTCAGCTTTGCCGCTGTCATGTGCTGTTCCAAAAGGTCCCTGGCTTTTAACAAGGCCCGTGTATTTCTTGCTCACACAGCACAGTGCTGTTATTTTTTTGAATTAATTTATTGTTGTTCTATTACAGTTGTCCCATTCCCCTCATTGCTCTCCCCTGCCCCGCCCACCCCACCCCATTTTTTGTTGTGTTTTGAATCCTCAGAAGGGTATGTTTATTGATCATAGAGAGAGAAAGAAACCTCGATCTTGCATAAACCCCACCCAGGGACTGACCCCACAGCTTTTTGGTTTACGGTCCGATTCTCCAACCAACTGAACCCTCTAGCGAGGGCCGCAGTGCTGCTCTGTAGGCAGCCTGGCCCTGCATGGCTTGCCTATTCAGGAGCAGCTATGCCTGGACATGCTGTCCTCAGGGCAGAGGGCAGACCAAGAGGCCACATGGAGTCACACTGACTTCAGAGCTTCTCCTCCGTGATGTGGCAGCAGCTGTCACATTTGTTCACTCTCTGTTGGCCACAGTAGTCCCATGGCTGGTCTGGGCAGTGGGGTCACAGGTGCATTCTGTCCACCAGCATGCATTGCAGGTCATGTGACAAAGGGCACAGATGTGCCCTCTCCTTGGGGGCGGGGACAGTGGGAGGTGTGAGCTGACCCGCTGGAGAAGCTGGCCGTCACACCTTCTCTTGGCCGGCGCTAACATGCCACCTGGGTTCTGGTGTTTGATCTCGGTCTGGAGATAAAATCTGTGCCACCACAGCTGCTCTTCCTGGCCCTGCCTTCCAGGATCTGCGCCCTCATTGGGGACTGCTTCTGGAGCCGGAGGCAACAGCTGGCGGTTGCTTCTCCGGTGTAAGAAGCTCTGAGGACTGTGTTGACTTCAGAAGCATAACTGACTCTCAGAACACTTGGGGCCCATGGGTTTGACTTAGCGAGTTGTCCCTCCAGTGTGATGTGGCTCTGGGCAGAGGGAGGAACACGGCCGCGGTGGGTCAGCAGGAACCTCGGCGGGCACTTGCCTCAAATAAGGCAGGTGGCTGCAGCGCAGAACCCACAGCTGTGACTTCAGATTCTGTGTCACCGAAGGGTACTGGAGTTCACCAGATCAACCGGGAGCCACGCAATCAAAGAGGGAGGTTGGCTGGTGGACTCACCTGGAGGTCATAGCTTCAGGGTGTGGGCGAAAACTTCTGTGAGCACAACTAACCTCAGATAAATGTTTTCAGAGCTACCTGGCGTCAACTTCTTGTTTAAAAAGTGTAAACAGCCCTGGCTGGTGGCACAGTGGATAAGGTGCCGGCCTGCGAACCCAAGGGTCGCTGGTTCGATTCCCCAGCCAGGGCACATAACCAGGTTGCAAACCGGGTCTCCAGTCAGGTCTGTGGCTGGAGGCAGGTGAAAAGCAACCATGCATTGATGTCTCTCTCCCTCTCTGCCTCTCTCCCTTCCCCTCCTTCTAAAAATAATGAAATGAAACATTAAAAAAAAGTGTAAACAGCATTGCTTATTCATTTATTCAATAGGAACTATGTTCACAATGTTCGCAATGCGAAAGGGACCAGAAATACTCAGTGAAAAGTCTCTGGCCTTGCCTCCCAACTTCTTTCATTCTGCTCCCGGGGTCATTACTCATTTCTTGTGTTATTTTGAGTCTTCAACAGGTAGGTTTTCCATTGGAACCTATTTGTTCCTTGGTACAAAAGTTTTGTTACTCAGTATACAATAGGAAAAGTATTTTGTGTTCACGTAAATGCCTTTATTCTCAGGACAAATAATGTAAGCAGATGAAGTTTATTAAAAGAGGTGGTACAGGCCCACATATTGAGTATTTTATGGTTTAGCATCAGATTAAGTTAACTCATGATAGAAACCTTTTACCCTTATGAGGCCTCTGTTATATTAACCGGAAAGTTGATACAGTGATGATGTTTATTATCCAATCTCAGAATAGTGGTGGAGATCCATCAAAGACGTACAGAATATTTGGGATATTATGCGAGAACTTCCCCGGGTGACCTTCATTCATGAGTTTGGCCTGAGAAAGGTGAGTAGGTTCTTTCCGCAGGCTTCCCAGCTCCTCATGGGACTCCAACGCCCCCCTCTTCTAGATGGCAAAATAAATATTATTTCCATTAACTAAGGAGAAAAGGAAGTTTGCAGCCCGTCATTTCCCTGGCGCTTTGCCCAGGCTTTCTTACCCTGCCGGAGAAAGCTGTCCCCAGTTGCACACAAAGACTGAGAAAGCCTGCAGCCACCCAGCCCGGCCCTCAGGTGCCATCTCTGTTCTCTTCCTGGGTTTCACTCAGTGGGTACATCTGGGCACAACTTCGGGGCCCACTGGCTCCTGGTGGGGCTTGTTCATTTTTAAGCAACAATTCTAAGACTTTTCAAAGGGAGATGTATCCAGAACTTGGTCAAAGAACCTCAGTGGGCAAAAGGAAGGCAGTTACTTCCTTTGTTACCAGTTTGAAGCCAGCCTAGGTCACTGTCCACAGGTCACTTGGGTAAGGGTCCCACTGCCAGGGTGAAGGGTCAGCCAGGAGGGTCGAGTAATGACTGAGGCCAAGCTGTGAAGTGACCAGGTGGCCAAAAGTTGGGTTTTCTGTGAAGAGGGCAGGACCCCAGGTGGAGGGGTCCCTGTGGAAGCCAGAGATGCAGGCAGCAAGGACTCTGAGCAGGTGGACAGAAGTGGGGCCTGGGGCAGGGCCCAGGGGCCACTCCAGGGGTTTCAGTGCTGCCCCTCCCATCATGTCTTATGTATGTAAGGGATGTTTACATAAAACCATTGACCACACTTGCTCTGGATTACTGGAGATACATGAAATACTACCCAAGGGACAGAGGGATCCTAAGGGTTAATTTTGCCTCTGTTTTCTACCAGCTTCTTGCAGAATTTTTGATTAGACAAGGCCATTATTGTTTATTAAAAAATCAACAAAAGCACGTTGAGCTAGAAATAGATAAAATCTGGGTTCATTTGCCTTATCCCTGCCTTCTTTCTGTTACATTTCCATTTTACATGGTTGTCTGGCCAACATAGTTTCTATTTTTAATGCAGCAGAGGATGCTCTCAGACTCGAGCTGCAGAGGCCAGCGCTGGTGTGTCAGGGGTGCAGCCCCTTGTTTTGGCCCAAACTGTTGTCACAGTGACTCTGCATCCCCAGGACTGAAGGGTGGGCCAGGTGGCTGTTGGGGACAGCAGGTGGGGTGAATAGCGCTCAGATGTGCAGACTGAGCTGTCCCCACATGAGGGATGGGGAACAGAGCCATGGTAGGAAGAAGATCAGGGCCAGGAGCTGAGTGAGGGAGGCCTAGGAGCCAAGAATCCTAGATTAGAACCTGACCTTCCAGGTCCTTAGGAAGACATTTGTCTAGGAGGATAAAGCCATGTCGTTTGAGTCTCTTCCCTTGATTTATAACATTTACATATTCAGGAAGGGTGAGGGGGCCTCTTGTTTTCATCCTACCACCCCACAGTTGTTGGGGCTTTTCTCCCCAATGCAACATGAAGCTCTTGTCAGAGGTGTTTATAAAAAAATACTTTGATTTCTTTGTAACCATGGTGTTTATAAAAAAAATACTGTATTTGATTTCTTTGTAACCATGCTACTTAAATCCGACTTCAAGCAGCTTAAAGGGTATGTTTGGGATCATTGCTGAGTGAAACTTTATTTTTATCATGCCGCCTATCTCTTGAGCAGATGAGTGGTTTTCCTTTCTAGCGTGTGTGTAGTGGATACATAAATTAAGTTGAGCCCAAATAATTATAAAAGCCCTTTTGTTCAATGTTCAGTTCATTTCGACAAATGCTATTTTTAAATATATATTGCGTTCATGTCTACCTCCCTATATGGATCTGCCTTTTTCCCACCTTATTATCAGCTTCCACTGAAATCGTTACTAAGTGTGCTGGGCATGTGACTCACTGAGCCTGGCGGATGGTACAGGAGGCCAGAGTCTAGTGATGTGCTTGGAACAATGAGAGGGCAAGAAAGAATTTAATAAAATTTTACAGCTTATGGCTTCACCTATGGATGCTAGAGTACAATAGAGTTTCAGTGTCTTACAGAGACTGTTTTCTTATTTTTTTTAAAGACCCCCTCTTCACACATTAAAATAATAAAAATGAGAATGCTTTAATTTATAATTAGCCCATTTAGTTCTCATAAATCCTTAAAGGGAAACACTACCATCCCCATTTTATAAAGGAAACGATTTAGGCCCAGAGAAGTGTAGTCACTTGCCCAAGGTCACACAGCTGTGCTGCAGAGGGGCCAGCCTGAGAGAGAAACTCACGTGACTCTGAGGAAGGCCTCTTTGTCCATACCCTGCACCTCCCTGGCACCCAGCACCAAGACCGTGTCATACACTATCATAAACATTTGTCAGTCAGGAAAAGATAATTCTCCTGAGGGTTGAGGTTAGGTTTATAAAG
The DNA here is from genome assembly GCA_004026585.1 of Noctilio leporinus. Classification (NCBI taxonomy): domain Eukaryota; kingdom Metazoa; phylum Chordata; class Mammalia; order Chiroptera; family Noctilionidae; genus Noctilio; species Noctilio leporinus. The sequence goes on from PVIW01001204.1 coordinate 111,115, forward strand.
AAACAGGAACTTCAATCCATGAAAGATTTTGGTTTTTCAAATACGTTCAAGAGTTTCCCACCAAACCTAGGTTTACTTGAAACGTAGATCTAGAAGGGAATTAGAAAGAGGACATGATGTATACTATAGGAGTATTATTCAATTTCCCTCTAAGTCCACTGAAACAATCAGATTTATTAAGGTATAGTTTACAGAAAACACAATGACCCATTTTAGGCCTACCGTTGGATGAATTTGACAAATATGTTCAGTTGTGCAATGCCCTGCCAGTTAAAATCCAGAACTTTTTGAAGCCCCACGGTGTGCTGCGGTTCCCCAGTCCAGCAGCCACACATCTGCTGTTGTTACCGTGGTGCCTTTGCTAGAGTTTCATTTAAATGGAACTGGCCACATGCGGTCTTGGGTGTCTGGCTTCCTGTACTTACTTTGAGCCCACTTTGAACGGTTTTTACTTTGACCCTTTGAGTCCCGGGCACTCAGGTTCCCTCTCCAAGCACTGTCACAGTTCCTCCGGACTTATTTATTGACAGAAAAATTCACTCTGAGACGTAGGTGCCTCAGGCAAACCACTGCTTGGAATGTTGCCCCCGTGTGCCGGAGGTCTTTGACGTCAGGCAGATTGACGTCAGGCAGATTGATGGTTGGAATTGCAGCCTGCGCACTTTCTAACCATGTGATCTCGAGCCGGTTTAGTTCCTCTGGGCCCTGGTATTCTCGCCTCTACAGTGGGGACAGTATAGTTTTCTGACTAATAAAATACTCTTGCTAGGGGCTGACAAGGTGAGATTAAGGAAATCACCCATTTGTGGTTATTTCTCAAGTTAAACTAATTTGCAGTTTTTCCCATAACAGATCATGAGCCTTATCTGATGGTGGTTTTAAGGCACATGGTAACAACCGAACTAAATATTTATACATGTTCGCAAACAAGTGTATTTGAAGAGGAATAGTTCCGAGTCCATGAAATGCACTGAGTCAAGAACTAAAGAAAGACATCACCAAATTGTTTCCTGAACTTGAGGAATTCCTGAACGCTCACCGTTCTCCTGTCACTTCGGTGCGCAGTATTTTCTTTGCACTCTGAAGGGTCTGGAACCGACCAGCCCTGAAATGGGTCAACCTGATTCCTTCAAGAGGTAAATAAAAAACCAAACCAGTTTCTAAAAATGGTCAGATAGTCACTGCTAGCCGATTCGTGCCTTTTGACAGTTGGGTTTTACCACCCTTCTCACAGTTGTCGTCTGGACACTGGCTGGCTACCGCAGGAGTGTGAAGGGCAGTGAAAGGGGAGGCAGCTGTGCTTTCTAGAAATGTTACCCAAGGAGATTCTTAATGCGCATTTCCTGAAGGCACGTAGCCATCCATAATCAGGACTTTGGTTTACCCGGGTTTTAACTTCTTACACTATTATGGATCTTTTCCTGCAAAAACATGCTGGTGCTTTTATTTCATGATTCTTGTCCTCTGTGAGACAGAGTCTGATGGCAAAAGTCTGGTCTCATGTCCGTTGGTGCCCAAGAGCATGACAGGGCCTTCTCCGTGCGTGTGGTCTGACCTCCTGTCAGGGTGGAATGTGATGAACGAGCTGGAATGCCTGCGCCACGCAGGCCATTTCCAAAGAAACCAATTAACCTTTGCTGCGATCTTGACCTTCATCAGCGCTTACCCATAAAATCCTTGGTGCATCTTTTTTTTTTGGATAAATTTAGCACAAATCAATATCAGAAGTAATAACAATTTTTGAGGTATTTGGAGAAGTAGCAAATGGGAGAATAATGACCTTCTCCGGCTTCCACATCGCATGCTGTTGTCCTGGACAGACAAAGGTGAAGTCTGTACCCGCCCTTTAGCAATAAAACAGTCATTCTGAGAGCCGGCCCATGCGCTTCCGAAGGGCAGTGTACCCCAGTTCCTGGGGCAGAGTCTGTTCGGTCAACATTGATTTAATAACTATGTATGCCGTTCAGTAAACATTAGTAAATGAATACATGGAATGATAAAATAATTATTCATCTGCTAGACTATGATGAAGAGAATTATTTAAGAGCGTGTTAGTTTGAAATAAATCAAACTCAGTCCTTTAGGGTAGAAGCATTTCCCAGAAATGAAAAACAAAAAGCCTCACACTCGTGTTATTTTGTGGAAGCCTCGGTTCCTGAATATCAGTTGTGGAAGGTGGTGTGTACTTTTGAAGGGGAAGCAAGAACGCAGAATAAGGGAACAGGAAGTGCCTGCTGAGGTCCCAAGGGGTGAACTGGATCCCCGGGACTGTGGGAGCTGGCGGAAAATGCTGGTGGGCTTGGGGACCTGTGAGTTCTGGTGAGTGGTCCAGAGAGTCGAGGTGACCATGGGGACGCCGGCCTGACTTAGCGCAGTATTGCTACCAGGCCAGCAAGCCCGGAGGCCGTGGCCCCCACCAGCCCCTCCCTGCACCAACCCTGACCTCGGACTGGACACATTGCCACCTTCAGACATACGTGTTGCCAGTATTCCCAAACTGCCTACCACCTGTGCTGCTCATTTCCTGCTGCATTTAGTATTTTTCTACAAACGGACTCACTTGAAAGGACTTCAGTAAGTCTGTGAACCACTTAGCCCATGTGATTTATGGAACAGCCTCTACAACCTGTCTTCAAGCAATAATGCTAGGTGTGAGGTAGGATTTTTTTGAAGTGTGCATGTGTGTGTCTGTGTATGTTGTGTATGTTCTGGTATGAAAATTACTTAACCTAATGATGGGTTTTAAAAGAAGACTCAGAACCTTATGCTAATTTTAAAATACTGGAGCCTCATGTTCTGCCCAGTTCTGTAATTTCAGCCTTTGCTTTTGGTAGCGTTTACAGTACCTTAATTTTCTGTATAGTCAAGGAATTCAGGCTTAGATTTTATAACCTAAATTAAGAAGAAAGGTGTTTGACAGGCCTCATAAAGGTCACTAGAACATGGGCCAAGTTCTTTTTAACAAAGAAACTGCAGTCGCTTCTCTAGTAGAGAGTATCATAAACACAATATTCTGTTTCCCGCCTCTTCCCTACTGCCTGTTGTATTTACCTTTTTACATGATTGAAACCTGTCCTCCAACGCTTCTGTTACGAGGTGGATTTATTTAGGATAACAGTCAGTGCTACTGCATTTGGCATCACCAGGTTTCTTCAGACAGGAATTCTAAAGGGATCTCTACTTTCCATCTGTGTTCTTTAGATCCGTAGAAGACATTCTTCCCACGTGTTGATCTTTTATTTGTAAGCTCTATAAATCTGAATGACAAGGTATCAATACACAGAAACCCTGACCATCTGAAATCCACTGTTCTCCGATTCCACAGAGTAAAGCTTTAACTTTTTATGAACTGTTAACTTCTGTTCCCTCCGGCCCCTCCACAGTGCAACTGGTGTCATGTGCTTTAATTCTAAGGGACATTTCACACAAACTTGAGAGTTTTGTATTTATCATTTTGTCTCTGGGCTTAGATTGGCTAACAGTCCTCAACATCAGTGCATTTTTTTCAGTAGGTTTTTATTGAGCATCTACTCTGTCCCCGACACATGGTTAGGTGCAGAAGATGCAGCATCTTTTGCAGATGGGTGACAAGGTAGGTCACCTGAACTTCTTTTAGATTTCATTCATTCCCATGGTCATTATTTTTTGTGGGAGGGAACTATGAATGATCCCACATACATACTTCGGGTGGCCAATGCATTATTTTCAGTTCTGGCTCTGAAAGTAGGCCTACTTGGCAGATGTTCTTACAAATGTTTACCTCCGGTGCTTTAAGTATGGGGTATATAACATAAGTTGAGGTTTACCTGTGGGAAATAGGAAAAACGTAATTTGTTTAGATAAAATAAATGTTTTTCTCTTTCTTTCTCATAGGCTAGGGTTGGTGTGGCAGTGCTGCTCCTCACATTTCTCAAGTCCAGACTCCTTTTTGTTTAGCTGTAGCTGGTTTACATTCTGGAGATTACATCCTAGCCCAACATGGCTGCTCCAGCTCCAGCCACCGTATCTGCATTTCAGCCACCCTGAAAGGCAAGACAAAGACAGTCAAAAGATATGCATCTGCCCTTTTGAAGCATTGCCTACTTATTTTCCCGCAATGACCTCAGTCTTTGCTACTGGGGAAGGCACTTTTCCAAAGAGTAATTATCTTGTCATTTTTCTAAATATTTCATGGCAACAGGTCATGCTGTTTAATTCTGAAAGATTGCTGGCTGTGAAATGTGGTTTTCCATAAAGTAAAAAAGAACACGAAACATAATATTAGTAATTTAGAAAATACTTTGAATGCATCTTTAAACATGAGCTAAAAAAAAATTTAAAGCAAACAGAAATAAGTGCTCTGCTTTTCCTTCTGAAAAATGTGACAGTTGTCCTCCTATTAACGAAGGATTTATTTGATGGCAGCTCCAGGCCCGCCTGGTCCTCTCTTTGGTTGATGCTGTATTTGATGCTGACATGTTTAAATGCTGCCCAGGCCACAGTCTAAACACAACTGACTGCAGTTGGACCTGGAAGCATCCTTCTGTGTGTACCTTTGACAGTCCTGGGAGCCAGGTCATAGGTGACTTTGGTGGAAAACAGGTCTCTGTGTAGGCGTGGACCACTTTCACCAGCTTATTTATGGCGGATCAGATCAAAGGGCTTTGCCCTGCCCTTTTCCTGGCTCATGACTGTGGCTTGATGCCCCCTGGGGAGGGCTGTCAGGCCCACTTTGAACTGCAGCAAACACTTTTAGAAGTGAACTGAGACGGGCACAGGGGTAGCATTTGCTCCCCAGGTCTCCAAGCGTTTCCCCGTCTGCCCTGGCAGGAGATGGGGGTGCCAGGCCCCCTGATGCACACGGGCTTGATCTGGCTGAGCTCAGCCCCTGCGCCTCTGGACTCAGAAACCAAGATGGACAAAAGCAAGAGGAGGGAGCCTGTGGGCCTTGAAGGGTCAGCAGGCGGAGGTCATGCTGAGTCAAGGTTCCCTTTCGTCACTGACCTTCACCCCCCAGATGAAGCAGGTAACTCACACGTGAGACACACACACACACACACACACACACACATACACACGCACCCGCACGAGGCTTTTTGTAAAGATTTTCCTCCAGGGCTTTTTCTGAAGTCTGGAGGCTGAGAAAGCTGGGTTTTCTGTTAGTTTTTGCTTTGTTTTTTAGCTCCTAGAGTTGCAGGCCTTCGGTGGGATCCTGCTCGGGGCTGGGGTGGGGTCTCCCAGCTTCTTGACTGTAGCTGCGCTTTCCACAGGCCTTGGCCATGCAGGGACCATTGTCATTGTCCTCGAAAGGGACAGAATGTGATCTTTCTTAAGGTCAGCTGGGCAGACAAGCGCCTCTTGTTAGAGAGGGTTACCGTGGAGCCCAGCCTTCTGCAGATAGAACAGTGGACATGGACAGGGAGTTAGAGACACATGTTGGCCCATCGTATGTGTGAGCAGCTCCTGCCACTCATCGCAGTGTCAAATGACAGCTTTTTTTTTTTTTAAAGATTTTATTTATTATTTTTAGAAAGAGGGGAAGGGAGAGAGAGAGGGAAAGAGGGAGAGAAACATCAATGTATGGTTGCCTTTTACCTGACTCCAGCTGGGGATCTGGCTGGAGACCTGGCTTGCAGCCTGGTTATGTGCCCTGGCTGGGAATCGAACCAGCGACCTTTGGGTTTGCAGGCCAGCACCTATCACTGAGCCACCAGCCAGGGCTTAAATAACAGCTTTTGATGGCTGCCACTGACCAGCCCACACCCCTGATCTGACTCATGGAGGGGAGAGGAGCCCTGGCTGTGGGCACCCGGCACCCCAACACAGAGGGACTGGGAGCCCTGCTTGCCTGGTGATGGCTCCGTTGTGCTCCAGGCCACGGATGCCGGTGGTTTGCTGCCACTGTTGGTTAAACAGGCCCTTACACTGTAGAAGGAGCTCGCTGCTGGGGATGTTTTCCTTGATTCCTGCGTCCCAGGGAGCGCCCACCCCAGCCCTGGATTTTGAACAGAGGAGCCCACTTAGGGCTTGAGCAAAGGCAGTCACCACCGTGCGTGCGTCTGTCCTGTTAGCCTTTCTATTTTGTAACCACTCTCAGAGACCTAGAATTCCTCCCTTGGTCTTCTCAGCAGGTTTGCTTTCAAGTGGGTGCTACTTTTGTAGTGTGTGGTCCAGGTAGCCTCCTCCTTACTGATCTTGTAGTTGAAAGAGCTGCAGTGGGCCAGGGTGAGCATCAAGGCCTGGCCGGTTGACTGTGGGTTAGTCCTGTGCCCGCTGACACCTTGGATTGTGCAAAGTGGGGACGGGTGGCCATGACGTCATCTGTGGGCGAGCACGTTGAAAAATTCTCAAGAATAAAGGCAAAGCACTGTCAGCCTCTCTTGGCAATTTATGCTTCTCCCTAGTACAGTGTGGGTAGGGAAAGGAATTGATCCACGACAGCCTACTCTTCTAATCACTTATTTTTTTGGTTAAAGTTTGGAGACTTGCTAAGGAAAGAGGAGGTTCAAGGAGAGTGTTGCAATTGTTTGGGAAGTTTGTTTAGCCATTTTGTTTCCGTGCACCTCTGCTTTAAATGACGGGAAATGATGTCATCGTGAGGGGTTCTGCTCGCTATCTGCCCTGGTACAAAGCCTGAGTTGTCGGTGATGTTCCCAGCCACCTGAGCTGGCCCCAGCTCAGATCGGTGTTGGGCCAGAGACTTCACTGTTCTGGCCACAGTGGACGTAAGTGGAGTGATGTAAGTGGAGTCCAGGGCCGTTCCTGGGGCACAGAGGCAGGAATAAGAGTTGGGACCATAAAAAGTGTTTTGTGGATGGGGTTGGTCAAGGTCAGCTGGGGAAAATATTCGCTGTAACCAGAAGGTGAAATTGGCAGTTTGCTCTAAGAGTTCTACAGAACTGCCCTGCAACGTTTTAAAACAGGCAGCAAGGCCGCACTGTCCTCCCTTCGGCCTTTGTCAGTGAGTGAGGGGACACAGAACTTAAGTAAAGAGCTCTCAGTGTCCACTGGAATCTTGACCCATCGTTGGAATGCTCTGTCCCTGCTTTTTTCATAAACCTGATGTTATACAAGTGTGATTTCTCTGTTGGTGCTAATAGGTGAGATGTGTGTCACAAATTATGCCTGGAAGCAAGATCTCTTTGGGGACTGACCTGTGGCTTCTGCACAGAGCCTGCATTCCTGGTTTTGGTTGTCCTAGGGGCCTCATCCAGGGGCCCCTCCTGCTGCCTCCCAACCAGACGCAGCCTTGACGGGGGGTCCCCAGGATGGAGCCTTGGCCTCCATGCTGAGCTGTTAACAGTTGTGGGCTTGGGGTTGTCTGTGTCCTGGTGACAAAGAGGAGCAAATTTGGACAAATTAAAACACAACACCAAAGAAACATAACTCATAAAACACTGGTGAGCACATCTGCTTGGATTGGCCCTGCAGGGGCGATGAATAAACAGCTCATGGCTGCCCCCCCACTGCTCCCCTGCATGCTTGGGGCTGTTTCTCCTACCTCTGGAGTCCATGTACATGAGGATCTGGTTATTGACATTTATTTATATTTAAGCTGAGAGGAGTGTTTTTGTGGGGGCTGGCAGGAAGGAGGATTATTCAGGGTAATTTTATGCGATTGCTAACAAGTCTTTTTTTCCCCTCCATAGTTCCCATGGTGATTTTTTTCATTAGGCATAGCATTGATTTTGTGAGTTTTAATTAGACTCTAATAGTCCCCAGGAGTAGAGTGTGTTGTGAGTTCTTAGTATCTTCTCTGACTTAATGTTTGCTAATGGTTGGACAGCAGAAAGTGGGAGAAAATGTGTTCTCTTGATATCTGTCATGTTGTGTGATACCATACCAAGGGTGTCATGGAAGGGAAAAAAATGAACAGGAAGTGATTTTTCTCTTTTCTTCTTGAAACTGTCCATTCAGAATTCTTTTGGGATTACCAAGTGAAAATTTGTTGTTTTAGAATTCACACAACGGGATAGACCACAGAGGTTCACCATCTGTGGCTTTAGCCTGGGAGAGACTGAGGACAGCAGGGTTACTTCAAGGGGTCAAGAACCCAGTGTTGTCTGTAAGCAATAAATAGTACACCTTATGTATGTGTGTGCAATTGCATGTTTTTAAGCACATGTAGATCTCATGGGGTTAATCAAACATAAATTCAATTAAAAGCATTGCTGGACCCTGGCTGGTAGCACAGTGAATAGGCGCCAGCCTGCGACTTCAAAGGTCGCTGGTTCACTTCCCAGCCAGGGCACATAACCAGGTTGCAAGCCAGGTCTCCAGCCAGGTCTGTGGCTGGAGGCAGGTGAAAAGCAACCATACATTGATGTCTTCCTCCCTCACTCCCTTCCCCTTTGTTTGGAAATAATAAAATTTAAAAAAAAAAAAGCATTGCTGAATTCATGATAGCCTTCTACAATTACATATTTTATCAGCAATCAGGAGATATAAAATACATCCCCCTATGGGGATGCACATAATTTTTAAATTTTGAAAATTTATTAATCAGAAAGAGAGAGAGACATATTGTTTTGTTGTTCCACTTATTTATGCTTCTTGTGTGTGCCCTGACCCGGGATCGAACCTGCAAGATTGGTGTACGAGGTTGACGCTCCAACCTGCTGAGCTATCTGGCCAGGGCCACATAATTTTCTAACATTAAAAAACAGTTCCTGTTCTTGAAAGGATCAGGAACCACAATTCTGAGCTACGTATCAGAGTAGCATTGAACCATATGTAAACTTAGAGATACGTGGGATAAAGGTGTTTCTCCAATAAGTGTCCATGAAAGAATTTTCTGAAAAATAAATGATTGACATTTGTAATAATGTGCAAAATGTGGCTTATAGCTCCAGCTGTTTCTGACAGCATTCCAAATGACTGTTCCGTGGTGGCACCATGCCTTGTGAACAGAATAAGTTTCTCTGTGGCTTCTCCCTGTCCCACCTTCCCTCCCAGCCTTTCAGATTTCCCCAGGTGTTAGGTGTGGGCGGGGGTTCCTCATTTCTGTGGCGGTGGCTGGAGGTCTGGAAATTTGACAATCAAGCCTGACCAAGGTTTACCATGTCTAGGTGTCACTCTCTGATGAACGCTGTCACCTGAAATGGAAAGCATTGGGGCTTGGGGCTTGGGGGACACAGTCGGAGGGAGGCGGCATCAGGGGTGGAAGGAGGAGCCTGGAGAACATGGTGGTTCACAGGTGGCCTGTGTGTCCCTAAAGGGGGAGCTGGGGTCGCCTCGGGCAAGCCCTTCGCTTCATTCCTCCGAGGGACCTGACAACAGGCAGCAGCGATGTCTTATAAAGAAGCCACCCTGCGTCTGCTTCTCCAGAGATCACTGTTGATATCCACGTAGCAGTTCTTGAACAGCCAGGGGTTTTGAAGAAGCTTGCTGCTTGAGGAATAAAAAATGCTCTGTGTTGGGAAGGACTCATTCAGGTGCCACCTAATCCAATTTCCTGCCGGGCAGGAAACCTGTAGAGAAACATCCAGAAGTCTGGAATGTATGTATTGTTCTCGTTAGCAGTTTCAGTTCTTACTTGCACAGTTGACTTACATGGAGGCAGAAGAACAGGCCTAAGCTGGGCCTGTGTGTGGATATCCTGTTTGCTTCATTAGGAAAAACGAGGGAGGGGAGGCGTGGAGGGCAGTGTGGAGAACTGCCACCTGCCGCTGACCACGGTCTTCCGGTCACTCACGCTCCCCACTGTTTGCAGAGGTTGGCAACAACGGGAGGCCGGCGAATAGTTCCTGGATCTGTTTTTTCCTGTTTGGACAGCGACTCGCACAAGCACGTGCTCAAGAAGGCGTCCTTTCCCACCTGCTGGCTGGGCTGGGAGCGCCGTCAGGGCTGGTTAAAACACAGGCCGCCTGCAGTGGAGAGGCTGATGTCACCGTGTACTTCTGTTTTTGGAACCTGAAATAGCACACACCCTCCGGGGCCTGGGGAATTCCCAGTTGGCCGCTGCCACAGACACCATCTCATTAAATCCCAGTCAACTGGGAAAGGGGTTCCGGGCGGCTCACCTTGAATGGTACATGGGGCAGGAGGTCTCTGTGGGGAAAGACGCGGTGACAAGGCTACTGTCCGCTCCTGGGTGGAGCCTGCTGGATGTGAATTTCTCTTCCTCCTTGTTGAATAGTGACTATTACTAAAAATAGCTTTAAAAGGCACATCAGACCTGGCTGGTAGCACAGTGGATAAGGCACCGGCCTGTGAACCCAAAGGTTGCAGGTTCGATTCCCAGCCAGGGCACAGAACCAGGTTGCAAAGCAGGTTGCAAACCAGGTCTCCAGTCAGGTCTGTGGCTGGAGGCAGGTGAAAAGCAACCATACATGGATGTCTCTCTCCCTCTCTGCCTCTCTCCCTTTCCCTCTTTCTAAAAATAATGAAATAAAATCTTTTAAAAATCTGGAAAAAGGCACATCAGGATGCACGTGTAGCAAGACATAGGAGTGAGTTTTGGCACCTGGCTTTCCTGGACTTGTATGTGTGGTTTATGACAGGCTCAGGCCCAGCGGCTCAGGACGTCATTTCCAATGACAAGGCCCCTGGGACCAGTAAAAAGCATGTTCCCTAGCCATGCCTCCTAGTTCTTAGTTCTTTCTTAGAACAGCAGCTCTGTTTTACATTAGGGTCTTTAAGTTAGAAGCCCCATTACAAACACATTCTTTTAGGTTTGAAATAAAAACACGCCAGTGGCTCTTAGGCCCGGGACAGCGTGTCCTAAGGGCAGTGCTCACCCCAGGTCGAAGGGCAGGGCAGGGGGTGCACATCACCCTGCTGCCAAACGAGGACCACAGCATAATAGGGAGGATAGTGGCGGATGGGTAAGCAGATAAATAATAGCCAGCCGCCCAGCAACACTTTTTCCACCCTGTGACGGGGACGCTGGGAAATACAGTCCCAGCACTTGCCAGCCAGCCTGTGTGTGGCCACAGGAAGGGCGCCCAGAGTTTGCCCTTTATCACTCTTGGAAGCCCCTCATCAGAGAAGCAGCCCCTGTCAGATGTGGGGCAGTTCTGGGTCCATGAGGTCCTCATGCATCGAAACTCTACAATTAATTTAGGATGATTTTCATGTTTTAGAAAAAATCTGAAAAGCCCTGTTGGATGGGATCCTGGTTCAGCCTATGACATGGCTCCAAGGGCAGTTTTGGGGTAGACATCAAACAGCCTCGTTCCCCTTGATCAGCTCCCACGTTCACCATAGCACTGGTCACAGCAGCCAGGATGTGGAAATGACCCGAATGTCCCCTGATGGATGAATGAATTTTAAATGTGGTATGTACCTACGGTGGAACATTAATCAGCCATGGAAGGAAGGAAGGAAGGCCTGCCATACTAACAATGTGGACAAACCTTCCTCTTCCCATCCACCCTTCCCGCCTCCCTTCCCTCCCTTCCTCTCTATCTAAAATCAAAAAGCATGTCCTTGGGTGAGGATTAAGGGAAAAAGAAGGGAACGTGAAACTCAAAAAAAGAAAGATATAATTCACTATGGATCCATGACGGTAACTCTCCTGTGAGCTTCCCTACAGTTTTGGCTTCCTACCACCACATAAAGTTAGCTCTTTCTCCGGTTTTTCTTAAATCCCCCTGATTCACTTCCAAAGGCTCTTCCGAGCTCTGCGGTCTCCAAGTGGGGGGCCATGCCCTGTTCACCTTTCCGCGCTGGTCCTGACTTCATGCCTGGTGGGCTCTCTGGAGGCCTTTGGCGTCGCCTGTGCAGCCTTGGTGCCTTTGAGAATGCCGACAGCCACGTGTCCTCGGAGCCCTAAGCCTGCAGCTGAGGCCTGTCCAGAAAGTATCGAGCCAATGGCGATACAATGAAAACCGTTTGTGCGGCGCATACTTTTGGGACAGACCTCGTACGTTCTCACTTACAAGGCAGACTTTATTTTTCTTTCTCTTTGTTGCTGTTTCACTGTCTCCCACCGCACCAGGGAAGAAAACCAGTGCCGTCTCTTGCTCTCAGAGCTTTTACGGACAGGGCACAGACTGCGAGGACTTTTCGTAAACATCTGGCTCATTTTTGGTGAGAAGGATTCTCTGCCTGTGATGTTCTCTTGGGGAGCCTGTTTGGAGAACCAAGTCCACCTTTGCTTTGCTGTGCGGTGCAGTTCTCAGAAACAGCGATTTCTGTGTGCACGACCTGCCTGGACTGAGCTGGATGAGCAGACCAGGCACCGAGGGCCCAGCGAGCTGTCCCCAGCCTGGCCCTGCTCCAGCCGGTCTCCTCCTGGCCGGAGGCCGCTGCAGGGCGCTAGGCGTGTGCTGTCCGCCGAAGGTATGAGTGGTGCTGTTTAGTTGCTTAGCTGGGACCCTTGTCCAACTATTAAGAATCAAATAGTCCTGATTTGTGTGTAAGGAAATTCCCTGGAAGCCCGTGAAGACAGCTGAGCAGGGAGCAACGTCTGCCCCAGCGATTCCTGCGTGAGATCGAGGGGGCAGATACACATCATATGTCGGAGTTCTCGCGGGTGGGAAAGCAGGCTGCGCAGGGCGTGGGCCAGGGCTGCAGCCTACAGCGTTCGTGGGAAGTGGACGCCTGAGGAAATCAGAGGAAATGGCACAGCCTGCCCTGTCTCTCGTCTCTCTCCATGTCTGGAATATGGCGTCAGTGGGGGTGGTAACCTTTGAAGACTGATTCTCGCGCCTGCAGCCGTGCGATGCTTTCCTGAACTCCCGCGTAGCTCCAGCAACCCTCCCCAGAGGAGGTAGTTACCTGCCCCAGGCGGAGAGTCATCCCAAATGAAAACAAGCCCCAGGAGCCCTGACTTCCTGAGACCACCAGGCCACAGAAGGCTGAAGCAAGACACACGGACAGGTGCCTGGCGTAGCCCCTCAAGGGTCACCACGAAGACACGGTGGCCTCCTGAACTACCCCAGCCCCAAGGTGCTCAGCCAAAGCAAGTCAACCCAAAGGACCACGAGACAGGTGACCTAGTCTGTTTCGAGCCAGGGTGATGTATTAAACAATAATAGATTATTCAAATAGGCAAAAGAGAGAAGGTGACCCTCTTTGTAAATCTTTACAGTAAGAGAAAAAATTAGTGAATTTGGATGAATGGTCATTTTACACACATTCACGCTAAAATCTGCTTCACAAGTTATAGACATTTGAGGGGCTGATGTCATCCTTAAATCAGTTGATAGTATTAATTGAGCATTGCTCTGAACAAACTGAAAAGAACAATCTGAACAGTTCCCTGGTCTGAGTGAACTACATGCAGTCACAGAAGTAGAAAGGGGAAAGAAAGAAATTGTTTTAAAGGTAAAAGGAATTTCTCAGCATATGTAATTAAGAACAAAGCTAGGCCAGTGCGGATATTAAAATTCACATACAGGCTGAGCATTCTGGGTTGCAACCTTCTCAGGAGTAGGGGCCTGTTCTAATCAGCTTCTAGAAACCAGACCTTCCAGATTGAAGAAGGACTTTCCACTTATATTTGTATCCTCTCAGCTGGAGAATTATTTCACATCCAGGAGCAGATCCAGCCGAACAGCCATGTTTACCTGGAAGGGACATCTTTGTGTGGGAGGGAAGAGGTGTCAGCATGAATGGCAGACTCACAACTTTCTGGGGCTGGAGGCCAAACGCAAAGCTGCTCGGTGAATGAGCGAGTCCTGCGTGCCCAGCTCTGTACCGTAAACCTGCCATCATGTCCCGACCACGGCCCACGCGCCGCCCTCTCTCTCGGGGAGGTGGGGAGCCTGTAAGGATGTGAATGTCGGGAGTCGCACTCAGGCAGCATTTTCGGGCAGCTGGGCCCTAGACGCCCCTCAGATCACCTTGTGAAGGAAGCTAGCTGCTTGTAGGAGACGTGTAGGTGGCAGCCACTTGGCAGTCAAAGGACATCACCTTAGGCAGGATAAGCTGGACTGTGTGTGCTGTGGTGACAGACAACTGCAAAATGTTAGTGACTTAGGACAACGAAGGTTTATTTCTTGCTCAAGCTCATGGCTGCGATGTCAGCTGGGCTTCTGCTCTAAGCTTCTCACTCTGGGACCCAGGGGGACAGAGCAGCAGTGACGGCCATGTGACAGAGGACGAGTTCTATAGGGTCCCACCAGGAATTCAATACTCTCTCTAGCCAGGAAGTGCCCCATGTTACTGACACTCACAACTCGGCCAGAGTTGTTAGCGTGGCTCCATCAGCTGAGGGGACCAGAATGCAGTCCTCCCAGGTGTCTGTAAGTTGGGGGGAGCTGGAAATGCCTGGCAGACAGTGCTAATGTCCACCACAGCATCTCAAAGTGTCACCTGTCCCCTTCCTCACTGTGAATTACGGCAGGGGTGTCTCAGACAGACCCAGATCCCCAACCCAGAATCAGTATGACCTTGGGTACATCACTTCTGCAAAATGGAGACTGATATTGAAGTGTGTTGTTGTGAAGATTACATGTGCCCAGCACATAGTAGGTGTTCATAAGTGATCACTTGTGAGGCGCTACCTCATGGAAAGTTACAGTTTCTAAACAGCCAAAATAAACCAAAACAAAAAAAACCAGCATTCCACTGTCTTTCAATTCTGTTATTCCTAGATAAGCCAGTGTCTGGGATTCTATTCTAAAGGGTGGAAAGTCAATTCATTTAAAAATATTACTAGGCATACCTTTAGGAAACTGGGAGGAACCAAAATTAGATGTTCAACCATAGGCGACTGATTTAGTAAATAATGACATATTGACTTTATGTAATGTAATACAGCTGTAAAAATAGTAAGGAAGATTGCATAACAACATGCAAATGCCCATGATAGTAAATTGATGAACATATGTTAGGAAGTTGTAGATATTCATTGACCCCCAGTTATGTTCAAATAAGGGCAGTTGAAAAAATACTGGAAATAAAAATACCCCCAAAATGGGAGGTGTACTAGAGTGGTAGAAGAATGAATGTTCTTCATTGTTACTCACCTAGTTTTTTACAGATAGGAAGATTAAGGAAAAATAACCTGAAAGCACCTATGAATTGATGAATGAAAAACTATCAGGAAATTTTAAAGTTAGATACATGAATACTATGATTGACGTAGATAAAAATGCTGCAAGATTACCGCTGGGTTTCCGAAGCCAGTGGAAGAAATTGGGTCAGGCAAAATGAAACGTTTTACAAAAGCAAAAATAATAGAGCAGTTTGGAGCAGTAAAGTGCACACACGCATATACAGTATATGATGACTTTCAAATGTGAACAGAGCTGTAAAGTTTGGGGATGTGAAGAATTCTCAAGGAGCAGAAAGCACAAGATCTGGCCCTGGCCCAGCCCTGAGAGCCAGGTTAGGAGCCGACCGCTCCTTTGGTAGTTGTTGGTTTGGTGGTGATGGCGGGGTCCAGCATGACAATCTCCCACGGAGACATGGGGGCCTTGTGTGTGGGAAATGGGTCTTTTTCATTTCTATAGTTTCTGGATCTATTCCAGTGCCTGCCATTCTGCATTCTGAAGAGTCTCCCAGAGCTCATTTCAAACTCCGATTCTTGGGTTACTACCCCAGGATTCTGATTTCACAGGTCTGGAGTGAGGTCCAGGAATCCGCTTTTACGCTCCGACCTTGGTGTACGAGGACAGGCCTTTGTCCCTGGCAGGAAGGCCTCCAAGATATGTTAGTGCCATGAGCCGGCTAACAAGACTTGAGAAAAATTTAGCTTTAAGCACTTACATAGCTCGCATTTTCCCAGTGATTTCCATGTCTGCTGGACTTCTGCACTCTGCCCAGCCTCCCCGTCCTGTGTGCCCCCAACACCTGCTTCTCCCCCAGGGGCTCCCCCAGGAGCGGGGATTCCCACTACACAGCTGGCTTCCCCAGGGGGTCGCAGCCTCTGTGCAGAAGTGGTTGGTACAGCCTAACGCTTCTCCTGCAGGGAGATTATCACAGAAGGGAGCTATCGAACATGCAGTGCAGCGTGCGAGGGCTTGAAATAGCTGGGAAAATGGCTGTCTTTGTGCAGAGCACAGAATCCGGTTGGCTGAGCACAGTGGTTGCGAACCCCCCGGCGTGGGGAGGAGAGAGTCTTGGAAGCTGGAGCAGAGGGAATGAAACACAAGTTGATTTGTGTGAATTGTTTCAGGCTTTGAAAACACCCCCTCTGAGCCAGCTGTGATGTTTTGTGGCCCAATCTTGAAGATGCTTAGAGAGCACGGCCTCTGTTCCCTCATCCGGAAAGTGGGCGTAGGAGTGGGGCCTCCCTGGAGATCCCATGAAATGCTGTGGATGAAGCGCTCAGCGTGGTGCTAATGTTCTCCTGGTTAGAGAATGCAAGTGGCATTCCGCAGGTGGGGACCAGGGAGAGCACTTCCGGGCCTGCCCCGCCCACTCTGCCACCTGCCAGGGGGCCTCCTGGTCAGCCCTCCGGTCCACAGCGGAGCCGTGGGACCTGAGGAGGCCCTGGTCTCCCTTGTCCTGCATCCAGATCCCTCTGACCAGGGGTGGCTGACAGTGAAGCTGGTAACACTGTCTTTTGCCTGTCGTATCTTTATCATTTATTTATGTTGCTGGATCAAAGGAAAAAAGGCGTTTTCTACTCTTTTTCATTACTATGTTAGCAGTTTTACCGTATTGTTGTATGAATGATATTAACTTTCTTTTGACGTAGGCAAAATAATGAGCAATTTCCTACTGTGTTTTGGTGCTGTGAGTTTCATCCTGGGAGACATTCATTAAATACCCTTCGCTGTTCAATTAATACATCTGTCTATTTCACTCAATCTGACTTTAACACAGAGCTACAGCGTAATTAACGCAGTTGAGTGCCACATCCTGGATTGATGAGAAGGGCCTAATTTAGGAGCATATTACTGAAGAGCTTTGCATTAAACATGTGCTCAGGAGTCTGTGATATTTTAAGCCTTCAGTCACCTCTACTTGGAGGCAATCGTGATTAAGAAAAGTTGGATAATTATAGAGGTCTGTATCATGTATGTATACATCTAGCGCAAATGTAAGTTACGAAGCAAAATAATACAATGAACACACAAAAAAAAACCTCCCTCTAACCTAAACTAGAATTTTACCAACACGGTTATGCTTCTTTTATAACAATCTCACAATCACACTTTCCCTTTCCCCAACTTTTACCACAATACTAACTTCATTTTATATTTTCATAAAAGAAGTTAGATTCAGATTTGAATCTTCTGGTTTCGCATTTTATTCTCATTATTTCTGATCATGGTGCTGAAAGTGACTCTCCGTGAAGTCAGCAGATAGACTTGTGTCTTGGCTCGAAATTCCTCTCAGCCTGGGAACCTGCCGGGGCCCGGGGGCCACTCTGTGACCAGATCCACCACTATTTGGAGCTGATGCTCTAGAAGGGCCCACTGAGGAAAAAGTGGTTTAAGAAAAGCCCTCTCTGAGTGTAAATTGCACTCACTTGGTGTTTCTCATCCTCCTGTCCTTGATGTCCCATAATTCTGCCTACACTTTAGTAAACTGTCTTCTTCTAAGCCAACTCTGTCACGCTTTCTGATCACCCTTAGGACCCAGACCCAGCTGCAGGCGGGTATGACAGAAAGGCCATCAAGTGGGAGGCTATTGGCAGCTGTTGGCCAGGGAGCGACAGTGGGCCTACAAGGAGACAAGTTAAGGTTGATGGTGGCTTGTTGGGTAATGAAAATGGACAGTGGCCACCAGCAGAGGCGGCTGGCTCTTCAGGAGAGGCAATGGGACTTTGAGACTCTTTTTTAGTTTCCTGATCTTGAGTCCTAGCAGAACCATCACCTCTTCTTAGGCTGAATCTCGGCACCTGTTCCTTTATGCTTAAGATTCTCTTCCCTTGACCTTGGTGCCACACAAAGTTCCTTAAAGTACCACACACACGTGTAAGGCCTTGAAGCTTTCTGGTATGTGGATGTGTCTTTCGGCACACTCTTATTTCGATATCCTATTCACTGATCTCATTGTTCAGAAGTAAGAGTGGTGAAAAGAGTGGGGTTTGTCAGTTCTGCAAAAGATTTGTGTGGTTTGTACAGGGGAAGACTGGCCTCCTAATTCCATTCTCCTAATTCTGCAGTGCAGACGTTTCTTACTCCAGTACAGTCTTGCACCTCATAACATTCCGCTCAGCTATGGGCCGCAGGTATGTTGGTGGTCCGTGAGATTATAATGGAACTGGAAAATTCCTTTCACCTAGTGTCATGTAGCTCTCCTGATGTAGCAACAATGCCATTACTGCTGTGTTGGGGTGATGCTATGATGTTGATGTACATTGTTTGCCGAGCATGGTCACGTCCTGGGCCTTCCACTGACTCACTGTTGACCCCCCAAGGGCTCCGTGCCCTTGAAGGTCTGTTCATGGTAGGGCCCACTACGGGTCTACCATTTTTTACCTTTTTTACCGTACTTTCACTGCACCTTCCGTACATTTAGATACACAAATACATATCATTGCAGTACAGTAACATGCCATGTACGTTCCTAGCCTAGGAGCGGTGGGCTGTGCTGCATAGCCAGGTGTATAGCAGGCTGTGCTGTCTAGGTTTGCGTGGGTGTGCACTGTGATGTTTGCACAAGTGTGTAATAGGCTAGACCATCTAGGTTTGTGTGAGTGCACTCGATGATGTTTGCACAAGGATGAAATTGCCCGCTGATGCATTTCTCAGAACGTATCCCTGCCATTAAGTGGTGCCTGACTGTAATTTCCATCATAATCTTTGAACCAGTCCAGTGAATCGTTGCTCACTTATTACGTGTGGGGGCAGGGACCTTATCTTCATTGCGTCACTGCCAGCCCTTAGGACCAAACCTGGCACCTGATAGGGGCTCAATAAATGCCGATTGACTAAGTGTATAACTGAGTTGGCCTTCTATACCTGTGAGAAACTGTGTCCTTCTCTTTGTAACCTACTTATGGATACTACTCCACACAGACAACTCTTAGAAAAAGAAAAGTGACTTCCTGATCTGATCTTCAAGTTCTGGGAGTCTGAGTTTTCTGGGAAACTATGCTAAAATATAAACTTGGCCTCTGATAGAAGCCAGTTGGAAACGTTTGGTTCGAATGCCTAAGTAGAGGGAAGATGAGTGTCTAGGACGTTCTAAATGCCTGCATTTCATTTGCTGTTTCTCCCTGAAAGTGATGCATGTTAAGTGCAAGCCCGTCAACACCCTCATCTGTCTGAACCCTCGCTATCTGTGTGCCCAGCCCTCAGTGTTCCCAAGATGGGAGTTGATGGCAGGGATCCTCCAAGACCATCCAGACCTCCGCCCGGCCGCCCCGATCGCCTGTGTAATCAATCTGATTCTGTCTCCAGGCAGCTTTTCCAACCTGAGCCTCCTGCAGGGCTCACCAACGGGCAGGGAGACACAGCATGGTCGCGCAGAAGCAAAGACCCCCCCCCGCCACCATCAGTGCATTTTGAGAAGCACCACTCTTCTCTCTGCTGACACTCTGTGAACTTGCGGCGTGAGGCCAGGCCTGACAAAGCAGCGCGCCTCACGCGCGGGGTCTCGGGCAGGGCGCTGTTTGCCCACGAAGTTCAGCTTGATGGACAACCACCCTTAACTTGGGTGAAATGCACTCTGCGAGCTTATTTGTGTCTCAACAGGTGGCTTGTTTTCTTTTATATAAAATCACAGGTGAATGAACGTAGGCTCACGGTAACAATAATGATGGCCCTTGATTGAGATGTCGCGCAACCTTTGAACTGTCTCAAGATCGTTGCCAGCTCGTTCCTAGAGTCCCTTCCACTCTGAGCGCAATTATTGGTCTGTGAGAGGACACCCGAGGAGTGGTTCAGGCAGTGGGACTAGGGGAGGGGCCCTGGGCACCCCGTCCCCTTCAGGGTGTGTGTGTGTGTGTGTGTGTGTGCGTGTGTGTGTGCGCGTGCGTGTGCAGGCTCTCTTCACAAGGAAGCCAGGTTTCTTTACGCAGGGGGACTAAAAGCTGCATGACGTCCTGTGCTCTTTAGTTATTTTTATTTGTAATCTGCTAAAATCTTTCCATGTGATGAAAAATACAAAGGCATCCACAGACTTCTGCAAACCCAAGTGAACAAAATCAGGGCCAGAACGCCACCCCCCTTTGAAAATTCCTGATGACTTACAATAAGGAATATTGCAGCTGATAGAGATGGGAAGATTTGCTTCACTTAAAAATAATCATAGATGTAGGAATCGTAGACTCTCAGACCTAGAAATGCATTGGAGGCCCTAACAGCCGCCGATTCTCCTTAGAGAGGTCTGGGCCTGGGGAGGCCCCCGGGGGTCCTGGAGTGATACTACGGGTCTAAGCTCTCTGCTTTCGGGGTAGGATGGAGCTTCACTTTCTGCAGAACACCCTAGAACCCACGCTGGAAAAGCAGTTTTGTTTGGAGAAAGGGCTCCAGGAGAAAGTGCAGGAGCAAGAAAGTTTGGAATATAATTTCCTTCCTCCTGCTGATATCTTTCCTTTTATTAAAAATTTTCCTCTCTGAGGTTTAGCCAAGAGACTGTTTCTTTAGATTTCCTCCTTTGTTTATGGGGTAGATTTTGTCTCTGTTTTTATTCAGGTTTTCTGGTTCTCCCTGGCCTATTATGGACCGAAAAGCATGCTTTTCCCACATGGATTTTGCTGGCAGAAATGTGCAGAGCTCCAGCGACTGAATTTTAAAAAGCTACATTTTAAAAATTACATATATTTTAAAAATCACCTATATTGCCCCTGTTTCTGATTTTTTTTCACTTTGGCCCTTAGGAAGTGAGGTGACCATGTATTGGGCCCATCAGTGGTATTCATCGTTGGATGTTGTCAATTAGGTGGGAGCCCTGGGTCTCCGTGGGACTGACTTCAAGGTGTGTCCCTGGGGACAACAAACCTCTCACACGTGTAGGGTCACCCCATTGTTATCACCAGTGCTGTCCCTCGGCCCATCCCCTAAGCCTGGCTGCGTGATGACGCGCACCTGTTAACTGAGCATCCCGTGTCCCAGGTAGACTTGCCCGACCGGGCCTCTCCTGCCTGCGACGGTCTCAGGGAGCCGACAAGCTCTGGTTGACAAAGCTTCACATGAAGTGAAGGCAGCGGGCAAGACAAATGCGCGTGGTTCCTTCCAGCTCTGGAATTCCACGATTCTGATTCTTGCTCTTGGGTGTATGCGTTAATGACTCCACGCCAAATCTGGAGTCATTTTCATTATATTTCTGTTGCTGGTGAAAATGAGTGCTTGTGGTGTCACAAGAAAGGGATTTCAAAGGACACACATGTGGGAGAGGTTTAAATGCAGTGGCAAGATTTATTGGGGTGAAGGCAGATAATACGCCCTCAGGGACGGAGCGGGCTGGCAGGTTCTAGAAGCCACTGCTCGGAGACCCTTGATAGTCCTCCGTATATTTTCTTGGTTTTGGCAATAAGCAGGTTGTCGTTCAAACTATCCAACCTACTTCCCGGGCTTTTCCCTGAACTGAACCTGGACCTTCTGGGGTCCCACGCCCTCATCCAATCTGATTCTCCTCCCCGGTTTTCTCAGGTGTTCTGCCCCTTTTTCTGCCCCTTTTGTCACCCCAGGTGGCTCTTACTGTGCGTGTGCTCAGCAGAGGAATGTCCCCCTTGTGCCGTCCCAGCCCAGACCCAGTCCTGGGCCTGCTGCTCCCCAGGGAGGCTCCTCCTGGGGTTCTGTAGGGAACAGTCCCGAGGGCAGGGTGACACAGACCTGAACGGGGCGCTGGCAGGGGAGATGCCCAGGGGAGGACAGGTCTGCGGTCAGTGGGATGGGGTGGGAGAATGAGAGAAAGGGAGGGCCCCAGGGTGGCCTCTGGGATCCTGGAGAGGGGAACAGGAAGGGTGGATGGTTTGCCATTTACCAACATGGGGGTGTTGGTGGGGGAGAGACAGCGGATCTTTTACGGGCTGGGGTTGGGAGCGAGAGGAAGATTTACGAAGTTCTTAAAAAAATTCTTCTGGTGCCTCTAAACAGATAGGATCATTGTTTATTCGCAGTTTTCCAACTCTTTATCAAATGATTGCATTTGAATTAGGAAAATAAGTTGGGTAATCTTATCTGCTTAATATTTGAAAAGTAATGAAGCTCACGTGCCTTCTATATCTGGATACATGGCACTGTTGGAGGCATTGGGGTCTGTGGGTGACGAAGCATGGCAGATGGGAGCCTTGGCCTTAGAAAGCTTTTAATCTCATTTAAAAAGCAAGATGTAGCTACGTGAAACCGACAAGTAATCACCAGTTGTGATTATCTAGAAAACTCTAAAAGCAACGTATAATCAAGCACATAATGTGACACGAATTGCATGTAAAATGTTGGTAATGCACACAGGAAAGTCTGGGGCCCATTAAGAGAAGAGGGTCTCTTGGAGAAGTTGAGGCATGAGTTGGCTTTGCAGGAAGTGTGGACTGTGGCCACGTATGGAGGACAGGAAGGAGGGGACACCGAGGTGAGTCGGTGTGGAGGAGGGAAAGCCACAGGGGAGAGGACCAAGCAGGAGTGAGGGTGGTAGTGATGAGAATCATAATGATTCCCCGTTATCCAGTGCCTCATAAATAACACGCCTTTACAAAAATTACCTCATTTAAATCCTAAGTGCCTCTATTTTACATATAAGAAAAATGAGGCTTAGAGAAGTAAATTATCCGGAGACATGCAACTAATGGTTTGTACAAGGATTCCATCCTCACTCCTCTGTGATTCCCCCCACCCCCACCTGTCCCCCACTCCTGACCAGGAGCCGCAGAGTAAGGTGCGGGAGGGCACCTTGCACGAGGATGGGGCAGGAACTTGAAAACGTCATTTTCTGAGGCAGCACCGTGAGACACTGGTCATGTGACCAGCAACATCTCCTTAGATGCAGCGGACACACAGGGGGACCACGCAGCCAGCCTCATTCTTCACGCAGAAGCAGCCTCAATCAAGTTAAGAGCCGGGGTGTCCCCTTGAGCGCTGTCACTTAAAATCCTCCTGCGAGCCCCAGCCAGTTTAATTAGGTAAGGGAATACAACGAAAGGTATGATGCCGTAGAAAGAGGCAAAATGATCGTCATTTGCTAAAGATGCGATTGTCTGTCTTTTTCTAGGAACAGAATCAAAACTCAAGAGAACCTGAAACTATTAGAGATAAGAGGGACCTCAGATAGCCGGTTACAGATGTTTAAAAATGCTTTCCTTAATGTATAATGAGCAACTAAAAAGATAATGAAAGTCATTCAACATTTAACCCAATACCTAAGTGATTTATGCCCAAGAATAAACTTTAAAGAAATGTTCAGTACTCATGGCAGGGGCAGTGGGGAGGGTGACTACAAAACCCACTGAGAGATATACAAAAGGATATTTGAAAGTGGAGAATTATATTATCAGGATAGAAAATTCGATATAGTAAAGATGTCAGTTCTCCCTAAAATTAGTCTCTAACCGGGGCCCCAGCTCTGTGCCTGCACCGGGCAGGCCTCTGTGAATGTCGTGTGAGGCAGCCCTGCGGTGGCCAGGCCTCTCAGTGGTCACTGAGTGTGGCCCGCTGCGCCGGGACCCCCGACCCCACCTCAGGTTCCCCACATCTGCGCCTTGGACCTTTGCCGGGTTTATCACCAGGATAGCAGCCGGGTCCTAATGTCTTCTGGCGCTTGCTGCCCGACCCCACCTTGCTCAGTGTGTAAAGGTGGGTGAGGTGAGGCAGAAGTCAGGCGTGTGTGAGTTGGGGCAGGTCGGTGAGGGGAGGAGGAGTGGCGTGGACTAGGAGGGCATCCCATCCCCTGAGGGCGTGTCCTGAAGGTCAGAGCTGCAGCCAGTCATGGTCATGGCCGTGGTGAGGGGGCCACTTCCCTCACTGAGCTCCATCCTTAACCGGGGACACTTCGCATTGTCCTGCCTCATCAGAGGGTGGTGCCATTTGTCTCCTCGTCCCACACTGCCACATTCAGGGCTGTGAGCCCACCCTGCGCAGGTGGGGGCCATGCCAACGAAAGGAGGAGAGGTACGTTAGGCAGGCCCTCCTCCGTGAGCTTTTCTGTTTCAGTGAGGATGGAACCTGTGTGGGGAGCTTTTTCTGTGTCCTTAGAGTCAAGGTCAGAAGGCAGATTTGTTTCCTGCTCCCCCGAAGCACCTGGCGCATTGCTTTGCATGGAGCAGGTACTCGCTGGATATTTATGGGATGATGGATTGGACCAGGTTAGTGTCCCTGGAAAGGGAAAGAAAGGAGATAAATTCATTGAAAGGCTTCATAAATGGAAACACTGTAGGATTTGAGGAATACACTTAAAATGAGAGCCTATAGGTTTCTTCCTTTACCGTTTTAATCAACTTCTGCAATTGAGCTGAATGTGAATTTCTACAGCAAAATGGTAATTTATTAAACTCAGAATCAAAGGCTTGAATCAGCCATCTGGGTGGGGAGTCCCGAGCCGTGGGCCCCTTCCTCTGGCTCAGGCCTGGTAATGCGGTGAGTTAGTGACAAGTGGCCTTGGGCGTCACTGCACTAGCCGCTCAGGCTCCGTGTGCTGGCAGATAATGGGAAACGGGGATGGACACGGGACAGGCTGAGAGGGAGTGAAATCACAGAGTCCGCAAGTGGCAAGTGGCTCAGTCATAAGCCCAAGGACTAATCATTTTGATTATCGAATTATCCCTTGTGCGGATTTACCATTTTCAGAGGCGCGCAGAGCTGTCCCGATAGAGGGTCCTCCCTGCCGGCCCCCTTCCCCTTCCCAACAGTGTCACCTGCTATGTGTCACCTCATGTGCTCCAGACAACAGCCCCCCTGGCGGACATGGTTACCATCCCCACTTCACAGGAAGGAAGCCAGTCCCCCACTTCCTGCCTCTCCCACCACCTTAGTCAGAATCACCAGCACATCCATCCTGAGTACAGCTCTCCCCTCCCCACACCCTCTCGGGGGCCAGGGGGCTCCTCCCTGCCCCCCACCCCACCCCAGCCAAGCTTCTGATGGAAGGGTTTGTTTCCACGGGTCACCCTATGAGGCCTGATGGCCGCTCTTTCAGGAAACTTGCCGTGCACGCTCTGTGCCCTCCCTGGGCCGCAGCCTGCATTAGACTGTGTTCGGGCTTCCGGCATATGGTGGAGCCGTCTGTCCCCTTTGCTGCAAGTTGGAGAGAGAAGCTGGCCTTCCTGAAGCTCTGAGGGACAGTCCCTTGTGGGAGTTGGACATCCGTTGTCAGGGTCAGGTCCCACAGAAGGTGGCAGGGTGGAGACAGGGTTACACAGTCCCAGTGTTCACTGCTCAGTGGGGGACAGAGGTGGGACACCAGCACCCCGGTGAGGCCCGGTGTGCAGACAGTATCCAGCCCAGAGGCCAGTCTGCGCCCTGCCCTGCCGGGTGCTCAGGGTCCGAGTCAGGAGGAGATGGAAGGCAGGCCTGGGACCCCTGGGGTGAGGGCTGAGGGGCTCTGCAGTGGCCGGAACCACCTGTGGAGGGATCTGGGCCCCCAGAGCTGCGAGCTGAGCGCACCATTCACCTGCACAGCTGATGGTTTTGGCATCCCTGAGGCCCACGTGCCAGTCAGACGTGTTTTCTGGGAGAATAATCAGTGTGAAAGCCCTGCCAACCCGGGGCCCTGCTGCTGTGAAGCAAGACTTGGAAAAGCTGGACCTCTGAGCAGACCAGCGGAGCCATTGGGAGGCCGTGTGGGCCGGGCTCTGGAAAAGGCCCAGGACAGGCCCAGGGTCCTGTCAGGAAATGTCACTCCCAGCCCCACCCAGGGGTGCTGTCCTGTGGGTTGCGGGCTTTTGGAGTGGAGAGGTGCCCCTGGAGGCGACCTCTCGGTGTCTGCAGGTCCTGTCATATCATCTGGGCAGGAAGACAGCGCACACAGCCATATGGCCCTCCCTTGGGCTGGCGAGCCTTTGGAAGGTGTCCTTGTCCTTGTCCTTGGTCACCATCTCTGCACTTCACTCCTCTTGGTCAAACTTCGTCCTCAGTTCTAATTGTCATCCACTGAATGACATGCTTAGGTGTCTAAGCTTCAACACTGGGAAGAGGGGAATCAAGGAGTGTGCATGTGGTTTGGGGTGCCTTGTTTATAAAGAAGTGGGGTCCCCCACAGAAGCCCTGAGGGTCCTGTCTGGCCACTGACTATTGAACAGCCTTAGACATTTCCTCGGTTGCTTCAGCTGTAAAATGAGTGGGCGGGGCTTGATTATCTTTAAGGAACCTTAAAGTTGCTAAAGTTGTGAAAGGCCAAGGCCAGAGTCCGTGCAAGGTCCCTCTCATACTTTGACTGGGAAGCACTGGGCACTGCTCCCTGTTTGACACAAGATGAAGGACCAACTGTCCAGGGGCACTCACCCCTCCCCTTGACATCTCCTGAGCCCTTCTGACCCCACCTCTCCCCCACTGTCCTTGGGGGTCCACAGCCCTGATGGCAGTGACAGCAATCCCAGGGGTCAGTCCTCTCACTGGAATCTCTAGGTGTGGAGGGGTCAGCCAGGCATTTGTTGCCATTTCCACTGGAAGGTTCAGAGGGGACATCGGGAAACGTGGACTAGACTCCAGGGCTCCTGACATTCTTCCCAAATCCATGCAGACAGGTGCTTACAGAGAAGAACTCGTGTTTCTAGTAGATGGTCGCCCCTTCGAGAGCACCCATTCCCTCAACACCTTTCACTGCAATGCAGTTCCCCTAGTTATGTTCTGGCAGTTTGAAGGAAAATAACTTTTAAACTACCTAATACCTTCAAAGAGAGAAAATGGCGTTTTGTAGGCTCTAAGGTCTCAAATCCATTTCATTTCCTAAATGTAGGATTTCAAATCCATTTCATTTCCTAAATGTATGAGCTCAAATCCATTTCACATCCCGAATACACATCCTGCATTTGCATAATCCCAGGGACAGCCAAACCAACAGGCAAGTGCTAAGACGTTCGCTGACAACTTGAAAGTTCCCCCTTGCCTTCTTGGCCCCAGAAGGCAGCAGCGTTTTTGTGCCTCATGTTTCCCCAGAAATAGCCTGACTTGAAATTGGTGTCACAGCTTCTCCTTACAGCTGTGCTACGCGAGGAAATGAGGCCAGGCTGCCTTGATGACTGCTCTGGCTTTGTTTTCCTTTCCTTTACAATGGATGTAGGAAAAGTGTACCCCGAGGAGGTCCAGAGGCTTTGCGAACACTGTCCCCTCTGCCCCATCCTCACCTCCCGCTTGCAGATTTCTTGCCAAGCTTCTACAGAAATACAGGCTTCTATCTTTTGGAGCATTTAAACAGGCACCAATGTTGTCCTGTGCAACACTGAGGCGGGTTTAAGGTCTAAAATTGGGATACCATGCTCGCCTTCTGCGAGGCCAGTTTCGTTCCTTGAAGAAACCTTGCATTGGACTCTTGTGGAGCCCCGACGAGGCCACCACAGTTTGTCTGGGGGAAGCAGGACAGCATGACATGAATGAAGGTGTGGGGAGGAGGTTGGGTCGTCGGTGGGACTGAAAAGTGACTGGGGTGTAAGGGAAGTCCAGGCACCCCTGTGGCTCCCCGTGCAGCGGGGAGCAAGGGCAGGATTTGGGGCGGGGGGGAACCAGCCCCGTAGGCCACAGTGAGAGGAATGTGGCCCTGAAACCTGGCCCTTCCAGGGCCGAGAGGTGTCAGCCCCAGGACCGGCCCTGAGGGGGATGGAGAGGGGCCTGTGGGGACCAGGGTGGAGGGCTCCGTGGAAGCAGCTCTGAGGGGCTGCTGAGGTCAGAGAGCCGGGAATGGGTTGAAAAGAGACATGACACTGGAGGGGGAATGGTGACAGATGCGGAATCCAGAGGACGGGTGGGGAATGCGACCGGGCAGTGAGCAGCAGAGCCCTGGCGGGGCTGGGGAGCCAGGCGAAGCCATTGCAGGCTCAGGTCGGGTCAAGCTTGAAGCTCTGGGGCTGTAGACACCAGCAGAGCACTGCCTAACCTGTGGCCCTCCTCCTAGGACAGGGACGTGGCCCCTGTGTTCGGGCTCGCCCGCAGCGGGGGTCTGGCAGATGGTGTTGCATTGAGCTTTCTTCTGACGCGCTGCTTGGGGTGGCCACAGAGGAGGGACGGGCACACCATGGCTCCAGGGACCACGGGCGCTGTCCTCCGGCACGGCCCTCCTTAGGTTGTGTCTTAGTCCATCGGGCTGCTGTGACAGAAATGCCAGAGATTGGGTAGCTTATGAACAATACAGTTTTATTTCTTAGTGCTGGAGGCTGGCAAGTTCAAGATCAAGGCACCGACGTGGCCACATTCTGCAGAGGGCCTGCTTCCTGGCTCGTAGCCTGGGCCGGCTCCCTTGTCCCCGCGCGGCAGGAGGTTCCGGCACTCTGCAGCCTCTTTCACAAGAGCGCTGATCTCACTTATGGAGGCGGCACCCTTCTGACCTACATACCTTCTTCTTTTTCGTTTTTTTAAAAATTTTATTTATTTTTAGACAGAGGGGAAGGGAGAAAGAGAGGGAGAAAGAAAGAGAGAAACAGCAACTGGTTGCTTCTCTCACGACCCCAGCTGGGAACTTCTACCTGCAACCAGGCATGTGCCCTGACCGGGAATCGAACCAGCAACCTTTTGGTCCGTAGGCCAGCACCCAACCCAGTGAGCCACACCAGCCAGGGCTGTGCTCTAAAGGTGCTCATTGCTTATGTAAGCGATCCAGTTGGTGATGTTGGGCACAGCAGCTAGATGCACCTACTAGCCAGGCAACTCTAAGGATTGCCACCAAATACCAGAAACTAGAAGTTAGGGAGGAGTTTCCCGTAGGGCCTTCAGAGGTAGCATGGCCCTGCCAACAGCTGCATTTCAGACGTCTGGCCTCTGAGCTGTCAGTTTCTATTATGTTAAGCCACTTAAAGGTTTGTGGCACTTTGTTATGGCAACCCTAGGAAACCAGTACACAGTCCAGCTTGCATAAGCCTTCAGAGGGCTTCCTTTGACACAGGTCACAGAAACCGGACTCCGTATTTCCTTCACCACTTCCTCTTGATCTGCTGTTATCTGCTGTATGTGAGAACGCAGCCACATCGAATAGTTTGTGGGTGCAGAGGCAGTATAGTGCAGTGAAGCAGAGCTCAAGAGGCGATTGCGGCCCACTGCAAGGAGGACTGGTTAGGGAAGAGGGAGAGAGCTGTTGAAGTCTGGTGCCAGGCTCGGGACCTGGTGCCAGGACCTTGAGGGGAGGGCGCCACGAGCCTGCCCAGAGTGGAGCTGGCTAAGGAAGGAGCCAGAGGTTGAAATACAAAATAACTTGATGCCTTTGAACATCAAGGCTCTCTGATTTGGGGAGTGCCTCCTTGCTTTGGAGAATAATGATGAGAAAGGAGGGAAGGCAAACAATTGTGGGTTCTGTTACTAACAGAATTAACATCAGGAATTGGAAAAGGTGGAGTTTTTAGAAGTTTCTGTAGAGAAATCGAAAGGTATAGATTTGCAAAATGGATGGGATGTTGGCCCTCATGAACTAGGATTAGGAGTTTTTACCAGCCTGTGAGTCCTTCCCAAAGACTGTAGTCTATAGTGTCAGAGGCTCTAATGACAAGACCTCAGTTGGGTGTGGTCAGGATCATGTGTGTGATGTGCGGGCTACAACATGAATCCCATGAGGAAGAAGTCAGGAGTAGATTCCAGTGGGCCCAAGGCAGCCCTGAACCGCCATCGCTTTTACAGGAGCTTCTGAACCTGGGGTTTTGGCAGCTTGAGATTTGTGGAGACCTCATGTTGGTGGCAGCGGAAGGCGTCCACCCAGGAGAAGCGTCTGTGTGCATAGATGGTCTGTGGATGATGGGACCAGAGAGTTAGTTCTCGACCCAACCCCTCCTGTCAATAGACGAGAAATCTGATCTCCATGACTTGCCACCTGTCACTCAAGGCTCTCTGCACCCTCCCAGTCAGCAAACGTTATAATTACCACGCGAGACGTACTTCTTTCTTGTAGCCTGCCACCTAATGGGAGAGCAAAGTCAGTCACCCGTGGTGTGCGTTGGAGACAAGCCAGGAGAGTGAAGACAGCAGACCCTTCCACGGAGCCCTCGACTCAGGAAAAATCTGCTTTGCTTCATCTATACCCTGGGATAGATGCCTTGCCCTTGAACTAGTTATCTGAAAACAGTAACGTGCACTGCAAATGGCGACATGCTATTAGCAGGCAGTTCAGGGAAGAGAGAGAGAGGCTGGCTTAATCCGGGGAGGCGAAGATGACAGACAGCGTCCACCGTGGGTGCAGATGCGACCGGAGGAGATGTTTGCGGCTGAGGGAGGGGCCCAGGAAAAGCAAACTCGAGCAGAGGTGGGAGAGCGTGAGTTCGGAGGCATGTTGAGCAGATTGATCAGTGTGACGAGGATAGGGAGTGACTGTACACCTTCCAGCCAGTATTTGGGGTCCAGTCCACGTCGGTGACTCCAGGCGTTAGGTGCCGGAAAGTACCATTGTAGGTACCATCATTGCACAGATGATTTTTCTGTTTCTGGAAGGCACATTATCTCTGCCATCTCTTAGCAAACGCGTGTCCCCTTGAGTGGGGAGAAAAAGGATCTTCCTGAAACAGGTGTGTTAGCACTTTATCCATTCTGCTCCTCCTCTTTATTTCGTTTGTTTGCACAAAAATGGAAACAAACAAAAGCAACTTCAGTTAAAGGTGGTAGCGTATCCAGAGTCGTGCCGGAACACCTGTGCATTGAAACTGGGGAGCTGATCAGCAAATGAAAGCTCTTGCTGGTATCTGTGTTGCCTTTGCCCTGACTTGCGTAGCTGTCCTGTAGACCTAACCAAGCCGGTTTTGACTGCATAGGGTTAACTTGGTGATTCCCAGGGATCTTTAATAGCTTTGGTCAAGTGGAGCAGTGTTTGACACTGTGTTTATTGGTGGTCAGATGATGTATTTATTTCTTAAAAATTGGGGAACAGAAAAACAGCAAATGCTGACAACTCATTAGCCTTCTGCAGCTCTTAAAAGTCTCATAAGCTAAACCTCACTGGGGACCTGAGCACCCTTGAGGGGGTGAGTGCCACTGTGGTGTCCCCTTGCTCCAGAGCAGCATTTGGTTGGAACCCGTCAGTCCAGACCGACATCACCAGGAGCGTTCAGTCCCCGGCGCGGCCCACGGGCACCTGCAAGGCGGGCACTCGTCAGAGAGCTGCAGCGAAGCTGTGCGCCCCACCGTACGGTGTGCTGGGTTCTGCCACTGGGATCATCCTAAGCGTATAAACTACCACCTGCTGCTTATTATGGTATAATAGATTTTATTCAAGAAGTAGGGATTTGTCTGAATTTGTAACTCCTCGGTGTGAATAGAGCCATTCTTGTAACAGTCAACAAATACTTAGTGAAGGCTGGGCATTGTTTTAGAACAATGTTCTAGCAAGGAACAAGGCCTTCTAGTAGGGGTGACAGCCAGTAAGCAACTCCACAAACAATTGCATAATGGAATATCACGTGATCATGATCACTGGTGGCAGAAAATTGAAGCGGGTGAGGCAATAGACCATGACTTGGGGACACGAGGTCGCGTTAGGGGGACTTGTTAGGGAAGGCATTTGGAAGAGGTGACACTGAGCAGAAATATGAAAGAAGTGAGGGACTAAGACTTCCGAATATCTGGTGGCAGGGCATTCCAGGGAGCGGGGCGAGCCAGTGCCATGCAGTGTGACAAAATCCCCCTGTATGAGGCTTGATAAGAAGGTTGGTGTGACAGGCGTGCATCGCACAAGGTGGAAAGCGGTGGCAGTGAAGCCAGAGAGACAGACTGGGTCGGACCTTACAGACAGCCGTCAGGATGCTAAATTTTGTCCTGATTAGGAAGTCATTTTTCAAAATCACTCTTATCAGTTGCATGGAGGGTGGAGTGTCAGCATGAGAAGAAACAGGGCAAATGCACAAACTATTATAAGATTCCCAATGAGTGACTAGGGTGGACTTGGCTGAGCTTGGGCCAGCGATGGAGGCCACCAGAAGTCATTGGAAGGAAGGGTATTGCGATGGTTGACGTGATTGACTGACGGAGGGATTTGAGGTGTGGCTGTCAGGGGACCAGCTCTGCTCGAATCCTCCAGTTAGGGCTCCCTGGACCATGGTCATCACCCCACCCTCACTCCCCAGCCCCTGCCGTTGCCCCAGAGTGAATATGTCCCAGGGCACTTGGGTCCACAGCCCTTTCGTGAAGATGGAGACTGAGCAAAGCCTTAAAGGACTTTCATAATTTAAAATAAAAAATTAAATTTTAAACGTGACATGTTTTCAGTAAAGAATGGAATGGGCTTTCTTTATATCACCTTTAAAAACAAAAAACAAAATAAAAAACCTTTCCTTAGCAACCTTTCAAAACCACAGCAGATGTTCCTTAGAAAAACAAAGTAAATGGCAATTTCCAGCAAGAAGAGACCCATTATCATGGGCTCATTACACCGTTCATTATTTTGTGTATTGGAAAGACTGGGTTTAACCTACAGTTGCTTCTGGGTGCGACTCCTGGACGTGATCAGGAAAGTTCGTGGTGAAAGGGAGGCAAATAAGGAAGATTCGGATTTTCCTCTCCACAGTTCTGGCATCTGAAATTTTAAATAACTCAGTTGGGTGGACTCATTTTAGGTTTCCTGTTTTCTTCCCTTTTGTTCTGCTATTATTCTTTCCTTCCTCCAAGGCTGTTTATCAGCTTTTCCTCTTGCAAAAAATAATTCGACATACTTCATGGTATCTAAATTTTTCTGAGACAACTATGTTATTGATTTAGGATACTGTTGTTTTAAAATATGCAAAATTGAAATAACATGCTCAGGGGGAGGGCTGTGAACTATTTCTTGCTCTTTTTTCTGTGCAATTATCCCAGGAATCTGCTCTGTTGTAAATTAGTGGTATCGCTGGATAATTTCTTGTTCTTTAAGAGTACATGAGTAGCCTATGATTAGATATATTTCATAGCCCTGAAACTTAAAGTGTGATATTAAACTGTGTCAGCTCTTGTTTTATATCTGTGAAGACACGCGGTTATTAAAGAGTGCATCATGTTCGGAGCGCTCTGCTATTTCTAAAGTCAATATTGACTAATTTTGGGGGGCAGACAACACCAGTGCCCTGTAAGATTATGGATTCAGCCCCGTGCTGGTTCATGGAGCTGGTAGCTTTGCTGGTGGCAGGATATCAATGTTGGTTTCATGATGGATCTGATTTGATAATGAGATCATCATTCTTCAGTTGACATAAATGTTGCTCAGATTTTTTCCTTATTGATGAATGCAATTTAATAATATTTCACTTCTTCCAAAGAGGAAACCTTTTCCAGACGCTTTAGGACATAGGACTTTATGTTCCAGGCTGAAAGGAATTCTGGGCTGAAGCTCAGTTTCTGGGCACAACTGGCCACACTGAACCTTGGACACTCATTATTCATTACTCAGCTTCATTCGCTAATGGCAATGGCTGCCATGTATTAACCACTTCCTATGCATTGTTATGATCCACTCAAAAGTCTTACAATATTATTTTTGTCACAAAAGAAATTGAGGCTCAGAGATGGCTCTCTTGGGGTCTATAGGACCAATGTTCTTATGAGTAAAAAAGAGACTACAAAGTAAAAGACAGCATAGCACTTTCCTTCAGAACACGTCCACCCCGTAAGGGAAGAGCAGGGAGGTAATTAAAGGGGACAGCAAGAAGACAGCTCTATATGAGCAAGAACCTCTGACTGAATAAGGGCTGACTGCAGCCGCTAAGTGCTAAGAGAAAGTAGCTAAGAAAGCAGCCAGACTTCGGCGGCATTCGTCAGCTCATTGAGGACATGCCTTGATTAGAATTTAATTACTAACTATTTTTAATGGCCCTGTACAGGGTGGGAGGGAGGGTTAGAGCCTGCTTTGGCAATAAACCTTGTGCCAGCAATTCCAGACTCCAGATATTGTCCCTGCTGCCGGGTCCCCACCTCTCATCACCCCCCTCCCCCCAACATGTGACAGTAAGGGCTCTCAGGTTCCTAGACCTTCGGCTGTTGGCCACTCTCTGCAAGCATCAGCAGTGCTGTTTGTGGCTCAGAAGTTTTTGTTGTTTTTGTGTGTTTTTTAAACCACATAACTCGTATCAAGATGCTTGTGATGGAAGGAACAGAAAGCTGTGTTCACATTGGCTTAGGCAGTGCAGAAGTTTCTTGGTTTTCATAAATCTGTACCCGGAGGTAGAGTGGTCCCATGTTGGTTCCCCTGGCAGTTTAGGGGTGAGATCCGGGCAGGCTGTGTCCCTCTGCCATCTCTGCCTTCCACGCAGACACCCTCACCCTTTGCCTGGCCTCCTTGCAGGCCTAGGAGGGCTGCTGCCTGAGGACCCCCTGCTCCTGGTTCCCATCGGGTGTCACATAGATCTTGGCTTCCCACTGCTGCGTATAAGAGGAAGGAAGGATGTTCCCAGAAGCCTCCAGCGGTCCCCTCTGTATCACCAGCAAGAGGGGTGGGGTTCCCGTAGACCATGCACGCCCGCCTTGCGAGCCAGGCTCAGCTCTCCAAGTCACAGACTGCTGCTCAGTGAGGGCGCAGTTCAGCAGTTACAGAGTCCAGAGAAACATCCATGGCACACAGACGCAGAGCCATCAGGGTGTCCCGATGTGTCATCTTTTCCACCCTCCTGTGTGGGATTTGGGGCTGATGAGGAATTTGATAGGCAGTGCTACGAAAAGAATTCCCTGAAATTATTAGGAGCCAGGTGACAGTTGAAAATCACGAAAACATGCTCAGCCTCATTAGCAATCAAGCAAATGTAAATTAGGATCACAGTGACGTACTATTTTTCTTCTCCTAGATTGGCAAAAATGAAGACACCTGACAGTACAAAGGGCTGGTCATGATGTGTGTGGAGAAACAGAACTTCTCACACGTTGTTGGTAGAATAATTTGGCCACCATTTCGGGGGTGAAAGTTGATGTGACCTTGCAAAGCGGAAGATGCGTATACCCTTTGACTTCACTAAAGTATATGTACTCTACAGGGTATACATACATTTATTGGCTATATGCTAGAAATAACTGTTTGCAGTTTCTTCAAACTCATATTAGGGAGGCAGCGAGGAGAAGCGAAAAAGAGAAATTTAAAAGAGGACTTCAATGAGCCTTCATCTATGTGCTTTGGGTTTCTGCAGGGATCAGCCGGTATCTGCCTCGGTGCGTGTTTTTAATAAGGAATTGGAAGAGGACGGCTAGGCAGGTTGGAGAGGGAAGCCGCGTGAAGCCAGGTGGTGAAACGCTGAGCAAACGAAGTGTCGGCTCAGTGGCAGGGCCCGTGTATGTCGATGGGATGCAGAAATAAAGCAGACGAACGCTATGTAGACAGCGCACCTGTTCGATGATTTCCCCGGCTCATTCGGCCGCCCCCGGGCCTGGATCCTGTGGTTAGAGGCCTTTGCCAACTTAGCCTGTAGTAGAATCTCTCGTTGGTTCAATCACAAGCTGCCATTCTGGTGGGACAACCCCCTCCAGGAACTTCCTGCGTCTCACTCAGCCTGTAAACCCTAGACTGAGCCCAGTGCTCACGTGACTAACCGCAAGTGACTGTGTGGGACAGTGTGATTTTGTCACCCTCAGTTCCATGAGGAAAGCGAAAGGGTCGAACTTGAGATTGCTGAGGCCTCTTTCAGATTCAGCATTCCGCGACTCGGGGCGTCTGCTGGTGAAGAGCTACTGCTTCTACTCCCTCCCCTGGAGTCGCAGGAAGCTCACATGACCTTGCCGGCATGACCTCGCCGACACTGTCATTCGTACCTTTGATACTGCAGGCCTGTCGCTCCCTGCAAACATCGTTTCTCAGTTGTCTTATAATAATTATGTTCCAGGTTCCGCTCCAAGAACCACGCAAATGATAGTGAGCTTAGCAATGACAAGCTAGAACTTTCCAGAGTGTATTGGACATAAAACTTAGATGGTGTGTGAACAGCTCCGCTCATCTCAGCCTTCCTCTTCCTGTGCTCACTGATGGTCGGGGGGAGATGTTAGTGTGAGCTACAGGAAGCCACCCCTGTGGGTCATCGGTAGTAGATACCCCTGTTTGCACAGAACTTCCTAAATCCGTGTCCTTGAATGAATGAGGCCATTGGCCAGTGCCCTGACCTCCCTGCTCTTACATGGTTCTCACTCCCAGTGTCCTAAGCCCTGCTGGTGCCGGGCACACGTCCACACATAGGCACATGTCTGAGGCCTTGTTTTGTTTCATTCTCTCCGCCCACCCGGGAGACCCAGCAGGTTAGTGAGCTGCTTAGCCCATGATGGTGTGGCCATAGCTGTCTTCTGGAACTTTCTTCTCTTGCCTGTTGCCGCTGCTTTGGATTCTCTTCCTGCTTCCGGGCTACTCTTCTGTAGTCATGTTTCCTGTTTCCTTTCTCTGCCTGCCTTCCAGCGTCTGTGGGTGTCTTCCCAGGGAAGCCTCATGGGGGGCATGGATAGGGGCGCCCCAGGCTGGGCCTGCGCCGAATGCAGTGGGCACGGCAGCCCGAGTCATGTCCGCCGTGTGACGCGGCGCCCTGCCAGGCCGGACACGGCCATGGGGCCCCAGGCTCCAGCAGCCTCTGTCAACGCTTCATTCAGCTAGCTCACCTCGGCGGTGGCGTGCTGCCCGTGTTCTTGCCATTTCCTTT
Source organism: Noctilio leporinus (assembly GCA_004026585.1). NCBI lineage: Eukaryota > Metazoa > Chordata > Mammalia > Chiroptera > Noctilionidae > Noctilio > Noctilio leporinus. Next base: position 147,569 of record PVIW01001204.1, read on the forward strand.
CCAGTTCTGTTAGTATTAAAAACGATATAGTCATGTTATAAATGTTATATTGAATATTATATTGTCGCCATCAAAATTGCCCTCTGCGGTTTACAAGTTAAATGGGACGTAGCTCGTCCCCAACCCCAGTTTCCACCTCGGCACTGAGGCCGGAGTCCCCTCGTGACGGCAGTGCAGTCCGAGTCTGCACCCAAGCTCAGGCCTGTGCTGTGGGGTCCAGAGGCCCGCCACGCGGGCACAAGAGCTTGTGTCATCACCCGGCGAGGGGCCCAGACTGCTGGTGTGACGCAGGAGTGTTTCTGCCTAGTGTGTCTGCCTTAGTGTGTCTGCTTGCTGGTGTCATTGTCTGCGGAACAGCTGGTCATTCTGCACTGCGGCGAGTGGAGGTGTGGAGGGGACCAAGTGCTGGTCAGAGGGGTGTCCAACTTGCCAGCATCGTAAGTGCTGGGCGTACTTCTTTCCATGTTTGTTTACTGCATGTGTGGATTGTTGTCGTCACATCCTGTGGGCTGTGAATTTCTCGAGGACGTGTGTGTGTGTGTGTGTGTGTGTGTAGTACCTTGCACAATGTCAAGACAATGATATTTCAGTGATGCTTATGCCGCCGTCACATACAAAAGAGCTGACAGAGGAGGGGTCAGCTGTGCCTTCCAGTGCTCCTGGTTTGCTAGAAACAGACACACAGACAACATGGTCTAGCTGGGGAAGCAGTGAACTAGAATGCTCCAAAAGGTGGCAGGCACTGTCTTGAGTGAGTTATATGTATTACATCATGCATAGATAATAACACACAGTTTCCTCCTACAGTGGGTCTGATATATGTACTGAATATTACATAGATAATAACACACAGTTTCCTCCTACAGTAGGTCTGATATCTGTACTGAATATTACATGTATAACAACACACAGCTCCCTCCTACAGTAGGTCCGATATCTGTACTGAATATCACATAGATAACAACACACAGCTCCCTCCTACAGTAGGTTCGATATCTGTACTGATTATTAAATGTATAACAACACACAGTTTCCTCCTACAGTAGGCCCGATATCTGTACTGAATATCACACAGATAACAACACACAGCTCCCTCCTATAGTAGGTCCGATATCTGTACTGAATATCACACAGATAACAACACACAGCTCCCTCCTACAGTAGGTTCGATATCTGTACTGATTATTAAATGTATAACAACACACAGTTTCCTCCTACAGTAGGTCCGATATCTGTACTGAATATCACACAGATAACAACACACAGCTCCCTCCTATAGTAGGTCTGATATCTGTACTGAATGTTACATAGGTAACAACACACAGCTCCCTCCTATAGTAGGTCCGATATCTGTACTGAATATTACATGTATAACAACACACAGCTCCCTCCTACAGTAGGCCCGATATCTGTACTGAATATCACACAGATGACAACACAGCTCCCTCCTACAGTAGGTCTGATATCTGTACTGAATATTACATGTATAACAACACACAGCTCCCTCCTACAGTAGGCCCGATATCTGTACTGAATATCACATAGATAATAACACACAGCTCCCTCCTACAGTAAGTGGATTGTTGTCCTCATCTCAGAGAAGAGGAGAGGGAGGTTAGGTGACCTGCTGGAGTCACATAGCCAGTAAGTGTGGAGCCAGGATTTAACGCAGTCACTTGAATGCAGGCACAGCACCCTGCTGGCCCAGGGTCTTGGGTGGGCTGCCTGCCAGGCTAACTTGCCCACCCGAGAGCCGTCTCCTTGGCTCACAGCTACATATCTTTCTGGAACATCAGCAGCTCTGCTCTCAATTTGTGCATTTCCTCCCTTAGGATTTTTATAATCCATCTTTCAAAGATGGTATGACATTTCTGTGCTGTGTGGAACACAGTTTGTGGCTTAGACACACACACACACACCAGCCATGGGCTTCCTTGGAAAAAGGCAGTGATAATAAATTAATTGCTTTTTTAAAAGTGGGTGGATTTGTTGGAACAGATCAAAATATCTGTCTTTTAATATCTGTATTTTCTAATTTGTGCAGGCATTGTAATTTAGGATTCAGCTACACTAAGCATTCTTCAAGCATTTTTATCACCGTCATTGAGGGATTATATATTTAACATGTTCCAATTAAATATCTTCCTAACCTCAGGGAAAGCCGGTGCTTCTGCCTTTGTATGCAAGTAGTATTTCATTATCAATGACAAAAAAGTCAAAAGAACCCAGGAAAGAAACAAAACCCTGGTGTTCTGGAACATGGAACAAGGCATGTGTGTAACTGTTATATCAGCTTTCCAAAAATAGTTTATGCAGTGCTCCGTTAAGGGGTGTGTCTGCTTCTAAATAAAGGTGCAGTTGCTGCTGTTACCCCTCGGCTGACTTCCGCTGGGGCACCAGCAGAGACGCCCAGCTCATTCTTACCGTTAGGCACAGATTGCTCGTAATAGCTTCCCGCCCTCCATGAGCTGAAAACGAAATGGACTGTTCAGCACCATTCCCTTTTCTCAGAGTTATTAGCTTCCATGAATGTGCCCTGAAAGCTCGGGAGTTGTCACTGATGTGCCTAAACCAAAGATGTTTCACAGCTGGGAATGTAGCGGTGACTCTGAGACTTGCCAGGAAAGCCAGGGCTGGTCCTCTCGGGATTCAGGGTCAGAGCTGACAGTGGTTCAGTCACTTCTGACCAGTTCACACCATGACCTGAGGTATTGCTGGGTCTGACTGCAGCCTGTGTCCTGTCTGGGGCTCTACTAACAAACCCAGACCACGGCTCTCTTTATGTTTTGCTATTTTATTTTTTGTGCTAGACCAACCACCTCACTAAACACCTTAGACACATCTACTCATCCAGCCCTCATTATTACTATTATGATAGTTTTATAGACTTGTACATTATGTCCATGTTCTCATTATATATAAGTAATCTACTGTAAGTAATAAGTATTACTGCTTTTGTTTTATGAATAAAGAAACTGAAGTCCAGAAAAGGTAGATCGTTTGCCCCAATTGCATAGCTTGTTGTGCAGTCAGAGGGCAGAATCCAGGCAAAGTTTTCTGATTTGAAGACAGGCTCCTTACCTCTCTGCCATGGATCCAGAAGGAAACCATTTTCATTTCTTCGTTTTGTGGGCGACCGAATCACGCCCAGTCCGGAGGAGAGTAACATGCCAGGGTCTCACTCCCATCAGTGGTCTGCAGCCCCCCATGCTCTTCCTGTCCCTGCGGGGCCCTCACCCCTTCCCTGGACCATGGCTGCTCCCTCGCGCCAGGAGCCCTGAGTGGGTTTGCTTCTCGGGAGTTGACGCTGTCTGTAGAAACAGAACGTGCGGCATTTTCATTGGCGGTGAGAAAAGCGTAGATCCAGAGATGCAGAGAAAACGGAACAGCTGGGATGTGGCACAGTGCGGGCAAGCAGGTAGGAGTGAATCCCGGACTCAAATTCCTTTAGGAACAAGCGGGCAAGCAGGCCGCTGCCCTCCGCCTCAGGGTGCCGCGTGGAGCCGCTCCTCCCGCACAAGTCGGGGTGCCGCCTCCTCTGGAAGGGTTCCAAGTTCACATCCAGAGCTCGGGTAAGGCGCAAGTTCTCTCTCTTCCCACAGCCATGGTGTTCTCTTTCTTCCACGCCCGGTCCTGGCCACTGTCACCGGCTCTCAGACACACGCAGCTGTACAGGGAGCAGGCCCAGCTCCCCACCCCCACCCCCCATGGCAGCTGGGGCTCGGGGTTTCCTGTAGGGATGGAGGTTTCCTCTTGAGGGATCAGGACATCAAAATATTCTCCTGTGTGGTTATTATTGTTGTTCAATATTCCTATCTCACCAAGAAGTCGGATCAGAAAGAGTCCCCAGTGTAGTAGGACTTGAGTTTCTGAGTTAATTAGTGGTCAGGGGGACAGAAAGGAGGGAGTTACAATGAATGTCACACAACTTAAAGGAACTCCTAAAGGAAGGGGCACACCCCTGACTTGGCTATGTGAGCCTTGAAGCCTCTTGACCACTGGAAAGTCCCTCTGGCCTTGAGCTTGGGAAGGCTGCTGGGCAGGGGACATGGTCCCCAAGGTTACAGGCACAGAAAACGCACCTTGAGTGACCTGTTGCAAGCACATGGTGTTTCTGGGGCCTGGTTTGATGGCATCTGGCTCTTGACTTGGCATTGTATTTGCTTGCTGGTGTCATTGTCTGTGGGACTCAGTGTTGTCACCATGTTTTCGGAAGTGTTTACATCAGGGGTCTGGCAGAGTCTATGGTATCAGAAGGATGCCATTCAATTTGGTGTGGCCATTTTCTAGTGACTAGAATATTCTTTTCACCTCTGGGCTGAAGGAATTGAATTTGTGGTTGAAGGTGGCTGCTGAGTGGGGGGTAAGAACAAATGACCTTGAACAACATATCATCCAACATCGGTGAGACCTGACTGAGGTGTAACTCTAGTGACCAGAATACTCCTGCCTTCCTGACAGAGGGCCCTGCTGGACATGATGAACTTCTCCCTCTGCAGATCCTCCGCTGTCTTTGAGCAGAGGGCTTTGTCGCTGATAGAGTGCTGGCTCCCATGACCATAATCACATCCAACTTTGTTTCTGAGCACATGCCAAATCACGCCCGAGGCCCTGGGAGTCTCCCAAGTTTCTGTAGCTGTGTATTTGCAGACAGTCTCTGTGTTACTATGGAAGCTGACTGCTATCAACAACTGCATGCACATGTGCACGTGTATGTGTGGTTTGTCCAGAAAAGCTCCTGCCATTGTTAATACAACAAGAACATTCAATGAGATCAATGTCTCCTGGCAGCCAAGGAGAGTGGACTGGAATGCGCATGTGTGAACAATGACGACTTCACTGTACTAGTCAGTGGGGGTGGTAGAGGCCATTGAGTGAGCGTGTGTACCGTGTGGCCATCACATTCCACTAAGCCAGTAGACCAGCGCATCTGCATCAATTTTACATTGAGCTTGAACATTCCTCTGTTCAAGGAACTATTCAGGTGATTCAGAAGGCACAGCTGCGGGCAGCTGGCGATTGGCAGCTTCGTCACGACAACGCACCTGCTCATGCATCACGTCTTGTACAGAGATTTTTTGTGAAACATCAAATCACCCAGGTGACTCAGCACCCCCACCTCTACACACAGCACTTCTGGCTTTTTCCAAAACTAAAATCACATTTGAAAAGTAGCAGACACGTAACAGGAAGAACACTACCTCTCCTGGAATGTTGGGTTGAAGCCAGAGAGGCCTTGGTCTGTGGGTCCCACCTGCACAGTGTCCACAGCCATGTCCATAGCGAGCACCGCCCTGTGAGCCGCACAGTGTGCCCCTGCGTGGCTTGGGGCCCTCACTTCAGATGGGGGACATGGGACAAGGAGAGCGCCACAGGCCACGCAGCAGCCCATCTGCTCAGGTGATGGCTGTGACCGTGGTGCTTCCTGACACCTGTCCCTTTACTCTCTGCGCAGGCCCTGTGGCTGGCTCAGAGTGGCCCTGTCCTGTGGGCAGCAGGGAGCGTTAGCGCCCTCAGGAACATGTGCAGGCAGGGTTGTCTGAGAGTTGTTTTTATTTATTTATATGGGGAGCCAAACTCCGCACCATAGCAGCTAAGTTTCAGTTCTGTTTTTTTTATATTGAATTTTTCCAGGGCTGATATCAAAACGGTGCTGATGCCTCTACCTCAAGCTAGCAGCAAAGAGACAAAGCCTGATGTTTATTCTTGTTCTGGGTTGATTTTTGCTCTGAAGGCGTCGGGGAGGATTCCTGATTTGAATCAACACTGAGGGCAGCGGGGCATTGTGTGGGAAGGATGCTTTCCCTATCTGAGCCCTTATCCTGAGATGCTCACTCAGCGCGTGCTGAGCAGCTTTCACAGGCCTGTGCGGGGAGACGGGCTCATGGGGAAGAGACCGGTTTCTATGAGGCAGCAGCTCGACTGTTCTAGAAATAGGAATCGCCTTTACACGGAGCCTGGGGCGATGACCCAGGAGCTGGGGCACATCCCTCTCCGATCTTCCTCTGTAAAGCGAGAGGATTCGGCTGGGTTGTCGCATTCAGACAGATATCGACAGACTGCCCACTGGAGCCTGTCACTTTGAGGTTCTGGGGATAAAAAGCTAACAAGCCAGTCCCTACCCCCAAGGAACTCCTAAAGTCCTGATCAGGAAGGGAACAGGAAAATCAGCAAGGAGACCGCTGTGGGGAAAGGGGACGGGTGCCTAGGGTGCACGGGTGGCACTAATGATCCAGGGGGGTCACTCAGGAAAGACTTGGAGGGGGTGGCACTTTGTTCAGCTAAGTGGAAGGGAAGGGAAGGAGCCCGGGGCGTTTGTAGGGCAAGGGATGGTTTCCAAAGTTTGTCCAGATCTGAAACGTGGAGTCTGATCGGGTCCTGGTCTGGGGTGGTGGCCTTTGAAATAGGCCCTTCGCCCATTTTCACTAGGTAGGGGCACCTGCAAGGTGCTATATTTCCTTCCACTCCTGCCTATAATGAGCTTGGGCTGTCTCCGTTTCTTGGTCTTTCTCCCCCAGCTGTCAGGGAGGATAAGCCCTGGCAGAACATAGGTAATCAGTGGTGACATGGTAGTCTTAATGAATGCAAGAGCTGGGTCCCTGAAGGTCTCCCGTGATTTCAAACTGGTATAATTTCAGACAAGTCCTCCCCATAGGAATATGTTTATACAAAGGGAGATGTGGTGCTCATAAGAATGAATCTACAAACCATTTTTTTTTTTTTTTTGCTTGTTTTGAACAAAATGTTTAAAATGCACGGTATTTATACATAATAGTTTTTATAACCTCCAGCTTTCTTTCCAAAGTTACTAACTTTCTGGTGTTTCCCAGTTCCAGCTCTAGCCCTTAATGAACATGCAAACATGTCCTCTTGTTTAAGGGACCTGTTGCTTTTTCCCCATTTCTGCTTCTGCGTTTGTAGAGAAATAACTAACGCAGGAAATACAGGCTTAGAAAAGGAGACTTGGGAGCCTAATTTTTGGTGGTACAGATTTTAAGGAAATTATTTCTTTTCTGGTCCCAAAATGCTAACAGAGTTATTTTTTTTGTAATTCTTTATTATTTAAAAAGTAATTTAAAAGTGATGTTTTAAAATGATTCTTAGAAGTCTACCTACTGTCAATATTTGTTTCCTTTCCTTCCACTTCCTTTTCCTTCTCCCCACCCCCTTTCCTTCTTCCCATCAAGAAAAAGCTGACAGAAGGCAGTAATTAAATGGTGAATTGTCTGGATGTGAAAGGGAAAAAAATAAAAGTACCCATTGGTGGTTACAGAATAGACACAGGGATGTTAAGAAGAATAAAGGAAGTGGAGAAGCCAAAAAACTTATGTGCATGACAGATGGACGTGAACTAAGGGGGGCATTGCTGGAGGAAACAGGGTACTGGGTGGAGGGAGGCAAAGGGGGGGAAATTGGGACAACTGTAATAGCAAAATAAATAAAACATATTTAAGAGAAAAAAAAAAGGCTTCAAAGACTAGTTAGTGACCTTACACTATCAGACTCCAGGCATGTATTTCCCGATTGTCTTCTAAGAAGGCTGCATTCACCTCAGCAGGAGGGAGGCCATTCTCCCCCCACCTCCATCCCCTCTCTCTACCCGGCCTTTCTCTCTCCTTCTCCTCCCCTTCCCTCCTCTCTTCTGTCTTCCCCTCCCTCCATCTTTCCCCTCCTTCTCTCAGAAGTCTTAGGGGCATTTGTCAATGTGAATCTACAAATACTATTTTTAATTTGCTTTTATTTGACGATTGGTGGGGTTGATGGCCATTTTCATTTCTTCTTCCATGTTTAAGTCCCTTCTTGCCCTTTGAGGGCCATCCGCTTCGCTCTGTTTTATGGTTTATGTAATGTCGTTGCCAGCTCACCCCCATCCAGTGCAATCCCCAGACTTTGGCCTGTGGTGTCTCTTATCTTCCGCAGTCCTTGCTATTGGCATTGCTTTTCTCTGTCATTAGGAGGGGTCTAATGGGTCTTGGAAGGGACGGATGGCGACTCGTCTAGTCAGCTGCTATGCAAACCCCCGCACAAAGACCTTTGATTTTATTTTTTCATGTCACTCACAACCATATTAAACTGCAGGAGCACAAAAGTTGGCATAGCCTGCTTCCAGAAAGAATATTCTTCAAACTCATTTAAAAACAAAAGCTCACTGCAAAGTGTTTATCTCTTACCATTTGATATAAAAGATGGAAATGTTTTCTTAGGGAATAAAGAGGGGAATGTCTTGTGGTATCTAGCCCAGGATTAAAGAAATGCAGTGGGTAGATAAAGGATCTTTAGGGCGTGCCAGGATGGTTATTTGTGCTCACTTTACTAACTTCTGTTTATTTGCAGTTTTTTAAGAGGTAGCCATTTTCCAGCTCTCTAGTTTAATTTTAAGGTCTGTTCTGTGACATATGGCTGAGCATAAATGTATACTCTCTCTTTCCATATTAGTTCTTTACAAATCTTTTTACACATTAAGAAGTCTGATTGCCTTGGTCATTGTTTCTACAAAATGCTCACATCACCTTGAACACAGCCATTGGTCTATGGAGACGTAACTCAGGCCTCAGAGGCCAAACTAATCATTTGCAAGTTTTAGTTTCAAGGATCCCTGCATACCTTTGGCTGGTCAGATCAAGTGGCTGGGAGGAAGCATGTTGAGGATTTACCCTGTTCACCGGGTATAGTGTCAGTCTACACACTATAGGAAGAAGAATATTCCATTTTATTGGGCATATGTAATTTCCAAACGTAGTCCGTGCCTGACAGAGCCTTGTGTGCTAGTCAGCTATTGCTGTGTAACAAATTATCCCAGAATGTAGGAGCTTAAAACAACAAACTATTATTATCTTGTGTTTCTGGGGCAGAAATCCAGTGCAGCTTAGCTGTGTCCTCTGGCTCAGGGTGTCCCTCAGGTTGCAGTCACTTCCAGGTTTCTGAGCCTGTTGGCCAGAGGCCTTGTCACAGGACCCTCTCCACAGGACAGCTGACAGCATGACATCAGACTTCTTTCCGAGAGAGACAGCATGAGAGCGAAAGCCAGAGGGAAGTTGCTATTTTTTTTTTTTGTAATCTAATTTTAGAAGTGATGACCCCATTACCTCGCCATTTTCTAGAAGCAAGTCATGAGGATCACCCCCCAGCTTCAAGGTGACTGTGAATACCTTGGGGGCAGGATCCCTGGAGCTATCAGGAGGCTGCCTACCGGACTATGATACTATGATTTATAATAAGAAATATGTACTTGGCCTCTGTCCTGGCTCACAACTTCCAAAACCCTTGGAATTTCCTAAGTGATGAGAGGAACAAAGGTGTCTTTTGTGAGTTAATGAGGTGACTTTAGGAGGCACCTAAAGATGGGGCTGGTTGCCAGGAGAACGAACCACTTGATTAGAAGGTTGGAACTTGCAGGCCCACCCCTGAAGGGAAGGGCTGAGGGCCTGGAGATTGAATCAGCGATGCCTGTGGGATGAAGCTTCCATGAAACCCCTCAAGGACGGGGCTCCTAACCCTACAGAATAGGTGCCAGGTTGAAGATTCAAAGCCAGCTGCCCCGACTGCCTGTCTAAGGCCTTCCCACAACACCATGAAACTTTTCCTGGTGGCCCTCTTGACCCACCCCAGACTCTAGTGTGGAACCGAGTCAGGGTCTCCTCTCAGCTGCCACGTCTTGTCAAGATGAAGTTCTCGGACCCCAGGCAAGATGGAGGATGGGATGGTACCTCGCCTCAGTCTCTTCAGAATCTTTGCACTCTCCCGTTTGCCTTGGCAATTTTTCTTCCTCACACAGCATTTAGAAGTCATACCCACCCTCAGGCTCATGGAACGGGCTTCCCTACCTGACCCCCATTTGCGCCGGCCTCAAAGGGGCCTAACCCCTTGCCGCCTCCCCACTCCAGTGACTGTGAACCCATCCGCTTTGATTAGGCACATGCACCCGGCCAGCTGAGAAGGCTGGTTCCACAGGCTCTACCTGTGGGCCGAGCTGAGAGCCAGATTAGGTAAGAACTCCTGGAGCTGGAACCTGGAGGTCTCCCGCCTGGAGCAGACAGTCACCCTACTTGCTGGGTCGTGGCCTGGTCCGCAGGGTGTGAAGAGGTGAGGGGAGAGTAGTGAGGGGTGAGGCAGCTGGGAACATGGAGACACTTGGAGCAGCAGCACCTTTGATAGCCGGCCTGGGAGGGTATTTCTGTGTCAGGACATGGGTACATATGTGCCCCCTTAAGAGTAGCAGTTCGCATACTTGCTGGGCTGCAAGCCCCTTGGAGTATCCGTGGATCTGCTTCTGCAGAGTGTCTGATAGAGTACAGCTTGTGGAATCTTCACGAAGCCCCCCAGGAGCTTCGCAGCTGCGGGCAGGTGGCCGTCGGTGGGGTGGCTGGTGCCTCAGTGTCGCCACCTCCTCCAGATGCCGGGCTCCTCCTGTCTGCCCTGGAGGAGAGGCTGAGTTCTCAGTCCATATGTAGAACAGCAGCAAATGATACGCCTTGTTGGCTCAGTATACCATTTTCTGAGTGTCCTATTCAAGAGCTCTCCTCATGCAGGAAGCACTTTTGTAAAGCTTGCCATTGTGTTTCTGTTTCCTTTTTAGTGTATTTTTCCCATTACCATTTATCCCCTTCCACCCCCTTCCACCTCCATCCGCCCCTGCAGTCACCACACTGTTATGCATGAGCCCTGTTGTCTTTCACTCAACCCTTGCCCCATTGTCTTCAGACGACACTCACACCCTGTCATCTTGGAGGTGCAGTGGGCATGTGGCCCCCTGAGGGAAGGAGGAGTCAGAAGCCAAACGGATGGAAATCTGGTTGAAAAGGTCTTCCAGAACTGTCCAGAAAAAGCACTACAGACCCAAGATCTTACCAATGAGCCGGAGCATTGAAAAGCCTTTATTTATTAATTTTTCCAGCGTCCCTCCCTGGCGGACCTCTGTTTTGACATCAAGCCTCACAAGGGCCTAAGGCATGAGGTGATGGTTCTTGGCAGCCACGTGAAAGACCGCCCTCGGAATTTGAGAGTTCTTTTGGACTCGCTAATGCTGCTGTTGAAACCAACTGGACCGTGTGGAGCAGCCGTATGTGACTGAGGTCCCAGTCAGAGTGGCCTTTCTGGCTGACTCCCCTCTTTGTCACCACTCTGGCTTCCCAGATGATGCCCCAGTGTTGCCATCTGCTTGGCAGACTTGCGGGGTGGCAGTCACATCATGAACCTGTCATGGCAGTAACATCGTCCAAAATTCCACCAGGAGAGCCGGGCCTGACTCCCTTTGCCGGGACCCCTATTGGGGATTGCTCATTAATTATGTTGGCTGCCCCACTCTACCCTTCAGGGCTGTTTTCCTGATTTCCCCCAGAACTGCTGAACATCATTTTGCTTTTGACCTCCACTTTTTCAATTATTTTTAACATGTAATTTTATCGTTGTTGTATCACATCCATCCCCTTTTTACTCCCCTCTGTCCCCTTCTCCACCCACCCACTCCCCCTTAAAGTCAATCCCACTTGTCCATGTCCATGGTTCTTCTGTACTAGTTCCTTGACTAAACTGCTCGCCTTGCTTGCCTCTTCCTCCCCCCTCCCCTCTGCCCACTGAAGGTCTATTCATTGTATTCACATATCTGGTTCTGTTTTGCTTGTTTGTTTGTTTTGTTCAGTATTGTCCTGTAATGGGTGAGATCATATGGTATTTGTCCTTCACTGACTGGCTTATTTCACTAAGCACAATACTTCCCAGTTCCACCATGTTGTTGCAAAGGGTAGGAGTTCCTTCCTTCTTTCTTTCTTTCTGCTGTGTAGAATTCCATTGTGTAAATATACCAACGTTTTTTGATCCAATCATCCACTGATGCGCACTTAGGCTGTTTCCAGCACTTGGCTATTGTAAATAACACTGCTATGAACATAGGGGTACATAGGTTCTTCAGGTATAGTAACAAATTCACTTAAAAGCATTCATAAGTTAAAATTGGTTCTTATTCATTCAGCTGCCTGGTGTCTTTTGATTGGTGCATTTATTTCATTTACCTTTGTAACTGTGTTTCTGTCTGTCTCTCTGTTTCTTCATCTTCTTAAAGCAGACCCTTTAGCATCTCTTGCAATACTTGTTTGGTGGAGATGTATTCTTTTAGACTTCTTTTGTCTGGGAAACTCCTTATTTCACCTTCCATTTTGAGTGACAGCCTTGCTGGGTAGAGTATTCTTGGTTCCAGGTCTTTGTTTTTCATTGCTTGAAATATTTTTTGCCATTCCCTTCTGGCTTGTTATGTTTCCATTGAGAAATCAGCTGATAACCTTATGGGAGCCCCCTTATATGCTATAAGCTGTTTCTCTCTTGCTGCTTTTAGTATTCTCTCCTTGTCTTTGAAATTTGTGTCTTGGAGTGCGCCTGTTTGGGTTCATCTTCCTTGGGACTCTGTGCTTCCTGAGTTTGCATGACATTTTCTCTCCTCAAGTTAGGGAAGTTTTCTGTCATTACTTTTTCAAATAGGTTTTCTATCCCTTGCTCCTCCTCTTCTCCTTCTGGCATTCCTATGATATGGATGTTATTACGTTTCATGTTGTCCTGCAGCTCTCTTAAAACCTCTTCATTCTTTTTCAGTCTTTTTCATGTTGTTGCACTGCCTGGGAATTTTTTTCTACATTGACCGCCAGCTCGCTGATCCAATCCTCTGCTTTCTCTAGTCAGCTTTTGATTCCTTGTCCCATGTTCTTCAATTCAGAAATGGTATTCTTCGTTTCCTCCTGGCTTTTATTGATGGCTTCTATGTGCTTTTTAATGCTGGTGTAGTTCTCAGTAAGTTCCTTGGAGCTTTCCTGGAGTTCTTTGTAGTTCCCCTGGAGTTGTTTATAGTTTTCTTTGAACTTGCTGAGCTCATTGAGCTTCTCTATCATCATTATTTTGAATTCCATGTCTGATAGTGTGCTTGCCTCTATTTCATTTTGCACTCTTCCTGGGGATTCCTCCTTTCCATTTGCTGAGGGTTTATTTCTTTGGCTCCCCATTTTAGGTAACTCTTGTTTGTTTTTGCTTCTTGGATTGGCTGCTTTGACTTACTAGACTAGTGGTGTGACCTTCTGTGGTGTAGAGGTGCACTGTTTTTACTTCCTGGATCTGTGTTTGGTGAAGTCAGCTGGTGTCCCAGTCTGGGCCTAGTCAGCCAGTTGGAGACAGAGAGCCACTGTCTTTGTCTCCTTTAGTTGGTAATCCAATCAGTCTGTGATCTAAGGTCAGGTTTAGGTGCTGCTGGGTGGGTCTGTGGCTTCCCCTCAGGCTCTCACCCTTTGGAGAAGAGTGGTCTGCTGGCTGTATGGCGGATGGGTCAGCACTGGCCTCACGGGCTGCTCCCTCAACTCTTCCCCTAAAGCCACTGACCCAAACTCTCCCCACGTGACTGTAGTCCACTCTGCCCTTTCTCTGCTGGAACCCCGGGTGGGTGGGTGCCACTGTATTTCTGTGCGTGGTCCCTTTACAAATTCAGTCTCTGTCAAGCTGGCTAAACCCGATGGCCTTCTGCTTTTCCCAGCTGGGTGCTGTTTCACTCTCAGCTGTGTTGCTGTAGGCTGGGGAGCCCAGTGGGGGGTTTAGATCCCACCCTTCTCAGGTGGGTGCTGAGATGTTTCTCCTTCAGCTGCCACCCGTGGGAGCCCTGCCAGACTCTCATGTCTCCGCAGTTCCTACCGGTCACGTTGTGATGAATCGGCTCTTCTGTTCTGTCCCTGGTCATAAGGCTTCTCTCCAGCTGGTGTCTGTTGGTTATTCCGGATGATTTCTCCCCAATTAAGTTGTAATTCCAATTTGGTGTTGGGAGGAGATGACTGTAGGTCCGCTTACTCCTCTGCCATCTTGGTGCTCCCCTCTTTTTCAGTTTGCCACAGGGCAGCGCTCGGGAGCCTGTTCTGACAATGAATGGAAAAGTGTTTATCTCAGGAGCTGAGGGAAGGTGGGCACATGGGCTCTGAAGACGCACTGATCTGATTTGAATTCTGGTTCTGAAATTTACCAGGCCGGGCGCCTCCATCAGGTGAGTGAGCCTCTTAGGGCTGAGATTCCTCATCTGTGAATGGTCTCGGTACCACCAGGGCCCGGCACTTCTGTAGAGAACGCAGGAAATACTGTACGTCAGGCGGCTTGAAACGTAAGTGTTCTTGGTCAAAAATTGGAAGTTTCATCCTTTTCCTGCCACCTCCCAGGCTAGCTGTCTGTTAGTTTAGACACCGTGTGACCACACCTATGTGTCTAGCAAGGGTGGCCCTCCCCCTGCCTCTGTCTGGCCCTGCCTTCTAATGGGCTGAATAGTTACCAGTAGGAGTCCTCCTGCCTTCAGCATTTTGCAGTGCAAGGGCCCTTTACAAAGGCCAAGAGTCCGTGCCATGGGCAGCGTTTTGGGGGGTGGGGGTGAATCACCCACCTGTTCCTGAATACCGAGAAGGGAAGAATAAGTCAGCAGCCCCGTCTGCAGACACGTGCAGACATTCATCACGGTCTCTTGCCCATCAAATGTGAACTCCTGGCGCTGGCCTCCCCCTTGGCCTCCACCGGGGTGTCCGAGGTTTCACAGGCTCACCATCGCTCGCTTTATTTTGGTTTTATTTCTCTCCTTTTGGGAGGTAGAGCATTTTTTCCCCTTAAATACATGTGCAGCCTTTTTCTTCCCTAAGCAAAAGCATCATATTTCCATTTTACATAAGTACCACGTACTGTTTTCCAAATTACCGGCCTCGGCTGCTGTTCCGTGACTTTATGACGGAGACAGTGTCGCCCTCCAAGCGCATGTGCCTCTCTGCCGAAACCACTGGCTGTCTCCTCCGTGTGTTTATGCTCTGTCACAGCTTCTAAGAGGTTTGTGACGGTGGGTGTGTGGAAAACCAGATGTTCAACTCCTCTTCAATCTTGGGGAAATATCATAAAGGAACGTGTACTTGGTAATCTTTCTTCCTTTGCGAAAGGAAGAAGGTGGCCCTCTTTTTCCCCAGGGATGAGAGGCAGTTAGCCATGGCAGGCTGAGGGGCACCACGCGGGTAGGCGCTGTCAGCAGAAGTAGGGAGTGCGCTACGCGGTTTCTTGAAGTTTTTCAACTGCATGATGGTCTTCACTAGAAATCATCTTCTAGTCACCACACGCAGCCTGGGCCCTGACCCCTCAGGTCTGCGCTGGTGACTCTATTAATTCAACTTAGCAAGGGGGCTGGGGATACCCAGGACTACACAACCTGCAGAGACCCTCTCCTGACAGTGATGTCCAGTCCCTGTTTGTCTGAAATGTCTCTGCCTTATTGCTCGTCAGTCAGTCATTGGAGACCTGGGAGCAGTACCCACAGGAGGAGGCTTTTATGTCCTTGT
This sequence comes from Noctilio leporinus, assembly GCA_004026585.1. Taxonomy (NCBI): domain Eukaryota; kingdom Metazoa; phylum Chordata; class Mammalia; order Chiroptera; family Noctilionidae; genus Noctilio; species Noctilio leporinus. Next base: position 162,892 of record PVIW01001204.1, read on the forward strand.
TGGTGTCCTTCCCCTTAGCTGGTATGGCTTGTTTGTCTGTTTGTTTACATTATCGTGTTGTATGAAAGCACTTTACAGATTCAGTACAATTCCTGTCAAAATACCAATGTCATTTTTCTCAGAACTAGAATAAAGAAGCCTAAAATCTCCATAAAAAACACAAAAGACCCCCGAATAGCGAATCAGTCTTGAAAGAAGAATAAAATTATGTTGTGGAATCGAGCACCTGAAGCCTGTATAGTTTTGTGAACCATTGTCACCCCAATGAATGCAATAAATAGGAGGGAAAAAATCAGACGTATCATGCACCCTGATCTCAAACCATATGGCAAAATTATAATCAAAACCGTATGGTATTGGCACAAAAGACAGTCACAAAGATTAATGGAATAGAATGTAGGCCCCAGAAATAAACCCTCACTTATATGGTCAGTTAATCTATGACAAAGGAGGCAAAAATATACATGGGAGTAATAACAGTCTCTTCAACAAGTGATGTTGAGAAAAACGGACAGATACATGCAGAAAAATAAAATGAAACGGGAACATTCTCTTACACCATATATAAAAATAAACTCAAAATGGGCTACAGATTTTTTTAAACTTATTGTTTACAATTTTATTTATTATTTTTAGAGAGAGAGAGAGAGAGATGTCAATGTATGGTTGCCTTTCACCTGCCTTCAGCTACAGACCTGGCTGGAGACCTGGCTTGCAACCTGGTTACGTGCCGTGGCTGGGTATCGAATCATCAACCTGATTTAAATGTAAGGCTTGAAACCATTATAGTCCTAGAAGAAAGCATAGGAAGTAAACTAACATCAGTTTGAGTAATATATTTTTGGACACATCTCCTCGAGCAAGGAAAACAAAAGAAAATATAAACAATTGGGACTACATCAAACTAAAAAGCTTCTACACAGCAAAGGAAACCATCAACAAAACAAAAAGGCATTCTACTCACTGGGAGAATCTACTCACAAATGATATATTCAGTTAGAGGTTGATGTCCATACTATATAAGGAATTCGTACAGCTCAGTAATGAAGAGCCTGTTTTAGGGCAGAGAAATGCTGGGTGTCCTCCTATTGTTTACACATTAGCCAGAAGCCTTTGCTTTCCTGGAATTTTGAGTCAAACTTGAAATCACTTGGCCAGGACGGTGGAACACTAGCTTTCCCTAATGAGCCCTTGCACCTTCTCAATGGTGGGTGAGTCTGTTGGACTCTTTACATACTTTGATTTGAAACCTGTATCTTTAAACTAGAGAATCCTAGGTTCTCTATCATTGGACCTCTCTGGGTGGTGTGAGGGCCCCAGAGTTGCAGTGATGACACTGACTTTGTCACATAGGAGTTCTACAGGCTGCAGGCAAGACTGGGCTGTGTTTGGAGATACCCCTGTTGTATGTAGGCACCTTTCGGGGAGCCCTGCAGGGAAAAGCCAGATTCCTTAGGACCGTCCACTCCTTAGTGGGGTGGGCTTCTCCTGCCTTCTTCCTTCAGGGAGCCGAAAAGCTACAGTCGTCAGGTGAGAAAGCAGACAGAGATTGTTGTAAAAAGTAGCCCGTGGAACTATTCATGATGTGGTGAGACATCTTTACAGTCTCCAGATTTATAAGGGGATTTCTGCTGTCACCCATTCCTTCTCTTTGGCCTTGAGTTATTCCTTCCTGTTTTCTCTTGTTATATTTTAGCACTTTGGTCCCTGGGTCTATTTCTTTACATTCCCTCCTTCTACATAATATTGTTAGATTCATCATTATGTGCAATTAGTAAGGGGGTTTGCAGACACTGGGTGCTGTCATGGAGTGTTTTGAGGGGAAATGATCCTCTTAACAGTTTTATGAAATCATCTATTGTTTTTTCCCCCCCCATTCTAGAATTGTGAATGGATTTTATTTCTGAATCTCCTTTTTCTCTCTGTTTGTCTCCAGGTAATATGCTTATCTTTGCCCTGTAGTGGTGCATCTCTATGTGATTAAGGAACATATCATAAAGTTAATGGTGTTTATGTCCCTGCCTATACATGAAAAGTACATTTATTTTACAGTGACACGAACGAAAGGGGAAAAGATCATTTTTATTGCAGCCCTACAACCTCCATTCTTCACAAAGCTACTCTGACATAAGTCATTGACCTAAATTATTTCATTTTATGATTACTTGCTTGAACTATTTAGTATGAAATGCATTACAATGAAGACTCTGATTTTTGAAATAATAGATTGATTTAGTGATCTCTGAAACACAGAAACCCTCAAGGAGCACAGCATCAATGAAGAAAAGTTTACTTAAAGCTTTTATGTAAAATGTAATTGCCTGCCTCATGTTGATGTGTGAATCACAGTATTCATCTGCTTACGCTTTCACACATACAGGACAGGACAGAACTATCAGACCTAGGCCATGTTCTAGCTATGGGTCCTGAGATACAATCCACATTTTTTTTGATGTGCGTCCATTTGCAGGCAAAATCTTAACAGATTACTTGAATTATTTCAATATGGAAATAGATTCTCCACTTTATGTTCCAAAGGCCACTTGGTTTTACTGTTTCTCCTACATCTTGTTAATATTGTTTTGTTTTTATTTTTAAGTAAAGCTAATCTTCCCCCAAAGAATGTCCTGTGGGAAAACAGAGAGACCAAGCTACCCGATAATGAAAGCCAGGTTTTCCTATCTAAAATGTTTAAGATATTAATTCAGTCCCAGGACTTTTGTTCAAGGACAGTTTTACATCAAATTGCGACATGTACAATGACGGTCTCTAACTACGAATGCAGAATTACTCAAAGTATCGACCCTGGCATGTCAGTATCTGTTTGATAGTAACATAATTGTGTCATAATTAATAACAAGACACGCTAATTGCATGGCTTCAGATAATGTAGCACCCAGAAAACAGTTTCATGTATAAAAATCAAAATGCAAATAGTTGTTTTTCGTCAAGATTTGAGAAGATCACCATCGGAACTAAAAAACCCTCCTTCCAGTCTTTGGCGGTGCCACATTCTCTCACTGAGTTGACAGCTTCTCACAGGCCTGTCAGCATTCAGTCATCAAATGGAGGTCACACAGCGCACTGTGTCATGCGTGATAGGAGGGGACCATTCCAAAGGCTTTTCTTCATGGGAGCATTTGTTCGGCCTGGTGCTACCGCAGCTCATTCCTTTTATGTTAGAAAATGTAGGCTTTCAGAGTCTTGTACTTTTGCTCCCGTTACTGCCCTGGAGCTTCCTAGAGACTAAGATGCTCACAGCCTGGTTTGCCCGTGGCCCCAGCTGTCTGTATGTAGGTCACCGTTCTAAAGCAGAAAGAGGACTTCAGTGGGTGGTGACAGCCTTGGCAGCTGTGTCATCTCGTGTCAGGTCCAGCCCCTCGGGGGCAGGGGTGCCCCTCATCACAGATGGCACGGAATGGGAGGTCCCAGCACTATTGCTCAGAACTGGGAAGGAGCCGTTTGTAGCGGTCAGAACTCGGGCTAAGGATTTTCTCCGCGCCTCACAGTGCTTTCGCCACCGAGCCCTGCCGGGGGCTGTGGGGTGGCAGAGATTCCAACTCATCTCCTCTCCTTCTGGAGGTCTAGCAACCCGTCACGGGCAGGGTCCGCTCGCTGCCTTGTCTTTACCTGCAGGACTGCAGACACGCTCTGCTTTTCCAAGCGATGGCTGGAAAAAAGCGAGTCTGGGCAGCGTTGATCTCATGGTTTGCTTGGAGGCGTGAATTCTGCTCTTTCACAAAGAGCGCTGTCCAAAATTTCAAGGAGAAACGAGCATGATTGTTTGTCGCACCAAAGCTGGTGGGACAGGGGGCTGTCACAGAGCCCTCGTACCTCCTAAGGTACGAAGTTGTACCAGCGTAAGGAGTTTCACTGCCTGGATCTTGAGCGTGCGGAGGGTTAGAGGTGCTTGCTAATGCTAGGGAGTGTGTTCATTTGCACACTCAGCTGACACCCGGGAGAGTGCACTCCCACACTCAGCTGCAGAAGCCTGTGGACAGGGTGGATCCCTTGCACCTGTTTGAGGAAAGTCACAGGACCCAGCAGCTTGGGAGACAGGACCTGAGTTTTAGACACAAGGTTCGTTGTTGATGTTGAGGGTTTGGCTGATTGGAATTTCCTGTTTTCCACGTTACAGTAAAATTCAGCCAGTCAATGGGTCGCATTCACTGAGTTACTCAACAGGTGTTTATGGACATGTGTGGCGCATTGTGCTGGATGCTGGGGAAGGCACAGAGGTAGACAGTGCCCGTCCCACCCTACGGGACTTCCAGTCCAGCGAGGTACCTGAGGCATGTCCACAAATAGCCACAAGTACCACAGGGAGGGGAAAACAAAAATACCATGGAGGTTCAGACAAAGAAGCCATCACTTCTGCCCATAGGTGAGTCAGGAACAACTTTTCACAACATCTTTATAGGACCTTGAAAGTAGGAGGGGCTTCACCGAGCTGAGATGGGGCATGAGGGCTTTCCAGACACAGGGGCTGGGTGGGCAGTGACCGTTGGGGGAGGCTGAGAAGGACAAGGAAAGACCTGTATGTGCGAGGCGATGTGGATACCAGTCAAGGCCCTTGGACCTAATTTGGCAGGAAAGGGGGTCATCGCCGGCTTCTGCTCAGTGACGTGTGGACAGAGCTGGCAGCGAGGTTGGGGCAGACGGGGAGGGGAGCCTGTGGCAGGCAGTGGCGGCTGCTCCCACTGTCCCCCGGGTGAGAGACACCGCAGCCGGGGAATCCAGCGCAGCCCAGTTCCCGAGAAGACGGAACTGGGGGGCGGAGAGGTGGAAGGCTGGGCCTGGCAGGGAGAGAGCTGCCCACTCTCTACATACGAAGGTGGAAGGGGGGTGATGGTGCCCAGCGGGCAGTGGATTTGGGTTCAGGGAGTATGGGGGCTTCTGGGAGATTCACAGATTCAGAGAGCCAGATTTAACCATCTGGTAGACCCCAACTACGCAGAGGCACCTGCGACAGGGCTTTCACAGCAGCGCTGGCCATGCTGTCCACCCCTCCTACCCGGAGCCACAGGGCCCGAAACTGCCCTGGCCACATGGGTACGTGGAGGTTTCACCCAAAATCCAATTGGAACTTTCCACAACTGGCCGGGACTGTTTGCTATTTAATGTGACTGAATGACTTCTGTTACCTTCATCTCGTGACCAGAAAAGTCCTGGGACCCGCCTGAGTTTTCACACAGGGGCCAGAGCGGGAACAGGTGTAAAAGGGAGCCCAGAAAAGTTGGATTTCAGGTTCAGGCGGGGCTCCTCCATGCCGGATGACCAGCCCACAGGACAAAGATGCCCTTGCAAGGAGCGGACATTTACTAGTAGGCTGTCCCTCCTCCTCTCCTCTTGGAAAGGCTGAAAAAATAAATCAACACTCGAGTGTAGATCATTTCAACCACAGTGCATTGTGTCTGCGGTGAGAGAGTTTCAGGGAACACAAACCTTAGGTGAAAGACATTTATCTCGAATTTTCAACATCAGATCTTAGCAAGGGCAGCACACGTCTTGATGGGAGGTGGGAAGAGGCGTGCAGAGGTGACAGCGAGGACTCTAGGGCCACCGGCCTGGAGAAGTGGGTAGCCCCCCACCTGGACCATGCAGTGCACTTGGGTCAAGAAAACACAGTTTAGGACCCAGCTTACTCCGTGACTTGTCTAAGGAAGCAAAGTTGGAGGTAAGCCAAGTTACATTTCAGACCGAGGAGGGAATAACAAACACCCTGAAACCCAACATCTATTAAGCCGCCTTCCCAGTCCTTGAAGGACCCTCGAGGAGCCAAAGAGATCAGAGTTCAGACATCCTGGGTGTGTCACACCCTGCTGGCTGGCCCGTCCCTGTCGTGCAGTGCAGCTATGCCCTGGACACTGTCGCTGGATAACTGTACCAGTTGTTTCTTACGCAACCTCATTAATAATGATAAAGAGGAAGAACATTGGCCTGCTTTATTCTTCTGTTGATTTCTGAACTTAAATTCTGGAAAATTATTTTCTGCACAATTGATCATTTCCCTCACCGTTAAAAACAAAAACAGAAAAGACCAAGGACGTGTAGAGTACATTCTTTTGGACTCAAAACACATCTTAGCGCCAATAGACATGAATTGAAATCTAGTAGTGCCAGGGTCGAGTTTTACGCCTTCAGAGTGGGACTGGGTGCATTTCTGATTGTGGCGCATCTTTAAAGCTTAGTACAAGGTACCATTGCTTTTCATATGACAGCAAGAGTATCAAAGATAATGTCATTTTATGACAGAGGTACTTTTTAATGATCTCCTGGAGTCTGAGTTCCTCGATACTAACTCCAGGCTGGTATCACAGATTTATTTCATCAATGGACTTGAAGCGATCTACGTCTGTCACCAGCTCCTCATAGAAGCCCCTCGTCACAGCCCAGATGTGCCCCCTGAACACAGAACACGCACCCTCAAAAGGTGTCTAGTCCATGGCCCATGCCCCACTCTGTTCCTTATCAGGGGGCAGCCCCAGTTTGGATCCCGAGTTCGATGCAGAATAAATGCGGTCCTTGTTGTCACTTTATATTGACTCTCTAAAGGGAAGATGGTCATTCCTGACCAGTCTTTTATTCTCTGCGGGTCTCAGGTTGAAATGCAAGTTGTTCTGCACTAGGCCCATGGGAGGGGGGCACCCCAAGGAGTGTCTCCTTACAGTCTTTCTCTCTCATTGCCAGGACTCGTAGAGGCGAGAAAATACCCTCTTTACAAATCCAGACGTATAAACTTAAGTGCTGTGTGCCAGTTCCTTAAACGCTAACTTAACTCAGAGCTTCTCAGTACCTAGAACCGTAAAATCAAATCTTTTAGGAAGGCCGGAAGCCCAGTCTTTCTGACGGGTATCCATTATGTTCATACTTGCCTGAAACACTCAAGGAAAAGCACTGATTCATTTTTACACAGAGGAAAATTAATGGGCTCCAAAAAGCTCTTTTCATTATTTAAGGGACCACTTTCCCAAAGGGGATTTCTTTAGGTCAGACACTCATACATCTATATTTTTCTGTAGCCAGTTCTTGATATTTTCTTGCTCTCTTTGCCAAATCCGCTTTTCCGTGAGGCCCTTGAGGACACTGAAAAGGCTCCAGGCGCCTGGGAGCCCAGGCAGGGTCACGCTGGGGCAGGAATGACAGTTGACAGTTTTGTGTGGTTTCCCGTGAGTCCAGGGAGAAGTCACAACTGGCAGTCCAGCCAGAGTGTGAGATGGTGGTGTTTTTTGTTTGTGTGTTTTGTTCTGCGGGTGGTTGGTGTGGGAGGCAGGAAAGAGACGTTAGGAACGCCATGTGTCTTTGTCTCCCTGAATCACATGGTTCTTCTAGAGCCCACCTGCCTGGTGGAAAACCCCACCTGTCATGTTTGGGGTTGCCCTGTGTGTTCTTAAACTTGTTGGGAAGTTTCTGGGTTTCTCAGAGCAGGTACCTCAGGAATGGTGGTTGGTCTTGGGTTCATAGCGCCCACCCATGTGCCACTAAGGCCCTTTCTGAGGCTGATGCTCCAACATGACAGCTTCTGGTCTTGGCAAAGGGACCATGGTCTGTGGTCCTCAAGGCCTGGACATCCCCTTGCTGTCCCACCAGGGACCTCACCCCCTCCCCTGCGAGCACTGCACTGAGTGGGGTGCTGTCCCCAGTACCCCAGAGTGAGCCCCTGTGCACCGCCTCGTCTTGAGCAAAGCTTTCCAGCCCTTTCCTCTCCTTCAGCGTCCAGAACAGTGTCACTGATGAGGTGGCTGGTCTGGAGGTGCTTTCCAGGCTAGACATTATAGGTCTCTGCTTCTGTGGTGGGTTCCTTGAGGCCATGATGTCCATGTGGCAATGACAGACAGTCCAGGGTCATTGCAGATCCCATCCTCCACTCGGCTCCAGTCTTTGAGCTGATTCTCAGCCTCTCATCTGCTCTGCGGCACCCAGGGGCCGTGATAGTGAGCCAGGGCCTGGTGCTTACTGCTGCCCTGGCCCCTGGGTCCCCAGAGCCCGCTGACATAGCCTTTAGTCTCTCCCGAGGGCCCCTCCCCATGACTCGCCACCGTCCTGTGTATCAGCTCATGGGCTGAAGGAGGGAAGGGCTTTCACAGAATGAGTTGGCCATGTTCTTCCGTGGGAGCCCAGATGCCTTCTGGGGAGCATGAGATGATAATGTCCCAGCCATCAAAGTCCCTTGAGTCTTTTCTGAAACTATTTCCATAGTTCGTTAACCTTTTTCAAATAGATTAGCTCCAGAATATTGGATTTTTTTTTTTTTTTTTTGCCTTTTGAAGGTGGATTTGCAGTTCTCAGCACTTTGTGCCCCATGAGGAAAGACTAATTCTAAGCTGGTGTCTTCTTATGTTAGCCCTTTGCAGGGACCAGCAGGAGGGTCCCTCAGCTGTGTCCACAGCAAAGAGGGTGCAGGCTGTGGCCCCCCGACACTGATCCTACAAGCAGGATTGGTTGCTTCCCCTGCCCTTACTGGGTGGCACCGTGAAGCCCAGGATTGTTGTGTCTAGGGAGGGTGGGGGTTAAATCATTCCGGGAGAGAACGGGGGACTTCCCCAGATGTAAATGCTTCGCATGGATGATTTTTTAATGGAAATCAATTTTGGTTCTCCAAACTAACCTTCAGCCTCTTGGGAAATACGGTCTGCTTACTGTTGATTACTGACCTTCTCTTTCCTGTCTTTCCCCCTCCCCTCCTGCCTGTTCCACCCATTGGCAGCTGCCCGTACCTAGCGGTGAAAATCACCCCCGCCATTCCTGTGGTTGGTGGCATCCTGTTCTTCTTTGTGATGGGGACCCTGCTTCGCACCAGCTTCAGTGACCCTGGAGTCCTTCCACGAGCCACGCCTGAGGAAGCCGCCGACCTGGAAAGGCAAATAGGTAACCCTAGAGGTCTGCCCTTGGCCTCTGGCCCCTTCCCGCCTGGGCCCAGCCCCGACATGGGAGGCTGGGCTGAGGTGCCCGTGCCAGAGGGTGCGCTGGACAGTGGCGAGAAGCCGGGGCAGAGTCACTGCAGTCGTCCTCGCCCTGCCGCTGGCTGACTGAGTAGGAGGTGGGCTGTAGAGTGGTCAGAGGTAAGGCCGAGGACTGTGGTGCCGCCCGCCAGGGCACAGCCACTGCGCTCTGTGTCCTGATGTTCCCATGAAACCGGAGTGTCCGCACCAGCCGTGAAGGTCTGTAGTTACAAAAACCTGATCGCACTTGGCCTTTACACACATTGGCCGTCTAACTCTGGTTCCCATAGTATAAACCTGGAAAGGCCACCGCTGAGAAACTGTTTTATTCATCCAGCCTAGGAACCAGGATTTCTTTATGTGGCATAACAGAGATGCATATTTGTGATATATATCAAAATGAAGGTCCCTTTTTTTCTAATTAAAAAGAGAGCGTTTCCTTGCCCTGAAAAGTGGGCACTTGTGAATGTGTAGCCTGGCTGTGGCACATTGGTAATCTGACAAGTGTGCAGAGGGGCAGGGATGACTGAAAGTCAGCTCAGGCATGAGAGATCAATGACAGAGACGGTCCTGCCCCTGTTCCCCCAGTTCCCTGGCTGCCTTGCCCAGCCTCGCTCAGTTGGAATGGAAACACATGTCCTTATATGAACCTATACCTAATAGCCAAGAACTGCGCCCAACCCCAGTGTTCATCAGTGCGGAAACTGCGGAACCATAAACACCTGATACCTCCTGGCATGGGATACCACTGAGCAATGAAAAAGAGCCAAGTGTTGACATACGCTACCACATGGGTGGACCTTAGAAACATCATGCAGAGGGAAAGAGGCCAGATCAAAAGAACCACATATAATGTTTATGTGATTCTGTTTATATGAAATGACCAGAAAGGGCAAATCTTTAGAGGCAGAAAGCAAACGGGTGATGGCCTGGGCTGGGGACGGAATGAGGGCTGACCCACATGGACATGACAGAACTTTGTGAAGTCCTGGAAATGATCTAAAATTAGATTGCAGTGATGGTAGTGCTGGCTAACACATTTCATAAAAATCACTCTTTTGGCCGCTCACAACGGATGATAGTTATGTTGTATAAGTTACACCACAACTCATCTGTCAAAGATAAAAAGGAGGAAGAGAGGAAGGGAGAGAGGAGGAAGATGGACTGGCCATGCTTGAGTTGTGTGGCCTTACATATGTCACATACTTTCTAAATGCCACCGCCCTCATTCTGATCTGTCCATGGGAACAATGACACTCATCGTGCAGGCTCTTGCCAGGCCTGGCCCAGTGGATGGGAGTATGTTTGGAAGAGAGATTCTGCTCCTTGCCCACACAGTTCTCTCTTCACCTCCAAACGTAGATTCTTATAAAAATCAACCTGAAGTCGACTAGAAAGAAATGGCAGAGGTGGACCCGTACGTATGGTCTAATATGTCCCCTATATTTCTCTGTGGAAAATAAGATTACACTTCAGCGAAATCTAAGCACATTTATTTTGTGCTCTCTAACTGAGAGATGAAAAATGGGATTTGGAAACCTTTCATCAGTAGGGTTATTCATTCTTATTATCCGTAGTGCAGCTCTGCTTATAGAAACCCATAACTGCCACTTGAAACCAGCCGTCCGAGTAACCTGCTTCAGATTTGCTGCGGTCGGAACAGCACCCCGTCTGCAGCTTCCCAGGGGGAGGAGCGCCTGGACCTCAGAGTCTGTGCAAATCTCTCGAAAGGCCTGACACTCTTTTCTATGAAAGAACTTTCCCAATAACTTGTGTCCCTGCTAAAAAGACAGCAAAGAATGACAGCAGGGGTCGGGGAGGCCTCGCTGGGGTCGCTGGAGTCCCACTTGGAAGGGAGTCTGAGAAACTCACTTTAGTTGTTTAAGTTCACGTGGGGACAGTCAGATACTCAGCGGCTGGTCCGGGACCAGAGCATTGGGTGTCCATTAGGGGTACGCCTTTCCAGGGTCAGAAGAGGGTAGAGCAGCAGGTCTGCCTCGCTCACTTCCCGCGTGCTGCGTCCTCTCCGCCCGCCCCTGGACCGCGGCGCTAGGGAGGTGGGAGCCAGGGAGTCGGCCCAGCTGAAGGGGACCTGTCTGCCTGCCGGCTCCCAACACAGCCGGCTGCGCAGGAAACTCCCCGGTCAAAGTAACCCTGACCCCAGCAAGTGCGCCTGCTTGGTGGGCATGGAATCGGGTCCGAGGAAGCTGGTGGCCTTTAAAAAGTCACCTGTGCTGTGGCCGAATCTGAATAATTACCCCTCCACTCTGCACCTTTTGCTACTCAGCTAGGACACCACTCTGCTGGACACAGTGCACGTGTGTGTGTGCGCGCATGTGTGTGCCTGTGTGTGCGTGCGTGTGTCGTCCTTCTCTCTCTCCCTCCACCTCTTTCTCGCCCTCTCTTGTTTTACCCCTCTTAGTCCAACCCACCCCTTCCCCTTCCCATGTCCCCCCTCTCCCATCTCCCACCCCCACTCTTTTGGTCAAATTCTCTCCCAACACATTTTTAAAAATTTTTTTATTTATTTTTTAGAGAGAGAAAGACACATCAGTGTGTCATTGCCTCTCGCAGGCCCCCAACCAGGGACCTGGCCTGCAACCCAGGCACGTGCCCTGACTGGGAATCGAACCAGCGACCCTTTGGTTTGCAGGCTGGTGCTCAGTCCACGGAGCCGCACCAGCCAGGGTCAACAGTTTTTCTTGTAGTACACAGAACACATCACCATTTTTATGACTTAAGTTTTATCTTTCATTGTCTCCTAATTAGTCCTGGGACAGAATACCCCGAAGACAGGGTGAGGAAGCACACACAGCACCCTGACTGTGGAAACGCCGCCCATTATGCGCCGCTCGTGCCTGGAGGGGCTCCCTGGGAGCACAATGGTGTCACCACCAGCTTGACCTGCCAGGCTGCTCCTCCCAAAGACCCCTGGATTCTGCGCTCCAGAGCAGAACCATCATAATTGCCGTTTTAACAACACCGATGGATTTTTATTGAAGAAAATACTTTCTGAGAACACCCTGCAGCCAATTAAAGACGTTAATCTGGTCTCTCTTTTGCAAAGCTAAACTAGTTCCAATTTGCATTTTTATTTCACTAAAATTATTTTTATTGGAGCAATTTCTCTTTCTGCATAAACTTTGTAACTGAGGTTGTCTTAATCGATTGGGTTTTTTAAATATCATGAGCATTGCCCACACTGCTGAATATAATACTTAAACAAGAAGAAATGACAGGAATGTGTAGGTGGTTAATTTGACTGGTTTTGCCAGTTTTCTTTTCAGAAGGTGACATTTTCTGACCATTCCCCCCAGTTCTTATTTGCATCCCCCGGCTCACCTCCAAAGTTACCACTGGTCTGTGCATGACTTTTGTTTGCAGCGGTCATTCTGGCATCGTGGGACCCTCTGGAGGCCCCAGCACACTGGTCACATGGAGTCGCGGGTCTTGCTCCCCTGCTGCTCCGGCCCTGGTCCTTCCAGAGTTATGGTGATGCCATTTCATTAGCTTTTGGACAGTCTCTTCTAGGCACCAGCCTATGAGCTGTGTCCATTAAAAATAAGTCATCCCCTGTGCTTTTCCTGTAAAATATTGGTTTGTTGGTCCACAATGGACAGGTAGAATCCTATTGATAGCTAGTTTTCATCAAGTGCTTCTCTTGTGCCAGGTGTCCCGCGCTCTTTCCACGGGACCTCATTTAATACAGCGGCCCCTCGCTGAGGTCCAGTCATTGTAAATGCTCTTTCTGTTTTGGTGACAAGAAAGCCAGTGCTCAGAAAGAAAGGTGACTTGCCAGAGGTCGTCTGGCCAGGGCTGAGGGTCCAGTGCAGGCCTGTGCTCTGAGCCACAGCATGGCCCTGCCCACCGTCCAGGTGCCTTGGGGGCTTCCTAGTTTGCTGGGGTAGGTGACACTGCCCATCGCTATAAGTTACAGTCCATCTGCCCCACGTTGTCATCATCTTCCACCCTCTCCACCCTCCACCTTACCTGCCCTGTCCACTGCCTCACCATCGCCACGGTGGCTGGAGGGCCTGGTTCTCAAATCCTGGGCCCAGGCAGGTGGAAAAAGAAGGCGGACAGGGAAATCCCAGACAACCTGGCACCCCTCTTGGAGCTGCCTGAAGGTGGAGGGGTCTTTTGTCCAGTGGGAGTGTCCCTGATGTCTAGATTTCTCACAATGCACGTCAAGGGGCTAAGGAGAGTGGGCCGAAGGTCCTACCTCCATGTTGGAAATACCTTCAGGAAGGGACTGTCTTTTGAACAAACTGGCATTCTAGGAATTAGAATAAAGTAGATTCCTTACATGAGGGAAAATGCCGGAACTGTGGGATGTGTTCTGAGGCCAGGAAGAGGAGGAGGCAATGTCAAGGGGCTCCCAAGTTAGAATTCCTCCCTGCCTCTTTAAAAAGCATTCCCGGCCTGGGAGAGCTGGGGACCAGATGTCACAGGCACAAGGATGGTATTCGGGGAAATACCACAAGATTATGATGGGTTTAGCTCTGAGGCAAGAAAGGAGCCAGAGATTCTGTTTTTCTAAAGGGTTTGGAAGGAGGGGTGTTTTCCATCCAGGAAGGTCATTGGTGCCTCTGTGATTTCTTCTTCCTATAGAAATCCCTGTTGTGGGGATGCACACAGAATTGAAGCCAGCTTCTGATGTGTTTACGTATTTGTGAGGTTAGGACAGACATTAACGTTGTGGAGTGGAGAATTATACTAACAAAGACAGCCATCCACAACTCTGGCTTTGGATGGGTGCCTGTCACAGAATTGTGTCACTGCTCTCCACATAGCTTTGTGGGTGGCAAACGGTACTGCCCTCCTTCTTGCAGGAAAAGAAATGTAGACAAGGGAGACTCTTTAATTTGACGAGATTGCACTTTAGAGCTCACAGGGCACTGAGCCTAGGAATCGAAATTCCTAGACCCACAGGGGTGTTTTGGTGACTTCTGCATTTCCCATCCTGAATCTACTAGGTGTCTCTCTTATAATCTGGTTGACCATGTGACTTAGGGATGTGCATTGATGTAAGCCTGGAATGTTTGCTGTCGAGTTGGTTAACCCTCTTGAAAAGCAGTGGTCTGTCTTCGTTTCAGACAAGCGGACTCACTCTCTTTGACTCTCAGCACCAATATCATATTCTTTAAAGTCTGTGTCCAACCAGCAAAATGATGGCATAGAGCGATGTTAACAGGCCTTGCTGAAGAAAGAAAAGAAATGCACTCTAATGATAATCACTCCTATCCCGAGGCCACAGTAACGAGGGGGAGGACAAGGTCAAGTGCCCGGGAGCAGGGGAAGCCAGAGACCGCGAGGCCGGAAGCGAAGGATCAAATGGCCTGAAAGGGTGGAAAACTTGGGACCACGTGGCTCTGTCCTTGGACTTTTTTGCCACTGAAACTAAATCCCCACATGCTTGCTGCTCAACGTGAGGTCCCTGGAAGAGCCACCTCAGAGCCACCTGGGGGTGTATTAGAGAAGAGGCACTGCAAGCCCCAACCCTGCGACTGACCCAGAGGCTGCATTTTAAACCAGATTCATAGAGAAAATGGAGAAGCACAGCCTTGGTGCCTTTCCACCTCCCGGTGGTGACGGTGACGGTGACCTGTGAGTGAACCTGGCACTTCCTCTCTAGTGCTCAGCATCTGCTTCTCCTCCCTTAATCTCTCAGGTCATATTGCTAGGAGTTTGGTTCCAGATTCATTCACTTTGAGCATTCAGTACAATAACCTCCCTGCAGTGCCTATAGGTGGCATCTTGTTCTTTATTATTACTTACTAATGACTATACTAACAAATACCGTCTCTTTAGATAGTGCTTTACTGATACATTTTTCTTAGAACTGCAGCAGGGTGTGTCCAGAAAGTATCCAGCCATGTCCTATGAAAAAGATCTTTTATTGAAAAAGATATGAGAAACATTGTACATAAGCACCTTGGGACCTCACACAGTTCTCCCAATTGCCATCAGCTGTCTCTGTTGCATGTTCCTGAATCTCATAGATGATCTGAAATCTCTTCCCTTTCGAAGGTGATTTTAGTTTTGGGAAAAGGCCAAAGTTGCAGGGTGCCAAATCTAGGCCGTAGAGGGGCTGGGTCACCTGGGTGATATGTTTCACCGAAAAACTCTGCACTAAACATGACACATGAGCAGGTGCGTTGTGATAAAGCTAACAATCCCCAGGTGCCCACAGCTGCAGCCTTCCGAATCACTCTAAATCGTTTCTGTGGAGGAAGGTCCAAGCTTAATGCAAATTTCGTTGCGGATTCGTTGGTCTACTCAGTCATTTTGAATGCAACAGCCACACAGTACGCATGCTCACTCAACGGTGTCTACCACCCCCACTGACTAGTACAGTGAAGTCATCCGTGTTCACGCATGCGCATTCCGGCCCACTCGCCTTGGCTGCCCGTTACATCGATGTGCGCGAACTGTTCTCACTCTACTGATAGTGGTTGGAGTCTTTCTGGACAGCCCTTGTAAACTATGTGGTTACAGGCACAGGCTCTGTAGCTACATTGACCTCCCAAATCCCAGCTTTTCCACTTGCTGTTGACCTTGAGACATGTTTTAACTTCTCTGGTCCTTGATTTCACTTTATGTACAATACACCCCCTGAGTGCAAATATCCATTCCAGCATTATCATTCTGATTCTAGAAATAAACCCTCCTTCCTCCTTTGCTTGACCATGGAAATCCAGGACTCTAAATGCTTTAGGTTATTTAGCCTGTTCACCTTCTCACACTGAAGGAAAGATGTATTCTGTTGATAATTTTAGAATGCAAAGCTACATGCATGCCCCTGCAAATTCAACAAGTAAACCGTAGGTGCTGCACAATAAGGGACATATAAAATGACTCGCTGGAATGTTACTGTCATTATTACTGTAACTGGTACCTTGGGAGGGTGAAGCAAGAGGGTGACAATATGGCTCTTTTGAGTGAAGACATGAGTTAGTCCATCGAAAAGGTTTTAGAGGGAAGTCACTTGACCCAGGAATCAGCAGGGCGTGTTGGGCTGAGATCGGGACCCTCTGGAGAGGGTGCTGGACGTGAGGAGGGGGCGCCGGGATAGCTGTTGAGGAGACAGATCACCCTGGAGGAGCCGAGTTCGAGTCCGAGGAGTGCCTGGGAGTGGGAGGTGTTTTCTTACTGCAAGTATGGAGTAGCAGGAACGGCTCAGGAAACAAAGGAAACAAAGGACTCAGTGAGCAGGAAGGAAATGGGCCTGGGTGAGGAGGAGGCAGAGGGACTGAGGAGATGTGGACCGGCAGTTCTCGGGCGGCTTCTTTTCCTTCCTCCCATCCCCATCCCTCTTCCCCTACGGACTAGCGGGCCACCCGCATGGCTTCCGAGGTGACATCTGCGTGCCTGAGGGCTGGAGTCCAGACTAGGGGTACGATTTAACCAAGAGCCACTTGCCAAATAACCTGCTGGTGGTGTCCTGCTTGGCCCTTGCTGGTGTGGACGCCCCTGCGTCCCTGATGTGCTTCTGTCCTCCAGGAACCTAGAACTTCATGTGCCATCTCTGGGGGCCAGTGATATTAATGAAACTGTGCCGTGACAGTCACCCTCCGACTTGATTATAATCAAACCAGCTCAACGGTGGGCTTCCTGAGTGAACTTTCTCCTTCTTTTTTAGAAATGAAGGCTGTAGAGAGGGACTTAGAGCCAAGTTTTTGGGGGGCTGCATCTCTCTTCCCTTCTGTGCCCTAGAAAACGCAAGTCTGAATTGTGGGAAGCAGAGCAACAGTATTTTGTGTTTCTTATGGATAAGTTCTGAGGCTCAGAGCCATCGCCTGAAAACACAAGCAGAGTGACACCGGCTGTGCGGTTGGATGTGGGCGGTGGATCTCAGCTGTGGTCGTGCCCAGAGGCTCGAGGCTACATGGCAGAGAGGACAAAAGGGGTATAGGTGGCGCTAGCAAGGGCAGAGGTGGGGTCCCCCAGGGAGGGCTCCTCCTGCCACCACGCAGGGTAAGGAAAACATTCCTCTCACTTGCCATTTATCCAGCTTTCCTTTCCTGTAGGAAAAACTTGGCTTACTGGAAGCGAAGACCATTTATTTGGCAACTGTAGATTAACACCTTCTAGAAAACAGAACTCCAAGTGGGCGGATGCCGTGTTACACACCATCGAACTTCAGAGCATGCACTGTAAAAAATCTGTTTTTCTTTAAGGGTGGAAACTAGGGGTCCAGGGTCCTTGAGTGAGGTTGTGGGGGGTTGCCCCTGGCACTCCATGGAAAGCAGTGGACTAGAAATGGGCTCAACCCTCCAGCAATCCCCATAAAACCAAGGTAAGACGCTCAGAGCGGTGCTGATCAGCATGTCCAGTAGCCCTACAGTGCAGGTCGCATGGGTAATGGCATGTTTTCTAGTAGTGACATTTAAAAAAATGAAAAGCAACAAGTGGAGTTCATTTTAATCCCAAATACTAACATTTCCACATGTATTCAATCTAAAAAGACAAGTACCAACAAAATCTCCTCCATTCTCTAGTTTTTGCGCCGGCTTTTCAGTGTGTGCTTCACACTTTCAGCACGTTTTCATCTGGACCAGCTGCGTTCCAGGTGCTCAGTGGACACCGGTGGCTGGTGGCTGCCGTACTGGACAGCAGGGACTTACATGACAAAGTATGGGACCTAAAGAGTTACTGGAATCTCTCAGAATGATTGATACTGTCTATCTTGTGTTGGGTTATGTGGAAAAAGAAAAGCTGGGGTGAATAGTTTTCAACTTCATTGTTTTATTTTCGAAGAACTTTCTCCGTAACATTCACTCATTCACTCGCTCACTGAACGTTTGGTTATTGAGTCCTGGCTGAGTCCTAGGCGCTGTAACAGTGGACCGCTGGGCCCCCTCCAGCGTTTCTGAGGCAGTGGGCAGGGCTGTGGCCCAAGGATGTTCACATCTGACCAGCCCCCAGGAGTGGTTAATGATGCTGGGTTGGAGGCCACGTGGGAGAGTCACTGGGTTAGAGGCCGTTTCCACTTTAGGGTGCTGCATCTTTTACTCATTCTGTGTCTGAGGGCAGAGTTGAGATCTCTGCAAGGTTGAACAGCCACAAGGTTCACACGTCCTTCCAAGGGTTACTTGGGGAACGGGTAGACCGTCCTCCTGGGGCCTCTTTTCTAAAATACAGATGTAATGACCCAAGTAGGAAATGCCTTGAGAAACTTACTTAGGAACAATAGCCGGACTGAGGGCCCCATTGGAGAGGGAGGCTTCCAACACTCTTGCTTTGCGGACCAGCATTGCAGGTCGTGGCCGAGCACACTGCTGAGGGTGTGGCCTCTGAGTACACAGGACTGAGCAGCTGTCCCTGAGCACCTGCCCCAGACTTGCAGAGCCCAGATTTGAACTGGGGGGAGAGGGCTCGGGAAGATGTGCTGTGGTTACAGAAGCCTGGGGACGGTGTACCCGCAGGGAAGTGAGGCGCTCCTTCCGCCTCCTGTCCGAGGACAGCGGGTCTCTAAAGCCAGCCGTGGCTGTTGGCATTCCCAGACAACGTGGAACTGCTGTGTTCGTGTGTGTTGTATCTAGGGCTGCTCAACGCTGGAGCCTGTGGGAACCATGTTCTTTTACGAGCTATGACCCTGCTGCCCTGACTCGGGTGCAAAGGACGCCTCTGGGAGGGTGAGAGTTGGGCCATCCCAGGGGTTGGTGAGACCAGAACTTTCTGACTGGGCCCTGGTAACACTCCTGTCATACACCGCACTCTGCCTGGTGACCGCTGCGCCTTTGTGTTGACGTGGTGTGATTTTACCATGGTTCCAGCCTGCTTCCCTGAACTCAGAATGCCGGCAGTGTTGTCTAAAGAGATAGCACGTTCTTCCCTCCAAGCCAGAGACCATTTGTGTAATGATTGTCCACTGCGACTCTGCTCACCACTGTGCAGAGGAGGAACCATCAGTCACACAGGACGCCCACAGCTGCGTCTGGCTTTCCTGCGTTCCCCATGTGGGGCAGGAGGGGCTGAGGGTGTGGCCACTTGCGCTGTAAGTAAACCTGTGGGCTTGGGGCGGGGGGCTGCCTCCAGATGTGCAAGGGGAGAGACAGACAGTCTTTCCTCCCCCACTAGTTAATTATTTCTCCAGAACAGACCTGTGACAGACTAGGGGACGGACGGTGGCCGGGTGTACCATTCCCCTGGGTCTGCCCCCTGTGCCGAAATGACTGCATCCATTTCAGAGTAGCGACGCACCTCCTCCCACCACCGCTGCCATTTTCCACAGAGACATTTTCCCGTACGTGCGGGTGACCAGGTTTTGCTCTCATGTGCGGTAATCCTGTGACTATGAACGAAAGCGCCAAGTTGTTAGTAAAGAATGCAGGAACAGCCCCCGTTGCGAACAGGTGCCTGTGTAGTTGTGGCCGGTATAGATGGCAGGGTCTCTGACCTCCCCCCACCCCACCTGCCATCCTATGGGTGGACAGACTTTCCGTTGGTGAGGACAGAGAAACTTCGGGCATGTTGCTCTCAGCAAGTTCAGGGTGTTTCAAACATTTATCCTGGGATGACATAGCTGAAACTTTCATGAAAAATGTCCCTGGCTGGCTGTTTAGTTAGAAAATCATGATCGGTAATCAATCTATTTTAAGCTTGCCACCATCTTTTATTTTTAAAAAAGATTTTGTTTATTTTTAAAGAGAGAGGAAGGGAGGGAGAAAGAGAGGGAGAGAAACATTGATGTGCAAGAGACATATAGATTGGTCACATGGCTCCCAGTCAAGGACCCGGCCTGCCACCCAGGCCTGTGCCCTGACTAGGAATCAAACTGGTGACCTTTTGGTTCAAAGGCCAACTCAGTCCACTGAGCCACACCAGCCAGGGCCCAGCACCATGTTAAGTACTATGGAAAAATCAGAAGAAATCTAGCTGGAGGCTAGCATACTCAAGTGAAACCACTGAGGGCTTTAAAAAATCAAATTTATTTTCTCAGTTTTGGAGTTCACGAATCCAAGATCAAGGTGTTGGCAGGTTTGGTTTCCCCTGAGGCCAAGAAGGCTTTTTATTTTTTTCAGCAGAGGAACATGATGAAGACAGATGACCGCAGTGCAGGGTCTTTGTGTTATTAGCCATCTGGGCGGGAGAACTCTTTGTGATGGGGGTATCCTGTGTCTGCAGGGGTTCAGCGGCAAATGCCCCCCCTCCCCATACCCACTAGGTGTCACTAGCACACCTGTGCCTGAATTGTGACAATAAAACTGTCTCCTGACAGTGCCAAATGCCCCCTGGGGGGGAAAGTCACCCTGGAGGAGAACCTGTGCTAGAATGTAAATAAGTCCGGGAGAGGGAACTGTGGGCCCAGGAGAGGAATCAAGAGATTAATCACAGGTTGCTGTCTGGAGAAAGCAAGTCTGATCGGGATTTCAAAAGGCATGAGGATAAGGGAAAAAATTGCCCTAGGAGGTGGTATTTAGGGGCAGGGGGTGAGGAGTCAGCCAACAGAAGGGAAAGTCTGTTTCAGGAACTAGTGACTGAAAGGGAAATACAGGGCCTAGGCTAGATTTCTCTGGCTGGACCGGAGGGAGGGGGATGGGGAATGCATCTGGTTGGCGTCGGAAGGTACCAGCTGCTCAATCAGAAGTTCAACCAGTGGGAAAACAGAACCAGGGAAGGATGAGAAAGACTTAACACTTTCGTAGCACAGACTGTGTGCCTGGCCGTGTTCTCGCAGGTGTCACTGTTAACGTAATCCTCTGGGCCCTCCCGGAGGCAGGGGAGAAACCGAGGCATGAGAGGAACAGGAACCTTACACAAGTTTCAGCTGGTAAGTGGTGGTGCCACCAGAGCTACCATAGCGACCCAGCTGGTGGCCAAGACCACGTTCTTCCCCGCACAGGGCGCAGGAAGGCCCTGCGAGGGTGATGGAGTTCTCCCACCCCAGGAGGGAGTGGCTCTGAAATCCAGGTGGTCAAACAAGGTTCGAAAGGGGTAGAAAACCATCCAAGTTGACAGAAATGTCAGGAATTTGTATGAAGGTCCAATAGTCTCAGATTTCAAAGGAAAGCTGGAGACGAAGAGTTCAAGCACAGAGCTCCGTTCCACGGGCCCTACGTGTCGGAGCAGGGCTGGTTGGTTAGGCGGCTCCTGAAACAGGGCTCTGAGCTGGAGGTGACCATGGAGCCTGGGCTGGGGGTAGGGGGGCGGCTGTGGAAGGGGAGGGTCGCCGTTGACTGAAGACTAGTCTAGAAAAGAAATGAAGGCTGTTGTTAACTTCCTGACCCGACACCACCCAATAGGAACCCACCGTGAGCTACAAATGCAAGCCACACATGTCGCTTGAAATGTGCTAGTGTATGTGCTGCTGAAGCAAGCACTGAAATGTCCTAGAAGCCACTTTTTTTTTAAAAGATTTTTATTTATTATTTTTAGAGAGAGGGAAAGGGAGAGAGGCAGAGAAGGAGAGAGACATCAGTGTATGGTTGCCTTTCACCTGCCTCCAGCTACAGACCTGACTGGAGACCTGGCTTGCAGCCTGGTTATGTGCCCTGGCTGGGAACTGAACCAGCAACCTTTGGGTTCGCAGGCCGGTGCCTTATCCACTGTGCCACCAGCCAGGGCTAGAAGCCACTTTTTAGCAGTAACAGGAAATGGGTGGCATTAATTATAATAATCTATTTTATGTTACCCAGCTCTTCCAAGTATATTATCATTTGAACCTGTAATCAGTAGTTAGAGAGTATTGAAATACTTCAGATTCCCCTTTTCGTACTAAATCTTTCAAATCCAGTGTGTGTTTGGCACCTGCGACACATCCCGCCTAGGACAAGACACGTCTTTGCTGTTCAAGAGTGACAGGTGGAGGTAGCCACCGCGTTGGACGGCAGAGCTCCGAACTCCCAGCTGCCATTCCCTAGGACAGCTGCTGGCATCCCTGATGCCCTGCTCCCTGCTTGCTGTCTGGTGCACAAAAATGCAGGCCTGGGGCTTGTTTGCCACCTTGTTTGTATTACCAGAGGGAAATGGTTTCCAAGCCATCCGTCACCCAGAGCACCCCAGATGGGCTGTGCAGTGATGAGAGGGGCCCGTCCAGCCATGACCAACTCCAGAGGAAGGGAAAACCAGTAATGACGCCGGTGCTGAAGTGGAATTCAAGTGTGTGGGAAGGAGGAACTTCTTCTCTAAGGAAGGTAACGATCCATCTATGAAGAAAGATTGGACCCAGGCTAAGGCAATGAAAAATGAAGAACTGTGCTTTTCGTTTCACTTCTTCTGCCTAAGATCCTCATTTCAGGTCCTTACAACCCCATTTTTCCAGGCCACAGGGTGGTTCTAGGGAGCCATTACCAAAATAAAAATTACAGCTATGGCATTTTGCAAAAAATCATCCAGCGAACCGTGGGAGCGGAAAACAAAGTAACCTGGGGCGGAGGCTTCTCGGCGCTGTCGCCCGGCCAAGCTGGAGGGTGGGAAGCTGCTGCAGAGAAGACATCTGCAAGTGTGACGGATCGGGGAGGGGAACTGCCAGCTCCCGTCTCCAAGGGCTGGGTTTCCCCTCCAACTCTTGGAGAGGAATGAAAGGCAGGGCTTCTGGTTCTAATCCTGCCTCAGCATCGTTACAGCTCGAAGCACACCAGCAGGGCGATGACTGAGCGATTTCTCCGGCTTTTCCCATGAAGCCCTCGAGATAAAGTGGTTAACAACTGCTCCTCCGTGATGATAAACGGCCGTTGGTTTTCTTTCATCGCCATTTTAATAACTATTTGCGCCTTCCGGCAATTACAGACCAGGAGAGTCTGCTGGTAATTCCAGAAGCACGTTGGGGAGGTGAATCACCCGATGCCGCGGGCTGTCGGAGGCAGGGCCATCTCTCTGGGACAAGCGGCCTTGAGCCCAGGCACTGAGCCACCTGGCAGCCTTCTGAACCAGGTGTGCTGCCCACGGGGCCGCAGTTGGCCGCCTGCCTCTTGGATGCTGCTCTCTTGGACACAGCTCAGCTCCCGGGAGAGGGCCCTGGAAACCCCGCTCCCGCGTCAGCCACTTGCCTCCTCCTGCAGGTACGGTTGGCCGTTGGCAACTGTTCCATGCCTGTGCCTCTGGGAGGAATCTCACAGAGCATCCTGTCCTCCCTTGGGTGGAGAGAGCTCAGCCCCTCTGCCATTGTAGATGGAACCTTCGTGGGAGAAAAGTGCCATCCGTATTTCGTGAACACGGCTCACTTCTCTCTTAAAGTGATATTTGAATTATTTATTCCACAGTCTTGTGTTTTCCCATGTCAAGCTCCAGGTTGTCTTGAATATTATTTTGTAGTACATCAGTTATAAATGTTTTGCCCAGGAAAAGAAGGGCCTGGAAGAAAAGCTTTGGGAAGACCTGGACTTTTTAGAAGGAGCGTTAGTAGCTGTCTTTCACATTGGATTAAGTTTTAGAAATGAATATGGGAACTAAAGTAACCAGATGATGGAAGAAATTCAATCTGAAAGGAAATTGAAATAGGACCCACTTTACAGAGCTTCTGGGAGCAAAATTTAAACCTTACTCTAAAGATAAATGAGTTATTTATAATAATGTAAAGAAGTAGGGGCAACCTCGGTGTGCAACAATAGCAAAATGGATAAATGAATTATTGTTTGCTTTTGTGAAGGCTGTTAGAAAAGCAGTCATCAAAACATTGGTTTTGAAAATATATGGCTTTTGAAAATGCCCTTGATACAATATCACATGAAAATAAGCCAAGTATAAGATTATATGTACATTGCAATTTTAAATATGCATAAACCTAGAAAAACAACTGGACAGAAATATAAAGAGGATTTTTTTTTTTTTTTTGTAGTTGGACGGACCGTCAACTTTTCATTTTAAATGTTTTTTTTTAATATGTTTCTGCTATTCTAAATTCTCTGATGAGCATGTCTTATTTTCATAATCAGACCAAAAAGGAACAGTAAATGTCATTACATACACGCTTCCCAGGAGTCCTTGCAGCACACAGTTATTAAGGAATTCCACTTACTAGTTGCATGGCCTTGGCTCATGATGGACCTTCTCTGGGGGCCTCATTTCCCCATCTGGCCAGTGGACCGGTGGCCTTGCCTGCCTCACAGAAGCACTACAAGGCCCGGATGCAGTAACCTGAAGACATTAGGAAAACAGCCGGTTGCTTGTCCAAGCAGGACGCATAGCGTTCATTGTATTGGTGACTGTGTCAAACCCAAGAGGGCATAAAACATGTGTGTAGCATCCAAGCCCATGAGAAACTACACACAATGGCGGCATGTACCTGCGCATCACAGGAGGACACTGGGGGAAGCCCAAGTCCTTGTAGTGTCGTGTGTTAGCTGGTCTGGTACAAGGATAGTTTTTCATGGGAAGACGCTTCCCAGAGGGTGCTGTTTCCCCAGCTTCACTGGGAACCACGCACCTGTGAGCAGGAGAAGCACTTGGGTGGGGCGGGTGGGGCCACGTCCAGAAGCTTTGCTGCCTGAGTGTCCTTCAGTACCTGCTGTCCAGCGCCAGGGCTTGGCCAAGGCCCAGGGCTTTTGTCATTAGTGCAGATCAGAATCCCCAAGGAGGTTTTACCATTTTACCTGCCTTTTCTTTTCCCCACCATATGTGTATGACATTTAGATAATTACATCTTTTTATAGATACATCAACACCTTCCCCTGGAGACTCTGATTCAGCACATGGACTTCCCTCCATGCCCGCACGTGAGAGCCCCCGTCCTACACTCACGGGAACAGAGGAGAGAGCAGCTACCAGGTTATAATTTCAGGGACACAAGCCGTAGGCACACTCTTGGCCCAGACTCTGCGCTCGTGAACTGGTTTGAATGTATAAGTTGAACCCATAATGCAGAGAGGGCCTCAGAATCCGACTCTTTTCTAGTATTTGAGGGTTTTGTGGGTTAAATGAGAAACAAAATAATTTCAGTCCTGGGCTCAGAGAGTTTTTGACAGGAAAGATCGGAAGGTTCAGTACTTTACTAGAAGGGATCCAGTGAAGGTGTGTGGGCAGGAGACCCACCAGGGTGCGACAGTGAGGGAAGGAAGCAGGGCCCAGGACCCTTGGGTGCCGAGGGTCCACAGGGGCGGGAGCCAGGCAGGGCAGCTCCAGGTCATCTCCTACGTACCCCACCGGAAGCTCTGCCGGGGTTGGGGGGTGGGACACCTGGTCCCCTTTCTGCACAGGCCTGCAGTTTTCAGCCATACCTGCTCATTTCTTGAAGTGGAAACTCAGTTTGCTTCTCATCCAGGCCAGTCCAGCAGAGTTATTGACCATCACTGGGATTGCATGGTAAGCACTGGAAAGAAGACAAAGAAAAATGAACTTGTTCTGTTTTGTCAAAATCTAGACTGCGCTGTTATTGATCACAGGGTGCTTGCTAGTAAATAATTCATCTGAATGCTGGTCCATGCTTTCCCATTTTTATTTCACAGCAGCACTTGCAGTCCTTTATTAGAGTAGCAATGAGCAGTGAGGGCAGACAGTCGCTCCTAGGTGCCAAGTTTAGGTGAAACTCGTTGTTGGCCTTTTTTCAGACCTGGCTTCAGACACCGCACAGGTTTGGGCCTTTCAGGGGTGCTGTGGGTTCCCTAAGGCGAGTATGTGGGGCTCAGGCTTCTGTCCATAAAGGACATGGTAAAGGAACATAGGTCCTCAATGCTGCATTCAGCATTGGGGTGTTTGAATTATTTTGTTTTGATCGCCATGAGTGGAAAGGCGTGGAATTAGGGTGTGGACTTAATGGTGGGCTGGGTTTAGGTTAACAAGCATTCATGATGCGCGTGCCTGCAGTCTCCTGCCATCGGCCATCTCCTTGTCGGACTAAAGCAAAATACAAGCGGTGTGTTCCTAGGAATGTGGGCAAGTTTTATTCCACGTCCATTCACACTAGGTCGCACGCCTTTGGAGAGCACAACTCAAAGTGGAGTCAAGAAGTTGGGGGACATGAGCCCTGTGCAGAGTCCTACACCCCAAAGCTGTTAGGAACCTCACTAGTCATCTCTCCAGCTCCTATTATGTAGATCCAAGGAACCCAGAGAAGTCAAGTCACATCGTGGTGACAGAGCATGGACCATATAACTAGTCTCCTGATGCCCAGAAAAATGCTTTTGCCCCCCCATTTTTTCTCCTGGCACAAAATCTGGCAGTACTTTAGCAGATGAAAGAGTGCCATGTCCAGCAGCATGACAGGCACTTTTCCTAGAGATGGATGTTACACTGAGTTGTCTGTGTTGTGATCTAACGCTGTGACTTGGTCTCGTCTTACGCCTTCGTGGCCACCGAGGTCCCAGGGGGAGAATCAGAATTCTACAAGTGGCCCCTGTGTGTCACATAGCCTTCTTCATAAAGAGTTTCAGGGATGAAAAAAGTTAAACAAAACATGTTAAAACAAAAAACATGTTACAACCAGCCTTTAGGAGAGGTGGAAAGGCCATATTTTTTAAAGTTATTGATGAAACCTATGAATTTATCATTATTTTTTGAAACAGTAGAGCTATTTCCATTAACACCAAACTTTAAAAATTATAAGAAGCCCAAACTATCTCACCCCTTTTGCAAATGTCTATTTCCAAACTCTGTTTTAAGAGTAACCTGTTTTGTTCATTACAAAGTAATATCCATATATTGATTGTAGATAACCTTGAAAAGCGTTGAAAAGCATAAAAAGAATTCTTTATTTTTAATGAATTTATTTAATTGATGCTACCAATTAAGAGATAACCACATAACATTTTGATGTATCCTTCCAGTATTTTTTTCTTTGCATAATATGTTTTCACATAGATAATGGGCTCACATTGTCCATTATTTTGAAAACATATTTTTTTTGTCTCTTAATATACCATGAGCCATTCTACTTCATTCTTAATAGGTATATGGCAGTCCATTATATGATCACATATTATAATTTGTTTAAATAATTCCCTCTTGTTTACATTTAAGTTATTCTCAGTTTTTAATAATAAAAAGCAGTATTGCAGACAATATTCATGAAAATTTCCTTAGGTCAGATGTTTAAAAGTGCTACCGCTGAGCCAAAGGACACATACATTGTTAAGATTCTGAGATACATAGTCAAATTGTTCCTCAAAGGGTTGGATTCATTTATAGTCTCACCAAAGATGCATGAGCATGCCTATTCTCCCTACTCTTACCAACACTAAGTGTTCTCATTTAAAGTTAACCTTGGACATCATTTGTTTGAAATTGGAGGAGTAAATCAAAAGCTTCTTAGATTTTTTTCTTCATGTGTGAGTTTCCTGTTCATCTCTTTTGCCCATTTTCTTATTGGAATACTGTTTTTGTCTTTTTCCTGATTTGTAAGATCTCTTTAAAGATAATTACCCTTTGTTTGATGTGTAGCAAGTATGATTCTATTGTATCATTTCTATTTAATGGAGTGTTTCAACATAGATTTAAGCATTTTATGTAGTCAGAACTAACCATCTTTCTTTATGTGTGCTGTCTTGTCATATGAGATCTGTCCTGAAAGTATTGAGCCAATGACAATATAATTAAAACAGTTCGCACAGCCAATACTATCAGCACAGACCTCATATGTTTAGAAAGGGCTTCCCCACTCCCAAAATCTGGTAAGTTTATGTATATTTTAGTTCTTAAGTGTTTCTATTTTTTACACTAAAATCTTTGGTATATAAGGTTTGAAGTTTGGCTCCAACTTCATATTTCCCCCTTAATTGATTAGCTGTTTATCCCAATGTCATTTATCAAACAATTCATGCTTTCCCCACTGATTTAAAATGCTGCATCAGTGAAATACTGAATCTTTACAAATTTGCATCCATTTGGCAATGTTTTCTTTTGTTTCAATATTTTAGAGGGACAATTATTTCCCCTCAATTTTACTTTTGCAAATATTCTCTCCTGATTATTCTCCCAGATGAAGCTTATAATTATTTTTCCAGTCTGTCAAAATTTTCCCAAATTATAGGGAGATTTTGATTAGCACTGTAATCTAGAAAGCAATCTAGAAAGGACTGACATTTAAAATACAGACTCTTCCACTCTGGGACATAGAATGTCTCTCCATGTTTTTTAAACCCTTCTTAATTCCCTGTATTGTTTTACAGTGTTCTCCATATGAGACGTACTACCATTTTTATTGGGTTTATTCCTAGAGCTTTGTGATTGTTTTTCCTGTTGCAGATGGAACTTTACCCCTTATAGCTTCCGAATGGTTATTATACCTAATAGTATATATTTAAAATCTTTTTGACAGTTGCTTGTAGATAGATATTGATTGATGTTAGCCACTGAAGCTTTTTATCATTTTAATCAATCTGTGATGACTGAACAAATAAGAGCACATGGTCGTAAGGTGTGGACATTATTTTTTCCTGTAAAATATAGTGTATGTATTTATAAATACTATCTACTAGTTCTGTACTACATTCTTAATTTTCTTTTTCTCGGTAAAGATAAAACCTTAAACATTACCATACAGAATGAGATAGAAGCTACTCCTTGCATTCAGGTCCTTGCTAATGCCCTCGTATTTATGCTGCTCACACTTCAGTAAAATCCTGTCACATTTTCCTGGTGATGACCATGAAACATGGCCCTGCCCTGGCATGGTTTCGAGTGGCCAGTTTTTCCTGTCTTCTCATCTGCTTGTCTTACAATATTGCAAACACTCACCTCCCACATTGATCTCTATCATTGTATCATATTTAGTAGTATCTGATGCTGCAGAAACTGTGCCACACGGATACTTCTAGCTTTGGCCTTCAACTGAAGAATTGATTTTCATTTACACAGCACAGCAGTTTTGTGTGTGTGCTCAGAGAACTTGAACAGAATTTGAGGAAAATTAAAACTTTGCAAGGACAAAGCCACCTTTATTTCTTTATTGAAAGCAAAGGCTTTTGCCATCCGTGTGGAAAATAGAGTGCAGGAAAAAAATAATAAGATGGCCATTAATTTTCACTTTGCTGTAAGGATATTTTGGATTAACCCAGTTAGTTAAAATTTAAAAGGTTATAGCTACTAAGCACTTTCTTTTTCTTCTGTCTGTAATTGCATTAATTAGTGAGATATATATAATACCCCCTGCAAAAAGAAAAAAAAAGAGCTTTTGATAGCTGTGAACATCATAGCATCTGACAGTTCCAGGTCTTTCCATGAATTACAATGTCCTTGAATAACAGGCACCCAAACTATCTAAGTTTACATATGGAGAAACAGAAGCCACTTATCTCCACTGGACCAGAAAAATATTCCACTCTTTATTGATGCCGTCTACGGTTCTATTTTCTAGAATGTATCTTTCAGAACTACTTTCCCAAATACTTGGGTTTATATTCATGGAGTTATCTGTGCAGCAGAATGAAGATAACTCCATGAGTATAAACCCATGTTTACCACTCTTTGGTCATGCTCACAACCATGAGCACTTGAGGTTTAACTCTACCAGCGCCCACAATGGTGCCCTCCTTTACTAGGGTTTCATTTAATAGAGACACAGCTGCTGTCTGTCCGATATTTTTCACACTGTGTCCCTGGGAGTCAGAGCATGAGATAAGTGGGTCCCAGAAATTGGAGCTTCACTCTGGCCCCTTACAGGATACGTGGTTCTGTCCAGATATCCTTTGAGAGATCTGGTCCACCACAAAAGGTCCTTGACATTTGGTCACATTTGGTTCTGTCCAAAATGTCCATGAAGGCATTTGATCTGTGATCATATTTTTTAACGTATTCATCCTGCAAACCAAGAATATAAATGAATGTAAGGGCTGTTGAGCCCAGGGGCATTTCCTAAGCATGGATGTTTTAGATGGGACCAAAGTCAAGGCCCTTGAGGACATATTGGATGGAACCAAATGTCGGCTAATCCTCTTGCCTGTTTTAGATATTGAGGTCCTTTGTAGATTTTCTTTAAACAAAAAGCTACTTTAGGTTTCTGTATGGAAACCTAACAATGTCTGCAGACAGAGCAGAATTTGCTCTACTCCCTGCTCCCAACAAAAGTGAACAGTTTGAGCACCTGGCCTGGTTGTTTCATTAAGCCGACTTTCTGTTATCAGCTGGATAATAGCAACTCTGAGTAATGGCAGCATTTTTCCTCTTTAGCGCCTCCGTTCTTGTTCTTAACCAGCCCCTCAGATCCTCCAGCTGGAAACACTGCAGGCCGGCCCGAGGGTTTAGCTGTTACAGGCACAGCATTTGCCATGGATCCTGAGCCTGTCTTTATCAGATGGACACAGGAAGCATTTCTAAAAATGGAGATTCTTAGCTGCTACCACAGATAAGAATCTTCAGGAGTAAGGAATCTACATACTTTTAAAGCCTCCCAGACAAGCAGATCTTTACATACTTGGCAGGGCACCTAAAACGAGGAGAGTACAGACCTCACTGGGCTTCTGGCCCTCTAGCTAACAAGAGGCCCAGGGCAGCCTTGATCATCTGCCAAGTTTAAGGTTCATTATTAAATGCCATTTGTTTGTATACTTGCATTATAAAAAATCCATACTCTGAGCTTATCTGACCTCCCTAGAGTGTAAGCCACAAAGAACAGAGGACTTGTCATATTCGCCACTGTGTTCACAGCAGGTAGAAGACTGTTTAGTGTATACTAGGAACCTAATAAATAATTGAATGAATGAAACCTCCCCTGAGCAGCATATAAAGCTCATTCTTTGAGGTCCTTTTTTTTCTATTTTTTTAAGGTAGATAGAAAAAGGTTGCTTTGCCCAGGTCTCTACAGAGTTTTTTATTGTGTTTTTCTCAATACCTTGTTAAAACTGCAGTACTCGGGTTCTTGTGTTGTTAAAAGTGCCTATTCCAGTTCTCATCTGACCAATGGTTTTTCCTTGGCAAGTTCTCTCTGAAAGGGGATGCATCCCACAAGCCCTTTGATGACCAAGTCCAGAATAAGCCCAAGTCCTCCGTGGTTCTAAGTCAAAGTATTGCCGACAACTCAGAACCAGCTTCCCGCTCAGGGAGAAGAAGCCAGGCCAGGCCTGAGCTGCTTCATAAAATACGGTTTTGTCATCAGCATTCCCTCCCCACTTCCTTTGTCCCTCAGGGTCCCCACTGCCCTTTAATTGTTCCCACCATTCTCACCCTCTGTGCTGGCCTGGGGGCACCCCTGTGGGTCACACTGCAGCTCTGTTCTCTTCTGGTCCTTGCGGTTCCTCCCGCTGGGGATTTCCCGGGCAGCCCAGCACGCCCTGCTCTGCTCACAAAGGCAGGACCACTGAGCCTCGGTGGGAAAAGTTCAACTGCCCACCATCCCCACTCTGCCTCTCTTTATAGGGTCCCCAGACTTTGTAGTAGATGGACCCCCTGCGTAAAGGAGCCCCCTCTGTGTCTCTGCATCCTTAGGTCGTTC
The DNA here is from genome assembly GCA_004026585.1 of Noctilio leporinus. Classification (NCBI taxonomy): domain Eukaryota; kingdom Metazoa; phylum Chordata; class Mammalia; order Chiroptera; family Noctilionidae; genus Noctilio; species Noctilio leporinus. The sequence continues at coordinate 194,140 of PVIW01001204.1, forward strand.
TCCTCACCTGAGGGCCGACCTTCCTCTCTGCACATGATCCAAACACACTGGGAAGTGTGGTCTTTGCAGGGCAGGGTGGCAGGCTGCAAAGTCAGGGATGAGCTGACAGTTAAAGTCCGGAGTCCCAGTGACACGGGCAGCAGGTGGGAAACAGGCAGAATGTCTACCTTGCCGTCTTGAGGGGAATTCCTACTTTGAGGACCCTTCACCTTAGCTCTGAAGGCCTTCCGCTAAGAGGGTGTGACCCCCCCCTGCCCCGTTCTTGGGGGTAACCTGCTTTACTCAGAGTCTGCCAATTCAGATGTCAGTGTCATCTAAAAATACCTTGGGGGCAACATTCATCCAGGTGTTGGAGTAAACACCTGGGCTTACAGCTTAGCCAAGTTAACACATGTTAACAATGAAAGCCTTTCCCACTGTGGCTAAAGGCCAGTGCGATCCATGGCTCTGTGTGACCCAGCCCACTTTCCTCAGGGACCATCTCCCATGTGCTGTGCTGGTGGCGCTGGCCTTCCTCAGGTCGCAGAGATGCCATCTGCCTCCTGTGCCCGGGCCTGCACACAAGCCACTCCCTCTGCCTGGAATGCCTTGCTCCCAATTCCCGGTGTGTGTGCATGCTTACACACAGGTCCACAGGGACACCCCTTCCACTCCCCCCACCCCGCCCCCAACACACACACACTGCCTGGGGAATCCCAACTCAGATCTGGGGTCAAATGCTACTTCTGGGAAGAGTCCCCATAGGGGCAGGCTTCTCTGCTCCAGCGCAAGATGGTCCCCACGAAACCGAGAAGATGGCTCTGCCTGCCCATATGGGGCTCGGTTCCGAACTCCCCCCGCATGAGCCTCACTGGAGGTCAGTGTCGGTCCCTGAAGGCATGTGCTTCAGGCACCAGATGTAGCCGAGCTTTTGCTGGTGGGACAGGACTGGGGACTGTTGCTCCTTCCTGAGTCCTCATGGTCACCTTTGGACATAAACGTTTGTGGGGCCTGCCAGTGGATTCGTGGGGAAGTCCTGGCATTGTGACTGTCTCGTGTGGAAACCTAACAATGTCTGCAGACAGAATTTGCTCTACTCCCCCCTCCCAACAACTTAAAATAATAATTGACTTGTCGAAGGTCTAATGATTGTTAACATTTTCTTCCTATCTTGGAAGTTTGTAGACTATAAGGCAAGAGACCCGGTTGAGTGGCTCTTAACCATCTTCTTTCGAGATAGATCAGCCACCCCATTGTTGGGTAGTTTGTGTCCCAAATGTTGCAAAGCACCAGGGGCAAGGGCACCTGGAAAATTCCAGACCTATCAGATTGGACAGCTGCTGTCCATCAGCACATGCAGCGGAGTATAAAGTGTATCACACCTGCCCTGTAACGTACATCCTGATGGGGACAGGCTTTAGCTTCATTCGGACGGAACACCTATTCGTAGAGGTCCCTTCTGCTTGGGTGAGACTCTGTCAGCTGGTGAGTGGCCTACGAAATGTCAGGGCACCGGGGAAGACCAGGAGGCTACGTGCAGGACCTCTGAGAGCACCAAACCCCACACAGACTGCGTTTTCTTCTATGCATCTGTAGCTATGATAAAGTTTATAAATTAGGCGCAGAGAGTAACAATAACTAATAATAAAATGTGATCATTATAACCAAACACTGTAATAAAAGTTACACACATGTGTCTCTCAAAAATAGCTTCCTGCACCCCACTCGCCCCCTCCTCGGGATGACACCAGGGGCTGGAGGTTTGTTTCTGGAATTTTTCAGGCGATATTTTTGGACCACGGTTGACCATGGGTAGCTGAAACCACAGGAAGCAAGCTCACCGATGAGGGGACCGCTGCATAGTGAAGGTTAATCATCTCAAAAGTTCCACTGTTCTGCCCCTCCGTCGGGACAAGAGTAAATCAAATGGCAGAGCAGCGGTACAGCTGGGCCCGGAATGCAGGCCTCCCGATTCCTCCCTTTCTTTTACGTGAAGAGTTCTCTAAATACCTAGTCACAGCGTTTGGGGGATTAGTTTCATTCTTAAGCACCAGTTTGTCCTGTCAGTTGAGTTCCAGCGTTCAGCTCCCTTTATAACAAAGGTTTCATCTTTTGAAAATGTCCTTTGCAACTGTAAGATCACTAGCACGCGGCCCAAGGAGTGCCAGCGCATCCTCACTCCTTCAAGCCGTCGCCACGTGGAACTAGGCTTTTTCAGTAGTCGTTCTAGTGTGGATCAGGTTGTCATCCCTCCTCTCTAAAATACCTCCTTGACAAATCAGTTTTTACACTTTCCTGGTAAGTTAACACACATCTTACTGATTGCTTATGGCTCTTTTGAAACCTGTCTCTGACTCTCTAGTGGTTCCACCTATGTTTGCAAGAGCTAAGCAGACATAGATTCCCCAAGCAGCATAAGGCGAGTGAGACACCAAGTCCTAGTCAGTTGAGGCCTTAGTGGCACCCAGTTGGCGCCGGCGGAGATCTGACCTTATCTTTGATGTGTTCAAAGCCAGTCGCTTCACCGGGTGTTCTGGGAAGCGCCCGGTCATGTCGTCTCTTTGGTTTCTCCTCATCACAGAAGCGGTTGCAATGCTCCCTCTTCCCAGCCAGCTCGGTGCCATGGGAGCCCAGTGCCTCTGCAGGTGCCTACGGAAGTTAGCACCCTTCCGTGGGGCAACACCGGAGGCACCGGGCCGAGGCCGCCAGAGGCCTCGGATGTTTCATCATTCCAAGTGGAAGGGATGTCCTCGCAGAGGCAGAGGGGCCCCCTCTGCGGATGCCTCTGGCTGTTCCGCTTTACCAAGTTCTCCCCCAGAAAATGCTTGGGTGGCTGGGAGTCATTTGTGAGGCGGCCTCGTGTGAGAAGCTGTGTTCTCCATGTACGCTCTTCATACACGTGGGCGTAGGTGCGTGCAGAGGAATGTGTGAGGCATGTACGATGTGTGGATGGGGAGTAGCCAGCAGCCCCTGACCAGGGCTCTCAAGCATCCCCCCGGATGAAACTCAGAGGCGCTTGGCAAACGCAGATTCCGGGGCCCTCACTCAGGGCGGGCCCAGAACTGGCCCCTGACCAGCGCTGGCGTGAGCACGTGCTGTCTGGGCCACATCGGGTGACAGGCCCTGGAGTGGCGGTCCTCAGCATTGCTGCAGGTCCCATCCCTGGGGAGCTTTCCAAACCCCCGATGCCAGACTGTTTCCCACCCAAGAAATCTTCCACGTTTACAAAACGGATTCTAAAAAAATAAAAGGTCAGACAATAAAACAAATTTTTAATGATGTAAATATATATCCGTGGCATCTTGGAGGGGCAAACTGGAGAAGGAAAGCGCTCCTGACGTCAGTGTCACCCACAGCACTAAACAGGCAACACTAGCTGCTGTCACAAATGAAACCAAGCCTTCAGATCGTTAGCACCAGGAGTTTGGCGCCCATGTCCCAGTATGGCCCAGTGAAGGGTCCTCAGGGGCCGGCTTCCTGCGTGGGGGCTGTCATTCAGGGCCCCCAGTTTGAGGCCCCGAGGTGGCCGGAGAGGAGGGGGGAGAGCGGGCGGAGCTCCGGGGAGGCTCCCCCCGCTGGGCAGTGCGGCCTGTGCCTGCACCTCAGCTGTCCAGCCCAGGCCTGAGGCCACCCCCACCTGCGTGGACCAAGGTGGTGGGACAGCCAGACCTCTGGGCCCCAGCGCACTTGTGTGACCCACGTCAGGAGCCTCCCAGAAAGGCACAGGTGCCTCCAGGAGTGGACGCAGCCTGGGCAAGGCAGACCCAGCCCCCGAGCGAGGACCCCCGAGGTGAGGTGCGCTGTTAAGAGCCTGCGCTCTTTGTTCTTTTCTCCGCAGATGTCGCCAACGGCACCGGTTCAGGGGGGTACCGCCCGCCTCCCAGAACCAAGGAAGTCGTCATCAATGGCCAGACCGTGAAACTCAAATACTGTTTCACCTGCAAGATTTTCCGGCCTCCTCGTGCTTCTCACTGTAGCCTTTGCGATAACTGCGTAGGTGAGTAGACGCAGAAGTTGCCTCGGTTCCGCCCCTGGCGCCTGTGCCAGGAGGCTGGTGGGGTGGCTGCTTTGCTCCGAACAGGCCTCTGCAGAAGAGAGTCGGCACGGGTGTCTCTTTCCTGCTTTAAAACTAAACTGTTCAATAATAATGTTTGGTGTCTTCGCCTCGGGCCACGGACCCCTGTTCACCAGCCTGGCATGGCCAGACTACGTCTCTGTGTGACACCCTGTCCCAGGGCAGCACCCGAGGCCTCCCCCCCGAGCACACACACCAGCATGGGGTGGCCGGTTCCCTGCGGATGCTGGGCAACAGGCTCTGGAAATCAAATTGTGCCCCCACTGGTCCTGCATTGCCCGGTGAGCCGGCTGCAGGTATCGCTTGATGCTTGATGCGCCTTGTGTGGGTCTCCCAGGTCCTCCAGCAGCTGTGTGGGGAGCTGCAGGTGTTGGGAGTGAAGGACAGAGAGAGGCAGGGGTCAGGAGACTTCCAGCCCTGCAGTTAGGCCTGTCACTCTTCCCAGACCCCACCCTGGTCTATTTACTGGCTTTCCCTAGGGCCGACTAGGGGAACGGGCAGGGGGAGCCAAGCGGAGCCCAGAGGTCCTTGGATGTAAGACCTGGCCCAACCGTCAGGCCACCACCAAACCTGCTCAGGATTTCTGCGACCGACGTGGGCCCCCAGCCCCTTGGAATTAGTTGGCAAGCCCTTCAGACGGAGACAGGCTACCCACCCCCATAGGCCATGTTCTTTGCTGGGCTGCAGCTTCCTGGAGATGAGGTTGGCAAGCAGATGACAGAAGACCCAAGGTCCAGGGTGGGCAGTGAGAAACAGCAAAGGCTTTGCACACCAGGGAAACCCTCATTTCTTCAGTCCCGTAGCTGCCCCACGAGGAGCCAGCCAGGGGTACTCGTGGGCAAGGAGGCCTCGAAACCCTGTTCCCTCACGCCGGGAAGGCTGGAACGCCCCCGCCCCAATCAAACCGGGTTCCCTCAGGACCACATGGTCGATGGCCGGACACTCTCTTCGAGTCTAATGAAATGCTAGTCTCAGTTCTCCTTCGGGAAAGTAAAATGTTATAGTGCACTTCCTGCCGGGCAAAGCAGTTTTCCTTTCGTTGTCTGAAATTGACGTTATTCTAACTTGAATCAGCTACATTTCCCCGATCAAGCCTAGTCTTGGTTTTGTTAACCTGCGGCAATTACCGTGAGCCTTTGCCCCGTGGAGCAGGATGCAGTTCCGCTCAGCCTTTCCTGCGTAGGAAAGCCGGGGGTCTGGCCCCACGCGGCCTGGGCGCGGATACCACTCCGTGACTCAGACAGCCCCCTCGGCGCCCTCTGTGCCTTAGTTTTCTCATCTCTGCAACGGGCTCACAGGGAGAGGAAATGGTGTGGCGTGCACGTGGGAAGCTCTCACAGTAGCTGCTGGGGTACAGCGGATGTGCCATAATTGTGGGTGCAGTCACCGTGGCCATTGCTTCTCCCTTGACATTTGCGACTGGCCTTCTCTAGGCAATTTCCTGATCTCCTGTAGCCTTCTGCAGGTGGGGCAACCAAAACTATGCCTGGTCCTCTACGGGAGTTTCTCGTGCCCTTGTGACCCTGACCCCCGGCCCATCTTGAGGACATTCTTAAGCCAAAACATCACGGTGGTGTAAGTTGCTTCAGGGGAGCAACGTGGAGGCACCTTCAAGGCCCTTTCTTAGGTCATAGTTCTGATATCGCAGATATTGTACGATGGAAACGTGTGTAAGTTATGCTTCTTCACGTAAAATCTTCCATTACTTTGCACACCTTCTGCCGGAGTCTAATGACTTAGTCCATTGGATTCTTACGGGCAGGGAGTGGTGAACTGTGAACCTGAAGAGATGAGCAGGCGCCTCTTTCTCTGTCAATTATGAAATGTATACCCATTACTAGACGCCTGATAGTTCCTGTTCATTCATTTGTGTCAATTGGTCTCAATTCTCTGCTGTTTCTCAGCTAGACTCCTAATCAAGACAAAACTTTCTTCCCCATCTTAGTGTTTTAGAGCTCCCTTTGTATTATTGTACAACACCTTCTCAAAGGTCATAACAATTCATGCGCTCCCTCCGTCACCCGTGGGCTCAAGTGTTCCTTAAAGAACCCCAGTGAATCAGATGGAAAATCTCCTTACAAAAAACTCAGCATCAACCCCAGCTAACGGGGCACTTTTGTGGATGACCGTTAAAGATAGCATCCTGTCATGGCAACTACCAGCTGAGGACGGAAGAGGCATTGTCTGTAATATCCAGGAGCCCTGTAGCGACCTTTCAGATAAATCCAAGCCGCGGTGACAGTCCACCCCAGCCAAGCACAGCAGTGTCCTGGGAGATGCAGGACAGTGAAGGGAGAGGAGAGGAAGGGGGGGACTCGGGTGTGGGTTCAAGAGGAGGGACACTGGGCCAACAGCTGCCTCTGAACGCCATGTAGTGGTTCCAGGGCAGAAGCTGGGCCGGCTCTGTGGAGAACAGGTGAAGTAGTAGTTGCTTTTCAAATAAAGCTACTTGGAGCAATCCTGGAAAAACCGCACGGTGACTCAAACCTCTACAGCCTTGCTTTTCCAGTTCATGAAGCTGCATTTGGGCCGTTGCCGGGACCCGTTAGCAGACCAGCAAATTGGACCTTCTGCATTTGGGAAACGGGAGAGCGGGTGTCTCCGACTGAGAAGTGTACTTGCAGAGTTTGCCACTCTGTTATTTCCAGATGGAAAGTTTTTATCGAAAGAATTCTACCCTTTGCAGTCAGGGAAAGACATACAATGATGTGCTGAAAGTGGGGGTGGGGGGTGGGGGGGTGGCCGCTGGTGGCTTCGCTTCCCTGAGAAACAGATGAGTTTAGGTTGGTCCTTTCTAGGCGCACAGTGCTTGTAAATGTCGCGTTGCCCTGGGAGGGGAGAGAGGGAAAAGCCATTTCCCAGGCCATTCAGAAGGCGCAGTTTTCTTTGTAAAGTAAGTTTGAGGTGAGAGCAGCGTCGCGAAGGGGCTGTATTTTAGTTGAGGGCTGAGGAAAAGTGTTCTTGGGGAGCAAACTCTGATGCAAACACCGCACCTGTGAGAAGAGACTCAGGACTGGAGACCCGGCCCTGAACCCTGGTCCTGTCATTGGGTTAACTGGAATCTGGGCAGGTCACCACCCCCAACGGTTTCCACATCTGTGAAGTGGAGTTACCCTAGTTCTACCTCCTGGGCGTTCTTTAGGGATCAGGGGACACAGTGCCCAACAGAGCGCCCAGGACAGCCCTGGTGTCCACGAAGGGTCCGTTGAGGGCTCAGTGAGTTAATGGTGTCATGGTAGCAGGACCGGTCCTGCCGCAGTGTCCCCAGGTACCGCACTGAACCAGAGTGGTCTTCACAGGGACAGGCATCGCCTTGTTTTTCTGCGACCTGGCAGGACTTAGAGATGGGGTGCCCTGACGTGAGTCTGCTCTCTCTTCGTGCCTTTGTAATCCTGTTTCTGCCCCTCTCGTCCCCTCTCTGCGTGGCCCGTGTATCACTTGCACACGTCTGAAATAATGTTTGCGTTGCTTGTTCCCTGGTGACCACCGGCCACTGGGGGCGTGCGGCCAGCTCTGCCCTCCCGCTCCCTAGGCTCCCATTAGAACAGAGTCCCCGAGGAGCGGGAAGGGAGTGAGCCCCCCAGGAAGGACCTGTCCCCCTGATTGTGCGCCTACGGCCTCCCACGTGAGCCCCTTCCACTTCCCTGACCAAGGCGATGCTTTCGGGGAGGCCTGTCCCTTGGTGGGACCTAGGCTAGTGTCTGTCAGCCTAACTGTGACCTGGCAGATGGCAGCTCAGCCTGGAGGCTACTGGGTCCCAGACCTGTACCTTGTCTGGAAAGGGGGACACTCTTTGCACTGTGTGCCCCATCTGGCACAGCTGTGAGGTAGAGGTGGGGTGCAGGGAGCCCTGGGGAGCCTTCAGCATTGCCAGACTCTTCCTGTGGGGGGCTGGTACCGTTCTCTTCTGTCCCCTCCTGTCATTTCTGGTGTGGGTGGCACCAAGAGCTTTCAGACACCCTCTGCAGGGACTCAGGGTCCATCACTCTTGTTTTTGGAAGAACTTCGTCTTTAAAATCCTACAACGCCCTTTCTTTGTAGCTGTGCTCCTTCCCTCCTGGGTATCTGCTCTGCGCTCCCCCTGTGCCCCTCAGTGCCCCCCCTCCACCTGCCCCTCCTTGGGTGTGGGACCCTGAGCTGGGGCCGCAGACACCAGGTCTGTGAGCCCGCTGCCCAGTGGCACTAACACCAGGAGGTTTACATCTGAGACTTAGGGTTGCAGCTGCCCTCATTCTAAAGTGGGGGGCAGTACCCTGGAATTTCCATTTCGCTCTTGGGGTATAGTGAGAGGGTCATTCATTTCCCACAGGAGAAACTGTCACTTGAAAGGGACAGAGGGAACTGGCATTCTTATCCTACCAGGAGCCAAAACACACAGGGCTTTACCGAGGGCCCCGCTGTTCTAGGATCCTGGCTTTCCACTCACGTTTAACAGGCACCCGTGTGTCAGGTGCTGCGCTAACAACTGGATGCATCAGAATAAAAGACTGTTCTCACAGACCATGATTAAGAACAGACCCATTACATGGGTCAAAAACAGTAATTGCGTCAAAGACTACAATTAAAAATGTAGCCATCAACATACATGCACCAAATAACATTGCGTCAAATACATAAAGTGAAACTTGTTAGGAAATGTCAGTGTAACTGAACTGTCTTTAAATGATCCTGATAATGGATTCTAAATAGAGATTTACTAAATGACACCTGTCTAACTCTCAGACTCAGAAAGCTGAGGTGGGAGGTGTGGCCAGCCACTTTTGGGACTCTGATTTCCATTCTCTGGTACTGCTCCCATGATTCTGTCACTTTATGTGACAAAGAGACTCTGCAGATGCCATTAAGGTCACTAAACAACTGACCTTAAATTAGGGAGAGCGTCCTGGGTGACCCAGGTGGGCCCAGGGGATGAGAGAGCCTTTCAGAGCAAAGGTGGAGAGGTTCCCAGCAGGGGAAGGCGTCTACTCCTACTGCTGGCGTGAGGATGGGGGTGAGAAGGAAGTGAATCCTGCTGACTGCACTGGGCTCGGAAGGACCAGGACTTAAGTCCACTTGACACCTGCACCCACCTTTGTATTCTTAGCCTGGGGAAACCTTGAGCTGGGCTCCTGACCCACTAAAATTTTCAAGCAATAAATCCAGGTTGTCTAAAGCTGCTGTATTTTGGTAATTTGCTCTTCAGCAGAACACTAATGAAAACTATTCTTTTAACATGATCTTTTTTTTAAAAAAGGTAACATTTTTTTAAGTAGTAAAATACTGAATTAAAGTCAGGAGCAAATTAGCCTGGCTGGTGGCACAGTGGATAAGGCATCAGCCTATGAACCCAAAGGTCGCTGGTTCGATTCCCAGCCAGGGCACATAACCAGGTTGCAAGCCAGGTCTCCAGCCAGGTCCCCAGTTGGAGGCAGGTGAAAGGCAACCATACATGGATGGTTCTCTCCCTTCTTTCCTCCTTCCCTGCCCTTCTCTCTAAAAATAATAAAATCTTTTTTTTTTAATTAAAAAATAAAGTTAGGCGCAAATTAGGAAGTTCACTATTACTGCTAATATTTAATCTTTTTCAGCTTTACTAATGAATGCAGTAATATGAGACAAATATGAACATATAAACATCAAAAATAAGCAAACAAGGTTTTTTTGTAGATGACGAGAAAACCAACAATAATAGTACCAACAAACATTAGAACTCATTTTTTAGGTTTAGTAGACTTATTAGTCACTAAATAAATACATTATAATAGGATACTGCATATTAGGAACTGCAATAGAAATCAAGATACTTATCAATTACTTATAAATGTAATGCAGGATGGGGCAAGGGACAGCATAAAACAGTCATAGAGTTCAGTTCAGAGATTCCGCTGGCCATAATAACCAGTGACGTTTTGGAAGGAGAGCAGTGCAGTATTGGACAGTGTGAAGCCAAAGTGTGTTCCTAGCCCAAAGGTCAGAACAGAAGTGACTCAGTGCTCCCACCTTGCGCACACATCCATCTACATGCATGTGAGTGATTGCTGCTTGGTCCATTTCTATTTTCCAAACCTCCAGGGTGATCATTAAAATGCCCAGTCCCCGTTAAGAAGGTCTTAACAGTCTGATGGGCAAAGGCTGTAGGAGAGGAATAAAAACTGGGGGGTAGTAAGTGCCTTGGGGGGCGGGGAGCATCTTCTAGAGCCCAGATTTTTCTGTGCAGCCAGTCATTGTGCCGAGTGTCACGGCATGAGTAGGAGCCATCGGGTTGGACAAGAGCAAGGGGCACAGCAGGTGGGCAGACAGACGCAACAGTAGGACAGAGGCCGGGGAGAGCGAGACGCCCCACCTGGGAGGTGTTGAAAGCAGTGGGAATCCCCTGCAATTGGTGCTTCCGTGTCAGGGCTGCCGCTGGGCTCCCTAGTGCCTTTGTGTGGAGCCCTGGATCCTGTCACTAGACTTAAAAATATTTCAAACATTCTAATCAGTGCCGTTGGATCCTCACTGCCTGTTGCGATTTCCCCTCTCGCATTCACTGACCTCACCGCTGATCATGGCGCTGTCACCTCTCACTCGACATGACTACACAGTCATGAGCTCTTTCAGCTGAAAACAAACACGGAGGCTTTTCTCTTCCCGCGTAATTTATTGTAGTGCACCGAGCATTTAATGAGACCTGCGAAATCACAGACAACACGAGGAACGTTACCGTCACTGGGGTGTAGGTCTCGCTCGGCTCCACTCCGAGAGTGCGGAGCCCATGCTGTGGTTCTGCAGGGGACCACAGTTTGCACGAAAGGTTTTACTCATCGGTACAGGGTGCGCGGGGCCCAGGCTCCCCACCCCTACGCAATGGAAATAAGCATGTATTTTTGGCACTCACTCCTGGTTTTCTTATAAGCAGCACCAGTGGTTTTAGAAAGAGAGGGGTTTTACCTCTGTCACTCATTGTCCATGATTCAGCATCACTAGCTCAAGGGAGCGATGACAGGTTCCAAGTAACCTTTCTGACTCATTTGGCCGTAAGATAACATTCTTCCCTGGAAGCCTTTTCATGTCCTCTCGTGTCAAATTAAAACCATCCCTGGTTGTCAGAACATGGTTTTCTCCGTCTCTTCCTGCCAGTCCTCATTTCCTGTCCCCGGCTGTACCCTAGCTCCTCGCCCGGTTCTCCCCTGTCTGCCTTGAGCCCAGTGCTGTAGCTGGAGCCGCACCTTGGTTCTGGCTGCAGAAGCCCACCCTTGTCCGGGTGACCCCGCTCAACATGCTGTCCCTGCAAGGAGACCCCTCGTGTTCTGCCACCAAGAGTTTCTTCCATAAAAATTAAAATTGCAAAGACAGTCTAGAGATGCTTTTGAGGCAGTAATCAAAATAAAATTCCACTAAGTGTTCTATCTTTCAGAATAATTCACTTCATAACATATTTGTTACCGATGTAAGTACACGGAAGTAGGTATTCATTCCTTGCAATGGATCTCCCAGGTCCAGGAGTCTATGTTTTGGCAAATTTCCCAGAGGATTCTTAGGCACAGCCGAGTTGGAGAGCCGTGGGGACAGACCTTCTCTGACCCTGTCTGGGCTCCAACATCAAGGTGAGGCCCTCGGGATGCATCGGGAATGGCTCACCTGTCCCAGAAAGCCATGGCCGCCAACAGTGGGTGGCTACTTCTAGCATAGCACTGCTAAGATGGTTTGCAACCTTGAAAAATTAGTATCAGTAAATAGCAACCATCTTTTGAGGCCTGTTGGAAGCCACACCCTAGGATTCATTCATCAAGGCTGTGTCCCTCCTCCCGTAGGGCCATCTTCTCTCTGAGTGTCTGAGATGGAGGTTGACGTCACAACAGGGGTTGAAGTCCACAGTCAAGCTGAGGCGTCAGGCCAGGTCTGTGGAATGCCTTGAAAAGCCATTTATAGCTCAGCTAAGCCTATTTACTCAGTGGCTGCTATGAGCAAGTTGAATGCAAATCAGTGCAAGACAGGCCTCCTACCCTTGACATGTTCTCTGCCTACTCATGAAAAGTTACTCATGAAAAGAAATAGTTGAGAAGATTATATATAGCACACAAGAAATCTAATCTGGCCTTAGGAAGGTCATGGTAGACCACAATTCCCATAAAGGGGAGAAATGGGAGGGAAGGCTGGAAAAATTAGAGGCAGCCACCCTGAGGCCCCTGTGTGCCCATCCAAGAAAGAAGGACAGACTCAGCCACTAGTTCACGCGCTTGACCAGGAAACAGAGATGGTCCGTTCGCCTTAGGAGGGTTAATTGCATATGTAAGCCTAACGTGAATTGATGAGCTGTCTTAGTCTGCTGCGGCCCAGTAATTCTGTTTAATAAGCACTCCATAATCCCAGTGCCTTTTAACAAACAGCATCTCTTTGTCTTGTGTGTCTATGGGTCATCTGCGGCAGCCCCAAGATGTGGCCAGGTGTGGCTCCAGGCATAGCTCAGGTCCCGAGTCAAATTTGATTCGGGCACCTAGGCTGAAGGGACAGCAGCTGCCAGGCATGTGCTCCTCCTGTTGGGTCACTGGGCCGTATGATGGGGTGCCAGCACATGTAGTGTCTCATGGCTTCTGCTTAATGGCATATTGGCCAAGCAAGGCATGTGACCATGACATGTCATTGGGGCAGTGAAGGATATTTCTTAAATTTAGTTTATTGCATGGAGCAGGACTCGAAGGCCAAAGACCAGTAAGAAGTGGTTTTCTGTGTGACTCATCTTTTTAAAACTTGAGACAATAACCAACTACGGTAGGTGCCCAGTAATCAGGACCTTTGAGGCCTTTAAGGTTGGAGGAGAGAATTTAATGAGAGGACCCGCATACTGGGACCTGAAGGTACCAGAGCTCTCGTGAAACACAGTAACTTGGGCGAAAGCAGAGCCCTGAGCGAAAGGCCCAAGTCAATGGTTGACCTCGCCATGCTGGACAGAACTTGTTCCCGACAAGGCCAGAGCAGGAGCTCAGCTGCACGAGGACAGACAGACTGGGACTGTGGCCCTGTGCTCTCTCTGTGGCCGGCCCAGGGACCCGAGTCCGTGCTTCCTGGCCTGGGCACTGTGAGTGGACTTCAGGGCGTCTGTGAACGTGGGTGGGAAAAACAATCACATCTGTATCCTTGTTAACCTCTTAAGTGAAATTAAGTAGTTCCTTCAATTATGGATGTCAGCAAGCAACCACATTAGTAGAGTGAGTCACCGCTGGAAACCACAGATACTTTCATATGACATTACAGTCATTACAGACATGTCAGATTAATATTTACCCCTGTTACTACTTCAGAATTATGGTAGTTGATAAACAGTAGCTCTTGTGATTTGTCATAGTAAAATGTTAGTATTATTTTACTATGTCACAATTTTTAAATTATTCTGCAAGTAATATTCTAGTTTTCTTTTGTCACCGCATGTATTTTGGGTGTTTAAAAACATTCTGGGAGGGGGCCCATGGCACAGAAGCATTTAGAACCCCTGGGGAAATCTTTTTTAGCCTCTTTTTAAATTTAATTTATTGGGGTGACATTGGTTAATAGAATCATACACTTGATGCTATATTATCAATATATTGCAATATGTTTGCCACCCAAAGTCAAATCTTCTTCCGTCACCACATATTTAACCCATTTACCTTTTACCACCGCTCACCCCTTCCCTCTGGTGACCCCCATACTGTTGTCTGTGCTTATGAGTTTTTGTTTCTTCTTCTTATTTGTTCGTTTGTTGCTTTCAGTTTTATATCCCGCATGAGTGAAATCGTATAGTTCTTGACTTTTTCTGTCTGGCTTCTCTTACTTAGCACAATATTCTCAAGATCTATCTGTGTTTTTTGTCGCCAGTGGCACTATTTCATCTTTTCTTATGGCTGAGTGGTATTCATTGCCAATACGGATCCCATCTTTATCCATTCTCCTGCTGAGGGCACTTCGGTGGTTTCCGTGTCCGGACTCCTCAGGTGCTATGTTCCTTCACGTGGCAGGACGTGTCTTCTCTCCACGCCGCACGGTTGGTGTGGATTTGTTCTCAAGTAATAAATACATGGTAACATTTTTTTCAAAGGTGCCATTTTAAAAAGCTCTTAAAAAAAAATGAAAAAAAGAAAGAAAGCTGACTGTACTGGGCCCATTCTTCCTCCTTCCTCTGTTCCTTCCTCTTTCTTTCTCAACCTAAACATAGGTGTGCAACAAACACACACAGTTTCCTGCAGTGGGCAGGCAGGCCTGGACCACCCGCCCCAGGGTGCACTGCTGAGCCTGGTGTTCAGCCCACTCCCATGTTTTGGTGGTTTTTCTGGGAGCATGTGTTTAAGCCTTTCATTACAAAGAAGGGAGCAGAGGTCTTTGTGGCTGGGCCTCTCCACCTTGGTCTTAACCACCTTTCTGTATTACTGGGTACATAGAATTCATCTTCCAAATCATTTAAAGTTGTTGAAAACGTATTCCTTCTTATTGTTCTTGTCTCAGTCCTTGTGTGCCACTGAGAAATATGGGGGGAAAAGAACCCTTGGTATATAGTTCAATTAAAACCTTCCAGAAAGATAATACAATATTTTAATTTCAAGCATCCTTTTCAAGCCCCCCTCGGGCTTGATACTGGTTTGTATCTCATACCTTCCCACTGAAAGCTGGTATTACAGAGTGCAGTCCTGACACTCGGGAGTTAAATTCACAGTAAGAGCCTAACGGAGTGGAATGCTCTGAGATGGTATGATTGCAGTCACCAGTTTTCTGCCAAGCAGTTTATGCCTAAAAGACCTTCGGTTATTACCAACTGATTTAGGGGTTTGTTTTTCAATCAGTTAACGGAACAGACAAATGCGTTTTTCCCATCTTTGTTCGTCTGAAGCTTCGCTGCAGGACAGGAAGTGGCTGAGTGCGCGTGCCCAGGGTAGGGTCGTACCGTGCTCGGGGAAGCAAGGGGCCGCTTGGCTAAGGACCCTTCAGGGCCAGCCCGTGGCCAGGGCAGCGCTCCATCCACTCCGTGCTGGGTGGGCACTGGGGAGCCAATGGTGAGAGTCGTCAACGCGGGCCTGCCTGCGGAGGTACCTGCAGAGGAACGGGGTAGGGTTAGAACCACCTGCCATACAGAGCGGTAGTCAATGACGGTGAAGGGCAGGGCTGGTAGGAGCACACAGGGGAGAGTCCTCACCCGGAGGGTGGGACGTCCAGCCTGAGGCCGGTAAAGAATGAGTCCCGGGTGTCAGGCAGAGGGGGGCAGTGAGCAGAGGGCTGCGCAGGCAGGTGGGAGGGGGACACGGAACCAATGAAATCGGCCCCCAGAGACAGAACTGAGCACTGCAAGTGTCAGCTGTGAACGGTTGGTTGGTATCTGTGAAGTCAGACTCTCGAGGAGGAGCGAGAAACCGAGGAAAGAAGTGTTAGAAAATCGTAGGGAAAGGGAATCAAGAGGGGGTGTGGGAATGGTGGCCTGGACGTGGCCTCCCAGGGCTGGTGGCTGGGACCCCTGCTGCTCTGGGTGTGGGGGGAGCTGCCCCAGGAGCCACAGGCCCCCCGCGAACTCAGCTGCCTGAAGCCACAGTGTCTCCCGTTTCCAGCCCTTTGCAGCTTATGCAGCTCGGTCGTGAAGAGCACCGAGTTTTGCAGGGAGGGGGTGGGTGGCTTCCTCAACAGGAAGAGCTACGGCCTGGCACTCACGAGGCGCCCGTTTCTTGCTGTCTTCCCTCTGCTGAGGCCGCAGGATAGGGCAGGGCACGTGGACGGGCTGTGCAGAGTCGGTGCCCAGAGGCGGAAACAACAGAGCCCATGGGTAGCAAGGGACCACCTGTGGGGCCAAAGGCTGAGCCCTGGGCGAGCGTCTGAGGGAGCACAGGAGGAATGCGAGCTCTGCCCCCCGCGTCAGGGCCCAGCAAGGGGCCGCCAGAGGCAGATCCAGGCTGGACCAGGGTTCGTTATCCCAGACTTGCTGGCTCAAAGGCATCAGTTCCTTGGAGAGAAAAACTCTGGGAAATAACATCATAACATGCTTTGTTAGGACTTTGTCCCTAACTTTGTAGGATATTTCATACTTCTCAGGGCCTCAGACATTCCCAGCAGTATCTTTGGTTGGCCCAGGAGAATGGGGCAAGGACGTAAACCACCTGGCCTGGAAGTGTTAGCCAGCCTCCTTTTGCTCAGCGGGTCACATTCCACGTTCAGGTCCATGACTGCGTGAGTGTCACAGTGTGAGGCAGGGGGCTGGAGGCAGGGAACTTGAGCCCAGCACCTCAGTGGGTCAGAGTCCTGGTTTTGTGTCCGTGTCGGGGACAGCGCCATCCCTTTGGGCCGACCTCATTCTCGGAGCCCTCGCACCAAACATGCAAAGCCAGAATGCGGACATAGTCATTCTTAGCAAATAACTGTATGACTCATGTCCCAGGGGCCAGAGATGCCCACAAGCAGGGCCAAACCTTCCCTACCTGCGGTCAGGCCACCGGGGCAGCCAGGTCAGAACCCAAAGCGCCACTTACAAATGTGCGGTGAGTAGCGGACCCGCCGTGGGAAGCAGAGCCCCGCGTGACCGCCCTGGGGGGCCTTCGGGGTACGTGACTCAGATTCTCTTGCGTAAACTGGGAGTCATGTATCGGGGCACTTTGTTAGGAGGTGCTTGTGGTTTAAAAGAATGCATTGAAAGTAAAGTTTAAAACGTGGGCCTTTTCAAAAAGGCTGTGCATTTATTTATTTACTTATTGTAAAATGGCTTTCGGCCAAAGGAAGACCACGTGTCTGACGCAGTATTTTGGAAATGCCGCTAACGAGAAAGTCTGAACAGTAGAACTGGGGGGACCTCTGGGCACGTTTTCCACCTGCCCTGGAGGAGCACCAGGGAGCGCAGCCACCAGGGCGGTGCCCCTGCCAGAGGGCCCTGTGCCTTACCCGTCCCGTGGCGTTCTGTCCTTTGCCTTCCCAGCTCTGGCCAGGTTGTCATGCTATTACTTAGGGCTCACGTGGCGATGGTCCCTGCCATCCCTGCCGCGGGAGGGCAGCCAGCACCATGCACCTCGCCTGGCTTGTAGCTGCTTGGGTAATGTTCGGTAAGGAAGGGAGAAGAAGAGAAGGAAAACTGGGGAGTCCTCTGCCTGTATCTACCTTTATCTCTCCATTTTATCTTTCTCTTAAAAAAAAAAAAAATTGCTTTTTTGACTCTATGACTAGATCAGGGTTCTCAACTGGAACAAAAAGTTTCCTTCCCCCAACCTAACGAAATAACCTCACAGCCCCAGTCTGAAGCCTCCCAGCAGGACGAATGAAAAGTCTCCGACTCCAAGACAAATGATAAAAACTTTTAATGAAGTGTGATCGGGAACTAGTAAAGCTGATACAGTTTTGGAAGGTTGGAAATGACAGAACTTGAAAATAACTCATAATGTATTTAGGCCTATTGCAGATATAACTGATACAGTACATTAATTATTCATTCAACAAATGTTGGAGGACTTATGATGTGCCAGCTACAAATTAGAATAAAATAGTAACTACACAACAACAACAAAAAAGAAATAAAGCAGTATCTTTCTAACATCTCCCCCTTGAGATTACAGCAAGAAAGGCATTTTCCGTCAAGGCTCAGTGGGCCCAGAAACTCTAGAGAGAAAGGTTTATGAAGCAGTGCTTCACATGGCTACATGAGATGCCTGGATATTTTCTGTTCTATCTTTTTTAATTTGTGACCAACTAAATTAATTTCATGACCCACTACTTAATCACAGCCCTTAGTTCGGAAAACTCTGAAAAGAACATGGGCCCTTCCCATGAGAAAGCAGTTCTTGCTCTGTGTGGTCAGACGACTGTGGAGAGCCAACCGGAGAGCCCGCCTTGAGCAGTGCTGGTGTGCGGGTGTGCACCCTTGGGACCCGAGCACGGCATGTTTAGTAGGCCAGTTAGAAGGTAGGTGCGGCCCTGGCCGGTGTGGCTCCGTTGGTTGGAGCATCAGTTGTGGGTTCAGTTCCTGGCAGGGCACATGCCTAGGTTGTAGGTTTGATCCTCAGTCAGGGCACATATGGGAACAATTCTCTCTGGAATTGATCCCTCCCTTCCTCTCTTTCTCTCTCCTCTCTCTTTCTTTCTCTCCCCAGCCCCCTCTCCAATGGAAAAAAATGCCCTTGGGCAAGGAAAGAATTAAGTTTTTACAAAATAAAAGGAAGGCACCATTCTGCCTACCTTAGAACAACTGAACTTGAAAGTTAGTTGTTGAAATTAGTTACTTCAGTTTCAGCAAAGTAACCCAATAGGGCAGCTCCTCCCTTATTATACCTGGGGTCTAACGGGCTCCAGGAAGTTGTGTGTGAACTGCTGTGTGGGGGTGCAGGAAGGTGGGGCAGGCCACACGGGGTGCATGTTGGGGTGCTCGAGGACCATTACATGGGAAACCACCCTGAACGGTGTAAAGCATCCTGTGTGTGGACATGCTTCTCTCCGGGAGCTGGGTTTGCATTTTCGTACCACATCCTTCTGAAGAAGCTGGGCCTGCAGTTTCAACCTAAGGAAAGTGGAATGTCTCAGAAGTTTGCAGAGAGGGGTGTGGGTTAATGGCCCCAGCTTCTTCTTTTTTTCAGGTTGAGGTCATTGTTTCATCCTGTGAAGATTTAAGAACTTCTAGACATAGTCTGTGGCCCTGCAATTCCAGAGACAGTGTGAGGCCAAGGCCGAGGGGACCCAGGGCACGTCAGGGAGTGGGGTGACTCACTGACCGGTCAGGCATTTGCTTACAGTGGAGCGGACTTGCAATTCGTGACATAGCAAGGGACAGCTGGAGAGTTACTAAGGCAACCAACAGGCCAGGACTTGAGGATACACACGCTTGAATGTACATCCAGTACTGATTTTATCATAATGACGCAGAGTCCTAATCGAGCCACTCAGTTCCAGGGAGCTCGAGGCCTGGGGGTGGGACTCCGGTTCTGAGTGTTAGGAATGGGGGGTTGCTGAGAGTGGGCGGAGGACAGAAGGGGACCGGTTCTCCTGCTTCCTTGGAAGTTACTACTTTATGCGATGACCTTGCAGATCCCAGTGTGGAGATTGAGAGATTCCCTTCTGCATAGTAACCGTCGGATTCACTCTTTAGATTCCACATCACTCTCCAAAGTCATGTTCAGTTCCGCTGTGCACCAGCTCTACATTTACTGATTGGATTTACATAGAGAACTTTCCGTTTTGTTAACAAGTGGCATTAAAAATGGCAGCATCTTAACTCACAGGAGATGATGAGGACTCGAGACCAGAAGAATTCATACAAGTACTCGTAAAAGAGTTGTTTGCATTTAATCGTACAGATCAGAGGGTCTTGCTGCTTATCTAGTCTAATATTTATGTGCGAAGAAACTGAGTCCCCAGGTGGAAGTGATGTATTGATACTTTAAGGCCGAAGAATTAGTTAATATGATTTCTCCATTTTGTTCCTCCATAAAATCCAACAGATAGAGCTCATTTTCAGAAAAGGGGCTGGGAAGTGGGGATGGAGGAACCATCTCCCTAATACGCCCCTTTGCCCTAGATAAATAACCCCCTGCGCCCCCTGTCCCGGTGAATCAGGACAGAGTAGCTTTGTCAAACCCTGACGTCTCTGTAAGAAGTTGCTGCCTGCCCCGGTGCCCACCCCGCGGAGAAAGAGCCATCCGGCCGCACCTGGAGAACCAGGCTGCACTGAAGGCGGGCAGAGGGCAGGCCCCCCAAATCAGAAGAGTCCCTAGAAGGCACCACACAGGGGGCTGTCAGGGTACAGCAGTCCCAGTGTGGCGGGGCTTGTCCCCGCTCCACCGAGGTGCTGTGCTTGGAGCTGACGGTTCCCACAGGCGCCGCCCCGGGAGAGACTGGCTGGGTCCCAGGCCCACCGGGCACCACGGCCAGCAAAGAGCTGGCGCAGGAGGCAGCCGTGGGGGTTGGTTAACCGTTCAGAGTAACACCTGGCCCAGTGCCACCTCCTCCGTCTGCAAGTCCCTTGTCTGAGAAACGGGCATAATAGCATCTACCTCCCCAGGTGTCGTGGGAGTTGACTGACTGAGTTCATGTGGAGTATTGGGTTGGCCAAAAAGTCTGTTACGGTTGTTTTTTCTCTACGCAGTAGCTCTAGTAGTGCTTAGTAGTTCTCAACTTCATCCAAACAGTTTTGTTAGATTATTTTGAGACAGCTGTCATTTCAGCACACATTTTAAAAATTATCAGGCCCTGGCTGGTGGCACAGTGGATTGGCACCAGCCTGCAAAGGTCACTGGTTCAATCCCCAGCCAGGGCACATAACCAGGTTGCAAGCCAGGTCTCCAGCCAGGTCCCCAGCTGGAGGCAGGTGAAAGGCAACCATACATTGATACCTCTCCCTCTCTTCCTTCACCTCTCTCTGAAAATAATAAAGTGTTCTAAAAAATAAAAATTTTTTTCAATTAAAAAATATTTTAAAAATTATCAAAATGGGTGAGTTTTTGTGCAGTCATTTTAATATTGAAGATGGAAGCCCTGGCTGGTAGCACAGTGGGTAAGGTGCCGGCCTGCGAACCCAAAGGTCACAGGTTCGATTCCCCAGCCAGGGCACATAACCAGGTTGCAAGCCAGGTCTCCAGTCAGATCTGTGGCTGGAGGCAGGTGAAAAGCAACCACACATTGATGTCTCTCTCCCTCTCCGTCTCTCTCCCTTCCCCTCTTTCTAAAAATAATGAAATAAAATCTTTAAAAAATAATAATAATAATAATATTGAAGGTGGAAAAAGATGTGGAGCATTTTCAGGTTATTATGCTTTATTATTTGAAAAAAGGTAGAAATGCAACTGAAATGCAAAAAAAGATGTGTGCAGTGTGTGAAGAAGGTGCCGTGACTGATCGAACATGTCAAAAGTGTATTTGCGAAGTTTCTCGGTACTACTGACGTTTCGGGAAAATAATTCTTTGCTGTGTGGCTGTCATGCATGGAGAGATATTTAGCAGCACCCTGACCTCTACCCATTAGAAGCCAATCGCAGGAGGTAGCTGATATATTCAATATACCCAAACCAATACAATTGTTGGTGGAAAAGAAACGCGTGTTTTTTATTTCACAGAAAAAAAATGTAACAGACTTTTTGGCCAACCCAATACTTAGCACAGCGCCTGGCATGTAACCAGGACTCGGAAAAGGATGGATAAAATGAAAGGTGGAGAGGCAGTGAGCATGTGTGGTTGCTTTCCAGCAAACCAGCCACTGAGCTCTGATGCTGAGATTTCACTGAAAGTCCTAGAACAGCATCAATTATTTAGTGTCTAGGTAAACGTGGTCCTCTACTACATCAGCCAGTTAAATATTTAAATGTTCCCGTTACCTAATTTTATGAATTATGTAGGAACCGTGAAAGCCAGATAACAAGAGGTACTAAATCTCAATAGTCCCCATACTAAGAAAACCGAAGGCAAAGTTTTCTTCATCTTGGTGTATTTGAGAATTTTCTCTTTTCTTCAGGTAGGCCTGTATTGCGATGAACTTCCCTCTCAGGCTGCCTTTGCTGTGTCCCATAGGTTTTGGGCTGTTGTGTATTCATTTTCATTTGTTTTCAGAAGGGTTTTGATTTCTTCTTTGATCTCATTGTTAACCCGTTCATTACTTAATGGTATGTTATTCATTCTCCATGAATTAGAATATTTTGGGTTTCTTTCCTTGAGGTTGGTTTCTAGTTTCAAGCCATTGTGATCTGAGAAAAAGGCTTGGTATGATTTCCGTTTTCTTGACTTTGTTAAGGCTTATTTGGTATTCTACCATATGGTCTGTCTTTGAGATTGATCCATGTGCATTTGAAAAGAATGTATACTTTGCTTCTTTGGCGTGAAATGTTCTGTAAATATCGTTCAATGCCACAATATCCTTGGTGATTCTTTGTTTGGAAGGTCTGTCCATTGTGGGTAATGGGACGTCAGAATCCCCTAAGATGACTATGGCTGTCAATCTCTTTCTTCAAGTCCTCCAAGGTTTTCCTCAAATGCCCTAGGTTTAAAGAAAAGTCCTTTCCTACTTCCTACCTTTAAAACCATTTAACTCAGCCCTGGCTGCTGGCGCAATGGATAAGGCGCCAGCCTTCTGAACCCAAAGGTCACTGGTTCGATTCCCCAGCCAGGGCACATAACCAGGTTGCAAGCCAGGTCTCCAGCCAGGTCTGTGGCTGGAGGCAGGTGAAAGGCAACCATACACTGATGTCTTTCTCCCTCTCTGCCTCTCTTCCCCTCTCTCTAAAAGTAATAAGTAACATCTTTAAAAATAAATAAATAAAACCATTTAACTCAATTAAAGTTGAATTAGAAGTTATACCTTTCAGCTGTGTATTTGCATCTGGCATTTCACAAACCTCCAAAGACACTCTTGGAGGAAGCGGGTGGATGATTTGCCGCCTCTCCTGACCAGGCGGAGGCACTTTCTCCCCTGAGCCGAAGCTGCATGGAAGGTTCGGAATGTCCAGCCCACACCCAGCCCCCGCCCCATGCTAGGCTGCAGGTTACAATTTATCCATCTCAGGATCCCACTCCTGGGGGCCTAGACTGGGGCCCAACTTCCGGGAGAGCTCAAATTCTTCACATTTTCAAACATTGTATTCAAACACAACGTTTGCAGGTACTTTCCTCTTAATATTTCAGTGGCTTTTCCTGTCCCCTCCAGTGTTACACTTCTCCATTTCTCCTTGTTTTTTGTTTTATTATTTTTTAATATTTTATTTATTAGTTTTAGAGATAGGGGAAGGGAGAGAGGCAGAGAGGGAGAAAGACATCACTGTATGGTTGCCTTTCACCTGCCTCCACCCACAGACCTGACTGGAGACCTGGCTTGCAACCTGGTGATGTGCCCTGGCTGGGGAATCGAACCAGCGACCTTTGGGTTTGCAGGCTGGTGCCTTATCCACTGTGCCACCAGCCAGGGCTCTCCTTGTTTTTAAGGGCTCATTTCCATATTCCATCTCTCTCAGAAATGAAACCTTCCTTTAGTTCGGTGATGGGTGTTGTCACTCAGTTCGGTGCCTCACCATCCTCCCGGGACGGGCCCTCCTCTGGAAAGTGTGAGGCTGTTGTCCAGGATAAATGAAATAATCACATGACAGGCAGTGAATGGCACTTTCAATTATCAGTAATAATATTCTTTTGATTATTATTTAGAGTTTTGGGTTAACAAAATAGGGCCATAACTCCTCGTCCTAGACCATGTTTGCACCGACCACGTTGATGGCACCTTCTTCTCCACTTAGAATCTGAGGGCAGCTGTCTTTTCCAAACGGTTGCCCCCACCTGAATCCCACCCCTTGCTTCTGGGTCTCCCTGGGGCACCCCGCGGAGCTGCTGTTGATAAACCCACCCTTGCCTCCCACGGTTAGCAGGCAGGGCAGAGGCCACCTCTGTCCTCCAGCCCAGTTCCCACGAACAACTGTCCACTCAGCTCTGTAGCCCTGAGCCGCCTTCTTCCAACCTCAGCGTTCTCCGAACAGATTCAGATTTCACAGACCCCTGCCTTTTTCTCCGGTTGGCTTGCCTGCAGCCTCGTCCTCACTGTCATTTCCCAGTGTGTCTGCCTGGCAACCAGGGACAGGGGTCACTTGGAAACCAAAGGCAGTTACAGGTGTCCGTTCCCTCACTTAGAGGGTATTTGTGGCGTGTGTGCTATGTGCCAGGCGCTCACAGACGTGCCAGGGCCACTTGGGGGGTGAGAAGTGATTTCTCATTTCAAGGGCTTGCTGGGGAAGGAGAGGAAAATCCACAACTACCGCAGGGCAGCGAGGTGCTAAGTGGAGTGTGGTCAGGTCTCCCCAGCTAACTAACGTGGATCTCACATGATTAGAGGTGTTCTGCCCCTCCGTCCCTCCTCCCAGGCTCGGTTCCAGCCTGGCCTCTTCTAGGGAGTAGCTCTAGGAACCCGCCAGAGGGGCTGCAGCATAAAGACCAGCCGTCAGGGATGTGTCACCAACTCCCGAGTGCTTTTCCTGAGACCCTGCCGTGCCACCTGCCCCACCCCATCCCCGTACACAGCCCAGCCCCGCAGCCCGCCTCAGTGCTCCCACCCAGAAATACGGAAACCGACCTGTCGTAATAGTTGTTTGAAACGCCTCAGATGTCGTGGTGGCACACAGCTCGTGGCCAGCTGCTGGGTTCCCCTCTTCCCCTCCAGATGTTGTCCCTTCCAGCCAGTGACTGCTTCCCTCAGGTCCCCAGGAGCCAAGTCTGCGTCAGCTTGTGCCCAGTAACACAAGTTACTTCCCTGGAAACCAAGTGACACAAATATCACAAGCCTTCCGTTCAAAACGACCCCTGGCAGCTCCTAGGCGACCCCCACTCCTCAGAGCCAGGGCGAATGCGTTCAGAGCAGAAGTGTAGGGGGCGGGGGAGCCACCCTTAGACATTCTCCCCGTGACCCCTAAAGGGGGACTGCTGTGTGTGGTGAGAGCCGCCTGCATCAGCACTGAATTAGGGTTCCGGGTTTCCCTCTGTCCGCGTTCATGCCTTGCGTCTGAGGGATACTCCTGTCTTGGGGTCTGAAAAGAAAGTCTGCTCACTGAAGAAGACACGGCCTTGAAGCCATGGAATGTTGCATGGTTTTTTCGCCTTAGTAGTCCTAGCACTGGACGCAGCTGGGCATGTGGCAAAGACTCACAAAAGGCAAGTGACATTTTGTGGTCAAGGTCCGGCGGCTGGTGGGTCTCATCTCTGGGCCATGTGCTTGCTTCCACACATGTCCTTTTGGTTATAAGAGGTTTTCTTCAGTCATCTGATGAGCAGTTATTAAAGGCTTACAGTAGATTTGACAGATAAAGGTAAATAAATAAGATGATTTTGGATAGCAGTAGGGGTCCCTAACAGACTTGCTCAGGACTGGGTGTGAGGGTGAGGGAAAGAACAGGTCAAGGGCGGTGCCTGGGATTCTGGGTCAGGCAGAAGGGGGCGGGAGGTATGGAGAGGGCCGACCACCTTTGGGGAGTTCTTCCTGGTGTCAAGGTTGAGGTGTCAGGGGGTTCAGCAGGAGGCCGTTCTGAAGGCAGCAGGTGGCCCTCTGTAGAGCTGGCGTTTGAACCTGGGGGAGGGGGTCGCCCAGTGAGGGTGCCCAGGGACGTGCAGAGGCCCAGCCTGAGCCCTGGCTGTAGCCACCGCCGGAGGTCAAGCAGGGGGGTCGCTGAGGAAGAGGGTGGGAGGACGGGGCAGGGTTGGGAGCCAGGGGGTGGGGGCGAGGCCGCCTCGTTCCTGAGAGAGGTTCCTGAGGCCCTCCTGCCACGTTTTCAACAAAGGAGAACATGAGAAACGTTAAATGAAAGAATTGCTCTTCGAGCCTCTGTGTTCAGTGGGATTGTCATCAGCCATGAAAAAGGTTTTATTTAATAAGGCAAGTTTCCAAGGGGAAATGGCCTTCAGCTCAGGCTGCCAGAGGGTAGGCATCCACACCTGGGCCATCGCTGGTGGGACCTCCGCCCGGCAGAAATGCTTCGCAATGAGCTCCCTGGACAGCGGCACTCAGACGGGGCTCCACAGTGACACTTAGGTCACCCAAGTCCTGCTGTCTTCTCTGCAGCTGGCATTTGCAGAGAGGAGGCTCATGCCCAGCACACCAGGGTCCGGGGACCAGATTCCACAGCTGGACCCGTGACCCCATCCTCACGAGCTCAGCGCCCTAGTCCCCACGTCTCCCTCACATTCCCTCTGTGCTGTGGAACGGAGGAAAGGGGTCTTTCAAAATGACAGCCTCGAAGTCTTAGGAAACTCCGGCTGACTCAGATGTTTTCTTTTTACATCCCTTTGTGTAAACCTTGCCATTGCATGACCCGTGTCCGTCGCTTTTGTGGGGCAATGACATTGTTCTATTTATTCAGGGGTTCACCTTCCCATGGCATGTGTGAACATATAACGCACAAGGGCACCCCAGTCAGAATCACGTTAAGCATCAGCATGTTTTAGGCCACTGGGGTGTCATCGGGACAGTAAGCTCTGAGGTTTCCCTTCGGGTCCTCTGCACAGACTGGCTACTTCCTATTAATGGCATTACAGACACCAGTGGCTCTCACCGTCCCTAAGCCACCACGGCCTCCAGGTGTCCTTATGCCCTTTCCCAGGCATGAGCTTGCACTTGACCTAAAATGAGATGAGTGATGAATGAAAGGTGACCACAGAGTAATGAAGCTGACTGCCTTGTGTGACTTTATGAGGTGCTGTTGACACAGTCACGCCTTGCCTAGCCCCGCTGCGTGGTTTAAAGCACGTACAGATAGATAACACGCGGCCATTGGGTGGAAGCTGAGCTTGGAGCCCAGGTAAAGGCTGCCGCGTGTCCAGTGTGCTCCCCAACGCAGGCAGGGTGGCTGAGGCTGTTGGAGCATCACCCCCCTTAGTTCTTCCGGATAGAACCTCAGCTGGGGGTACAGAAGAGATGCACCTAGCTGTTACTCAAAGGGGAGAACAAATCACAGACACACTCACGGGGAATTCCCAAGGTGAGAGAAGACATCGTACTTAGGGTACCCGGGAAACAGCATGAGGATGTGCGACAGTGCTAGGGGCAGCCTGTCCTTGGGAGGGACCTGACCTCAAGCTCCAGCTGCGCTGCTGTGAACGGTGTGGCCCATGCACTGCTCGGCCTTCTCCCCAGCCTCACTCAGTCTGCCCGTCTGTAAATGGGGCAGCACCACCGTTTCCTCTAGGTGTGTCTCAAGGCCAGATGTGTTCATTAATTAATGTATGTGACTTCTGTCAACAAACCCTAAAGCATCCTAGATGTGTTTTGGAAAAAAAGCCTTCCCAGACATTGTTTAGAATAACCTGTACAGTGGGGACTTTACAGGTAAGGAAGCTGAGGATTGTGGCTTCAATGATCTGGTGTTACCCTGCACTTGAAGGTCATGGTTCACTTTAAAAATAATATCAACTGTCCTATGAGTGTTGAAAGAAGAGAGATGTTTCTTTGGAAACAGTAGTGATTGGGATGGGAGACCAGGGACTGTCCCTGTGTCCTGTCCCAGACCCCTTGGATCCTCTCTCTATGGTCACTTACCACGAGAAACAGCTGCTCAATGCTACACGTATACCTACAACCCAGTGCCTCCCAGCTCAGCACTTAATGTCAGAGGAGTTGGTGCCATCTGAAGGAAAGACTGTTCTGTAAACCAAAGAGGTTTTTTTCTTTTTTTACAGAAGGGTGAAATATTTGCTTTTCTAATTTTAATAAGAACACGTGTAAATATAAGTATGTTCTTTGTTTTTCAAAACAGCCACGTTCTGTTGAAAGAATAATTATGTTCTTGAAATGTCTTAATGTTAAGCCCTGCTCTGAGTGGTTAATTTGTGAATACATAGTATAATATCATTTTGTTGTTATTATCAGAGCTTTGGGTGGGTGGGGTGGGGCTCCCGCATGTAAAACTACATTTTATTAATTGATTTCCCTTTTTTTTTTTTTTCTGCCTCTCATTTCAGAACGGTTTGATCACCACTGTCCCTGGGTAGGCAACTGTGTGGGGAAAAGAAACTACAGATTTTTTTATATGTTTATTTTATCTCTGTCTTTTCTGACAGTCTTTATATTTGCATTCGTTCTCACCCACGTCATTCTTCGTAAGTATGCTGGCGAAATGAGATTCTGTATGTAACCATTTGCCTGCCTTTGGTTTTCTGATTTAATTTTGTTTTAACGCTTTGCTCATTTCGGGCTCTCTCTTTCTTCTCTTCTCCCTTCTCCGGGTCCCCCTCCTCACGTACGGCATGCCCCCTTTTTGGTTGGTTCTGCCTTCCTCTATCCCTCGTCACCCCCTCCCCTTCCAGTCCCCACCAGGGGCAGCTTCCAGGGTCACACTGGGACAGGCTCTCTAAGTGCAGGACTCTTTTCCTGCACACTTGTCCCTGTTCCAACCTCAGTGGCTTCACTTTCTCTTCTGCTCAGGGACCCCTGGAAAAGTCACCCCCACCCCCTGCCCACTGCAGGGGTCACCACAGAGCACAGAGCTTTTCCATTGTTTTTAGCCTGATAGCTACGTAAGCAGTGCACAAATCTGCAGGTTAAAGGGACACATTTGATAAGTTGTTCACTAATCTGCTGGAACAGTAGTAAGCTCCCCCTAGCATAGCAAGGAAGCAACTTGATTAAACGTGAGATTTGGGCACAACTGACGTTAATATATATCTGCCTAAGCAAACAGCGTTTCTTGTTCCCCATTCTGAAGGTCATAACTTTGAATTATTTTTGTCTCTTGGTCATTGACTTGCCTACCATCGGCAGCAAAGACCTAGAAGGGCTTTGAGCTGTAACAGGAGCCTTTGAACTTCCATTTCAACAGTGACCTTGGCAACGGTGAAGACCAGTGAGCCTCCCAACCACATTTCTGACCGTGCAGCCACCCATTAGCAAGGACAGAGCCTCTTTCTGAAATGGTCCCAAAAGTGTCAGAATACATACCTGCCCCACTCTCTTCCTAAGCACTGAACCTGCCAAGAGGGTGGGTGCTGCGGCGGAGCTAGAAATGTTTTCCTGTCCTTCTCCGCCCCTGGAGTCTGTAAGCCGCCCAGAGGAGTCTAGTAAGGAAAGTGTCATGTCCGTTCTTTTCAACATTGGTCAAGTTGGGGCACCCAACGGAGTATCCCAGATTTTCATAGGCATTTTGTCTTCCTGAAATGGTTTCATCCGAATGTGGCACAAATTTGTCACATGTGCCCGGGAGCCATTCCTTGGCGGGATTGCAGGAGCAGGGTTGACAGTCATTAGAGAACTTTCCCACCTGGCCTGCCCACGGGGCTCTTCTCTCGGTTCCCAGGGTTGGAAAGCAGCAGAGGCAGTCAGGCCTCTCCGTGCACAGGACAGACAACAGCATCGCAGAGAAGAAGCAGTTGTGGACGTGCTGTGGGAGAACTAAGTGCTGACCTTCCAGCATGTTACCTATTTTGTGATGCTACAAAACAGAGTTTAAACACGACGCTTTTATATCATCTTTGGTGGCTGCAGAATGCTGTCCTGTACACACGATTACCTTGTATTTGTGGCCTTGACCCTACATTCTGAATACCAAGGGCTTGCTGTCATTTGCTCAGCCACACACACATAAACCCTGGGAACACAAACACACACACACACACACACACACATGGAGTGAAGCCAGCGACTGACACCGCAGTGGCCGGTGACCGAATTTCACCTTCACCTCTGCTCAAGTTCCACTTACCTGGGCTCCAGAAAACAGGGTTTTGCTGTGGCTCTTGCTTGCGTGTAGCTAATCCAATCTTGCACAGAAATCATTCAGAATTGATCTGCCTACAAGGGACCCAGACAGGTGGGATGAAAGCAAGTAAACCTTTACCTCTCCTTTCGCCTGGCACCCCAACATTCCCCACCGTACCCCCCATTTGATGTGACCTGAGTTGCTTTCAGGAAGGGCAGAGTTTCTAGATGGTCCCTGTGACCCACCCCAAGCCTGCCTCTGGGGAAGTGTCACCGGACTTCTCCCCGGCAGGGAGCCGGGTCTGAGAGCGAGGGCTGGCGGGAAGGGGGGAGCAGGTGAGGATTCTGTTACCCCAAAGCTTCCCACCCTCATTTTGCCTCGAGGTTGCATTTGCTTGCATGCCCTCCTGGCCTAGCAGGGACGGAGGAGAAAGCCCTCACTTCCTTTATTAGTTCTCCCATAGTTGGCATCCCGCTGGTGCCCCAGGGGCGGCCCATGAGCACAGGGTCAAGGGAGGGGGGACGCACAGAGGGAACGGGGACCCAGGAAGGATGGGGAGCCACCCTGCTCGCAGCCTTCCCATAGCAGGACGGAGCTGCCCGTTGCACAGGAAGGTCTAGGACGCCCCGTCCAACTCCCGAGTGGCAGCTGCTCCAGCAGTAAGAGCCACAGTCCGGCTCTGTCCTCCTGGTCATCTCACCGCCGCCCTGGGGCCAACCATGTCCCCAGACACTTGGCCTCATGCGGTGCAGCAGGGACTCAGCCTCCCGACCCCAGGGTGGGCCCCGTCAACAGTCCCTTGTACTGGCTTCTATTCATAAAAGCCATAGTGCCAGTGCATAAAGCAAAATTGCTTCGTGCCAGGTGTGCCTTTACTCGAGCCCATGAAAACATGTTTTCATATTGAAATGTCTCCCACCCAAAGGGAGGGGGAGATCAATGGCAGCTTTGTGCACTTGTTTGCTCGGGGTGCAGGGGGGGCGGTGTCTTCCTTGCAGCCCCGCTTCCAGAACTTCCAGGGTCAGGAGTTAACAAACTCCTGGGGAAACAGCCTTTCGTAGAAGGAGAGGGAAAAATTGCATGCAATATTCTGCTTTTCTGTTAAATGAGGAAAACAACGGAGTAATCAGAACTATAATTTACGGGGAAGTATGCAGACACCCATCTGCTTTTTTTAATTGAAAAACACATCCTGCAGATGTGGGGTCTAGTTAAGAATCTGCCTTTTCCAGCTGAATAACTTGAATCCAATCTCAGGCGCCCATCGAGCCCTGGGTGCTGTAGCACGTGCAGAGTCTAATTATTTAATTGACTTTGACTCACCTGTCATTTTTACGTAGATGAGAGCGCTCTCAGCACAAAGGCTGTTTTGCGGGAGGTGAATGTGTGAATGCTAAACTTCGGTTTTATTCCCACAGGTTCACAGCAAACAGGGTTCCTGACTGCGCTGAAGGACAGTCCTGCAAGATATCCTTTCTGGTGGTGATGCTGTTCACAAGGCTAACATGTTCAGTATCAGGCGGACCTGCTACTCAGCTCCCTCCTCTCCCTGTGCCTATGGCTGTCTTCTCAGATGTAGTGATCTGTTTTATTCTGTAAGCACCCAAAGAACTCCCTAGCGTTCACTCGCGTGAGGACAGCATCTGAATGCTTGAACTTGACACTCAGCCTTGTTTCAGTCGAAGGCCCCCTGAGCTAGGAAACCAAGCGTGACTTCTTGCCCCCCGCTCCCCCAAAACCAGCGCTGGTTTGTGTTAAATCCTGTTGCTTTGGGGAGAAGTAAGGTTGCAAGCTACAGCTGGCTTCACTTGGGTCCCTAGAGAATATTTAAGGATGCCCCGTAGGGGTCCCTTTCTTGGTTGGCAGCCACAAGGTGGGAATCCCTGAGTCTCCATGTGGGTTCTGTCGGGGGGTCAGTGTTATGTCCCTCTGGGCAGGACAGATCATCCACATTTATTTTCAGAAACAACACCTTTCCACAGCCTTGAGTGGACTGAACATGGTCCATCTCAAGTCGTTGGGTTAATCTGATCCTCTCAAACTCTGTATATGGGCATGTACTATACTATTTTGAACCTCTTGAAAGAAAAATGTTCACCCATTAAGGGCTTGCCTGGGTTCCCGCTCCCTCTCCCCTGCCCGTTGACGCTGACTGGCTCCACCGACCAGCTCCGGCTGGGACCCAGCTCTCTTTCCTCTTCTCGTAACCAGGTAGACTGGACTTGCACGTCCGGTTATGCCCAGGAGCCATCATCGGTGGTAGGGAATTCTTTTACTGGGTTGTTACGTGCCTGCCTGTCAGCGGACAGACATTGAATGTCAGTGAACTGGTGGGAAGGGCTGACGGAAAGCCTGGGGCATTTCGACTATTCTGTTTCCTGGGGCCCCAGGGCTCCGTGCTGCCCCGCCTGGCTCCCGGGGGCACCTCCGACACAGCCTCCCGGGCAGCCGAGGAGCCATGCAGAGCTGGCAGCTGCTGCTGGGTGTCACTTTGGCCACCACAGTCTTCCGGATTCACGGGTGGTATCAGCTCCCCCTCCCTGCAGGAGTCTTGAGGGAAGTTGGTGGGGTAGCAAGTCATAGGCTGGGGTAACAGTTTTTAATTCCCACCCCCTCACAGCTGACCATGAGATCCCAGTAATTGCCTGTAACCCCTTGTATCTCAGTGCTTTGTTTGACCCGCCTAGTCAGCCACTCTGCACTTGACACTGTCACGCTGACATCGTCAGCTATTTGGACTCTGTGACAGCACTAAGCGCGGAAGCGTTGCTCCCCTGCTGGGCAGCGTCCTTCTGCGGCCGGGGATGCGATGGGCAGGCCCTGCTGGAACCTTCCGTAGAGCACGGATCTTGGGGACTCTCAGGGACCAGGGCCTGCCCGTGAGAGCCAGCGGTCTATTCTTCCACCACTAATTGAAATGCCTTCCCCACCCCACATGCCCACTTGTCTGTTTCAGATTCCATTCCGGTGTTGTTCCTGCCTTGTTTAGGTTGATGGAGAAGTCTTCTCCCGTCCCCAGCCCCATGGTGCTTTTTGTGTTTTCCAAAATGTCTTACTTTTTCTTGTACATTTTCCTGATGAAATTTAGAGTCCGTTTCTCTCATGCCAGTTTTAAAATCCCTGTTGGAATTTTGATAAGAATTATTGTGGCCACATAGAATAATCCGGGACAACTACACTCTTTCTCCGCCTGATGGAAAGCCAGAGAAAAGGAGAGGCTGAAGGATGATGGTCGCATGGCCTTGTCTGTAGGGTCTCGGTGACTTTCCACCTTCAGGGTCTGCCGTGTAAGTCAGCCTGAAGTCTACAGCCCGAGTCCCAGACACAGGGACAGGCACTCTGGTAACGGGCACAGGCTGTTCCCCTGTCTCTGTTTAGGAACTAGAGAGTCATCTAACCGATGGAGATAAAACGCCAGCAAGCTCCGGAACCTGTCTAAGAGCGTTCAGTGCTGATGGAGACCTTCAGTGGAGGGAACTGTCTCCCATACCTGTTTCCATCCAAGCGCTTCCTTGAAATTAGCATTGCCGACGTCTCTGTGATTTTCAGTAAAAATGAAAGGAATGATTGCCAACAGCCTCTGCTGAAGTGCCAGGACCCAAGACAGGGGCCGGACGCGGGTAAGATGCCTGACGGCTGGGGCACATGTGCAAGTCCCCACGCCACGTGGCACCCAGCACCTCGTCAGCACAGAGCTCAGAGAGGAGTTCGCGAGGCAGGGCGTTGGGCGCAGCATTCCCTGGCGGCTCTGGGATCCGGGCCACTTCGGCCGGTCAGAAAACCCATGTGAAACACACAGACTTTTTCAAATCAACTGCACCTGGCTTGGCACTAGGGAAAACAAACAAACAAACAAAGACTCAGGTTATAGGTCTGACTGCCGGGACGTGAAGAGATCAGTCAGGACGTACCGACAGGGACAAGTTCACCTGGGCGGCTCGGATGTCATTCATGGGTAGCCCGTTTTCCTGCTCTGAGGTCCGAAGCCCCAAAGTTGTGGCCTGGACTGTCGTGGGACATTGTCATAGGTTGGGGCCTTGGAAAGCATCTCTCTCTCCCAGGCGTCTGGAGACCACGTCCCAGTTCTGCTTTGCTGGGAACTGCTGCCGTGAGCTGTCCTCGTACGGGGCGTGATGACCTGCAGCCTCAGCTTCCTGCCTGTGAAATGAAAGGATCAGAACACATCGGAGCATCTTAACCCGGTCACTGTGCACCCACGGAACAGCGCCAGGGCATTTTTTAAGCTTCCTGAAATTATAAGGAAAACAATGTGTGCTTTTTTTTCCTGAGAAGAAGAAAATCAGAGCCTAAAAAGGTGATGTTCCATGATGTCTGCCTTTAATGATGTTCTGAATACTGAGGGGTCCTCACCATTCTGCCCAGCACTGTTTCCACATCCCTGCAAGGCCACCTGCCCTGGCTTACCTGCCCAGGGGCGAACAGACCACGGTGCCTTCGGGCCCATCCCTAGCGTAGTGCTGCTGCGCAGCGTGGCTCCAGGCCAGCACCCCTGGGCTTTGCGGGCACTCGCGTCTGCGCATCATCGATTTCCAGTATTTTCTTCAGTTCCATGACCAGCTGCCGAGTGCCTCAGGGGTGACATCCTAGGCCCAGGGCTGCGGGGAATTACAGCCTTATCCCTGGCCACCAAGAGGACTCGTCTTACCGGGAGTTGGAACAGACAGAGGCTGGCAGTGGAAACACCTATCATTTGGAACTCGTTTCTGATGCAGTAAACATCCAAGTGCTTATGAAATTGGCTCCTTGTGGAGTTGGCAGCTTTCCTTCCATTTCTCTCTTTTTTTTTTTTTTTAAATCAGTAAATGGATCTTTTACTTTTAAGAAAAATTTATGTTCTTATGCAGACCTAGACATTGTCAACGTTTAGTTATTGGGTCAGCCAGGAGATGTGTTGTCCAGATGTGCTGTGGTCTGAGATCATTTGGAGGGATGCCACAGGTTAAAAGTCCCCAACAAGGACCTCCCCCAGAAGAGGGGGTGACGTGAGCCTGGAGCCACAGCAAGAACTAAGAAAGGAGCCAGCCCATGCTTTGTCTGTTGCACGGACAGTCACACCTGGGGCTCAAATCGTAGCTCTGCTGTTTCTTAAACAAATGACTTACCTGCTTCCTGCCTCAGTTTCCTGTCAGTTAGGTGGGAATTGTGCATCTCGCTGGGTTGGTCTGAGGGTAAAGTTGTCGCTGGGGGAACTTGGGAACAGCACCTGACCCGCAGCCAGTCAGGCCAGCCTTTGTTGTCACGATGATGACGATTATCCCCGAAGACACACGGAGAAGCCAGAGTGGCCCCGTCCCACGTCCTACCTCTTATTCATGTCAGGTTGATACGGCCGTGAGCTAACAGTGAAGCTGCGCTCTGCTATTTATAAAGTGTCCCTAAAGCACATGGGATATGAAATAGGACACGTCATTTCTTTTCTTCTCTTGTTGCCCTAAACCTTTAAAATTCCACATCCACCGGCAAGACAACGCCTACGTGTGGGGGCCGTGACGGCAAGTGGCTTTACAGGGGAGCAGAAGACGGGCAGAAGCCACTTGAAACACCCATTCGCCTCCCCGCTACCGCCGGCTTTTCCGTGGTGTACGCGTCTGAACGTTACGTATGTTCAGGTGTCGCATCCCCATCTTTCCACCTGCGTGGCAGACGCACAGTATTTCTGAGGTCCGATTCTGCTCATCCTGTGTTGCCAGTAAATACGTCTTCGTTTCAGGTTTTTATTCTCTTTTACAGCCTCACCCGTTTCTTGCTTGGTTTCTTGCGTCACCTCCCCTTTGATCTTTCTAGTCCTTGTCTGTTCCTCCAGCCTATGCAAATCCATTGCCAGGGTCACCCCGTGTACATGCGGCTTTCCTGACTGCATCTGACCCCCACACACCTCATCACTGTCCCCATGTCACCGCTGTTTCCAAACCAGTATGTCCCTTTGCGGGGCAAGGGGAGACAAGGTTAGGAGAAGGGACATCAGCAAGTCCTGACCTGTCGGAAGGCAGTTGAGAATGAGACCCTCTTCACCACAGAGGCTTCTGTCCGTGTGAGGTCCCTGACCATGTGCCCCATGTGCACACCAGGCCTTGTGCCATAACCACCGGCCCACCTGGGAGAGCAGAAGGCGTGGCCCAGGCTGGCGGCAGCCCTGGGGAGGGGTCTGCTTCCCTGCACCTCTCTGCTCCCCCCTTGATCCTCTCTATGCTTCCATGTTGTCTCTGCTTTTCCAAAATAGCGCTTTGGTTTTCCTCTCCTCCTCCTGCTCCTCCCGTGGTGAGGATGGACAGGGCCTGCAGGGAGTGGCATGTGTGGCTTGTGTTTACAACCCAGGAAACCCTGACTCTTGCCCTCTGGGCCGCCTGGGGCAGGAGCATTCCCCTTCTCCTGGGATTGCCTCTTAAGCTGAGCTGGTGCTTTTCTGGGAGCTGGCAGCTTCTGGAAGCTTAGACCTTAGAAAAGTAAAGCATTGTCTCCTTCGCCAAGAGCAGGTGCAGGGGCCTATCCTGATGTTGACAGTCAGGGGTCTTTTCAAGTTGCCACACTCCTGGTTGATTTCTCTCTTCTGAAGACTGCGGTCTTTTTCTCCTTCGGTTGTAGCACATCTTGTAAATCCATCCACCATTCAGTGTCTGGTGAGCATCCAGGATTCGTAGCCTTCAGAGTCAGGGTGGCCTGGGGGCTGGCAAGGGGCCCCCGAAAGAGAAATGAGCCTCACCCCAATGCTACTCTGAGAAATGACCCCACTGGTCAGGCAGCCCCCTAAGTGCAGAAGGGCCACCGAGGGAGAAGGAAAGTCAAGAAGATAAACCCTGTCCGGGCTGCAGCCACCCCATCAGTCCTGTGACAGTCGCTCACAGCCCCAGCATCAGGTTGGGGGAGAAACCTGTTGGCACTACAGCCCTCAGGACTTGGAGCCAGAATTAGATGCTGTGATTGAAGTGAAATTCAATACCGAGGCCTCCGTCGGAGGCCTGGGCGCCACTTCAGCCAGCAAGTTCTGGTTTTGCTGCGCTGGGTGGCTACAGAGTCACAGGGGAAGGTGAGGAAGGTCAGGTGGGGAGGACAGTCAGGGGACCCATGAAGAAGTGGACAGGTCACATTCGGGGAGCCTGTCCATCGTTTACTGGGCACGAGTGCTGTTCAGGTGGCAGGAAAATGGGGCCGAGGGTCCATCCACCTGTGCAGGGGGCCTAGGTGAGGGCCCTTGGTGCTCCCCACCCGAGGCTGCAGCCGCCGCCGCCCCGGGGCACGGCCCGAGCTGTCCCTCTGCCTAGTTCATGTCCTTGACTCCAGGTCACCGTGCTGGAGGCCGTGGTGTGCTTCTTCTCCGTCTGGTCTATCGTGGGACTCTCGGGCTTCCACACGTACCTGATCAGCTCCAACCAGACCACCAACGAAGACGTAAGTTCCTGGGAATCGGGCGCCTGGGGCTGTTCTGTGCTCTGCAGCTGAGGGGGAAGGGGAAAGAAGAGGGATGGGGCCCAGGGCTTCCCTACCCCTGTTCCAGACGGGAGCCCTTGGGGACAAAAAGGTGCCGGAAGCATTTGCACCCTGTGTGTGCCGAGTCCTCTGGGGGAAGTCTGTCCATTGCCTTGCTCTCCAACCAGTTAGATAGTAAGATCACTCAGGTGACACCCAGCTCTGAGCCCCGGGGAGGTTCTGTTCTCTTCCTTTTCTGTATTTTTTTAAAGACTTATTTATTTTTAGAGAGTGGGGCAGGGAGGGGAAAAGGGAAGGAGAGAAACATCAGTCGGTTGTCTCTTGCACACCCCCAACTGGGACTGAACCCAGTCATGTGCCCTGAGTGGGAATCAAAGCAGTGACCCCTTGCCCTGCAGGATGACACCCAACCCACTGAGCTACACCCATGAGGGCCCTTGTTGGCAGTTTTGTGAACCACCTGTCACCCCGCCCTGTAGGGGCCGGAGCAGGCTGGCACCTCGGAAAGCCCATGGAGTCTGTCCTGTGGTCAGCATCTCCCCATCATTTGGGGGAATCACCCAGCCCCAGAATTTAACTTCGGTGCAGGATTATCCGTCTATACCCCACCTGGATGTAGAGGAGCTATAAAAATAAGAAATGAAATGTTGGAACGTGTGTCTTCACAAGCCTGGGGCCTCTTTGATCTAAATATTTAGATTCCGACAGAGTCCCTATCATTACGTCTCCCAATCACGCGGTGGCTGGAGGGACTTGAGAAAATCAGGGCTGGGGAGATACGTAAGTCAAGAGAATATTATGACAGTTATTTATGTTTGGTGCTGTGACTATTAGGATCTGCCAGAGTATTTTGGCAGCAGGATGAGGCTGAGTTCAGACGGGCTATACATTGGCAATTGGAAGAGCCATTCCCCGTCCCAGCTGCCATGCATTTAATTACCACTTCAGCACCCTGACTGTGGGTCTGACGTCGCCAGGGGCCGATGGGGCCCTCAGGCACCCCATCGCAGCAGTAAGAGATTGGCCTGGGGAAGGTCGCTTTCTGCCTAGTCTGACCTGCTGTTTGGGGGTATTTCCAGGTGTGGGTTAAATGCCAGTTTCCTCTGGGAAAAGCATCTTCGTTTCTTCTGCAGAAGAAATGAGTGAAAACTGTTCGCCTACTTAATAATGGCTTCTCACGGTCCGGTGCCCTTAAACGGTGGCATGGGTGTGAGGGACGCCGTGTTGCTGACTTTTTCTTTCAGATTAAAGGATCCTGGTCCAATAAAAGAGGTAAAGAGAATTACAACCCCTACAGCTACGGAAACATCTTCACAAACTGCTGCGTCGCCCTGTGTGGGCCCGTCTCCCCCAGGTAAGGGTCCCACGGTGTCACGCTCCTCCCCAGGGCTGCGTGTGCCAAGACAGAGCGGGGACTGGGTCCCACCACCCAGGTCACCGCCAGGTCAGGCCTCTGCTTGGTGTCACAGAGGCCTGCCTCAGTGAAACAGACCGTAGACCCGGCTGTTGACCGTGGTATGCTTGACGCACTGAATTTGTGGCACGTTCAGGGAAAATCCCCCAGCGGTCATATAGGGAAACTGAGGCATGCAACCTCATTAATTATTGAAGGATGTGCGTCGGCGGTGAGCAGGGGGCTCTGTTTAGCACAGTGAGGGAACCAGGACACGATGCAGGAAGCAACTAGAAAATCAGGAGTGAGTTTAAGAGCTATGCTGTGTAGAATGTCAGTGCTACAGTAGTTTAGACGGAGAGATCCGTATGGCTGAAGCACGTGGTGACGGGACAACCATGATATTAACAGTGGCAGTAGCTGACATTTACTGAAGCACTTTACATGGGCTAACTTTTAGAACTTCACTCTGTACCCATGCCCTAGGTAAGAAAACTTACGCACACGTTCAATAATGGACCCAAGGTCGCACAGCTGGTAAATGCTGCCTAGTCAGGACTCAGACCCAAGCATCTGACAGCAGATGCTTGCATGTGAGTTGACCAGGGCATGCTGACTGCCCCGACCTGGGTCAGACTTATACACGTCCACAGTCAGCCATGGGGAAGGTTTCCGATAGATCAGTCAAACAGTCATCAAAAATATTTATATTGAAGCCCCGGCTGGTGGCACAGTGGATAAGGTACCGGCCTGCGAACCCAAAGGTTGGTTCGATTCCCAGCCAAGGCGCATAACCAGGTTGCAAGCCAGGTCTGTAGCTGGAGGCAGGTGAAAGGCAACCATACATTCATTGATGTCTCTCTCCTTCTCTGCCTCTCTCCCTGCCCCTCTCTAAAAATAATTTAAAAAAAAAAAATCTTGAGTACTAATAAAAATAGAAATATATACATATATATGCATCGAGCAAGTCCTCCAAGCCCCTCAAGTGAGTCCCCAAGCATGACTGCCACCTCCCCTAAGTCTCTAATGTGTAGGTGGAGAGACACACGGGTGTCACTGGGATGACCTCTGAGGCAGCTCCGCTGGGCGTCAGGGCTCCAGGGCCTGTCAGCACTGATGTGCCCTCCCGGGTGCAAACTTAATCTGATTATCAGCCTCCTCTGAAAAGAAAAATATACCAAGCCTATATTCCAAGGCCTTTTGTTAACTGGTACTGCGTCATTGTTACTGGTGCTATTGAGCAGTTGGATCATTTTCCTATTTGGGCCTAGAAAGTTGGGAGCCCTAAGTGCCTCTCTCTGGAGTTGGGGGCTCTCAGAGCCCCCTGACCTGCTCCTCATTGGCCTCCTCTGAGGGGGTCCAGCAGGTGGGGGCTGAACGGACTCTGGATGGAAGGGCTGCCTCAGGTGGCGGGCAGGCATGCCTGCAAGGGTGCCAGCCCCTCCCCCACAGAGCTCTGGACTCACCCAGGGACCCCCCCTTGCAGCTCTTCAGGCCAGAAACCCTCAGAAAGGCCTGGGCTTTTCACAGTCCAGCTTTTTCCTGTCAGCGTGGTTATTTGTGGCTTGTGGGGACTCGGAGTCTGGGCGGTAAGCGGCAAGAGACCTGAGCAGCATCTGTCTAGAATACCCGTCCGAATTCAAAAAAAGAACTTTGAAGTCTCCTGTGTTGTCCAAATCTCTTTTCTTGTTCCCATGCCTTTGATTTCCATCTGACACGGCTTTGTACTGTTGATAGATCAGTCATGTCACCACTGAAATTCTTTCTTTTGCAACTGGGTGAAAACTGATTTGGCCGAGTGTGTACTTCCAAAATCCACATCCCTCTGGATGGGGCATTTCTGGAGGGTGGCCCACCCCCGGGAACTGCTTGGATCACGCAGGGACCTCGGGCTGCTGACCTATCTCACCTGGCCCTCAGGCACCCCAGGGGGCACCCCAGAGCTGCCAGACAGGAGTATTTGTCCTCACTCCTCCCTCTTGTCTCCTTCTTTCTCTTCTCTTTGCTGACCTCTCCCAATCCTCTGCCCCTAAAAGGTCCAGGACCCTCCCCGGGCGGCGTCCCAGCCAGCCCTGCCCACTGAGCAGCATTCCACCTTCAGGCATGGGCTCCAGACCACCTGAGAGCTCGGAATCGTGCGCTCAAGTTGCCTCTGGAACGTTCTTAAATGATGCCGCAATGTGCTCATGAGAGAGAGAGAGAGAGTGGGGTGGGGGGGCGCCCTCCTGCTGCCTGGTGAGAGCTGCAGACTCACGCTCAGCGCCCTGAAGGGTCCCCTGAGGCGTGGGGACAGCAGGTGGGGAATGGCCAGGCTCAGGGGAAAGAGGTCCTCCTACAAGCATGGCAGGAAAAATAGAAATTAGGAAGACGGAAAGACCACAGGGCAGTGCTGTGGGTCAGCCAGCCCTCGGAATTCCCTTGGCCACAGTTACTGAGCACGGACCGTGTGGTTACCCCTCCGGGTGCTGGGGGGCTGCACGGGGGGAACGTGCAGCTTCTGGGCAATGCAGACCCCTCCAGTGTGGAGGGGCTGTGAGGGATGGTGGGGTGTGTTTCCCAGTGGAGGGGGCTCTCAGTGATCTGCTCTAAAGGGCAAGGAGGGGTCGGGGCAAAGGCACTGTGGGAGGACAGGCGCGGGAAGAGCGTGTGCAAAGGCCCAGAGGTGAGGGGAGAGCCTGGCAGGGCAGCAGGAATGGGGGGAGGGCAGGGAGCGGGAGGCAGGAGTGGCCATGAGGGGAGCACAGCCGGATCAGGGCGGGGCTGCGCCAGGGGCCGCTGTGCGGGGCTTGGTGGCAGGTGTCACTCTCGGCCAGTCCACGAAGGAGGCCGAACGCGTAGGATGCAAGCTGACGACCCGCACCCCTTCGGACTCCGAATGGCCTAGTTCTTGTCCATGGCTGGACGAGATCCCCTGCAAGTCCCTGAATTTCTCCCGTCACTTGAAAGGAAAAAGGATGCAGGGCACTTTCATTGCCTCCAAAAAAGTGTCATTTCAGTGGCTCAGAACTGAAGGCAGCACTTTACGTGCTGGGTTGGGATTTCAACGTAGCTTTTGGGGGCCACCATGCAACCCTTCGGGACGACCTTTCCCCACTCATCCAGCCTCCGGTCCCAGCCCACCTCCCCAGTCTTCTTCCTCAGCGGCACCGATGGCTCCTTCCTCTTCCTCCTTTGCTTTCACGTCGATCGTTTCTGCCCGTGCAGTGGGGGTCTGCGCACCCCATCGACATTCTGCATGGGGGTCCAGCGTCTCCCTTTGGCAGATGGAGGTTCCTGGTGTTTTTCCTAAATCTTTGGGGATCCAGCTGACACTGAAGCAGAGAGCGTTCCATTCCAAGAGCCTGTCACAAGTATTTTTGTAATGGCTTGTTCCTCTGTCACTTGAAGGCCTGAAGGCAGCAGTTGCGATGATAACTCCTATGTTCCGGAAGCCAGGCTGACAAGCAGGAGCCCCCGCCCCACCTGGGGGTGGGGGGTGCACTTCCGGGCGTCTCTCAGAAGCTGCTGGAGCGTGGCCCGAGCCCCACCCCGAGGGCCATCACGGGTGCACCCGCTTGTTAGCCGAACCGCCTGCCCTTGGACTGGAGGCCCACGCTGAGCCCCCGCTCAGGGCCGCTCTCTTACTGGCGACCTGGGCGGCGGTGCCCCAGCGCTCAGAAACGACATCGGGATGCTCAGAAACTTGTCCGTGGGAGACAAGGGACCATTTTTATTGAATCCATGAGCATTTGCTCGGCACCTCCCGCTGTCAGCGGTGCAGACAGTGAACAAGGAGACTCCGCTCTTCCCTTGTGGAGCTCAGGCTCCGTGGCAGAGGCAGACGGGACACAGGCGAGGCCCACAGGCTGGGGTCCCTGGGACTGTGAGCCCTGTGTCCTCTGGGACCAGGAGCGAAGGAGGAGGAAAGATGGAGGCTGCCCTCCCACGGGAGCTTGCAGGCTGCCCTGTGACTGGGCCAAGTCCCCGTCTCACCAGCACATGGTGAGGCGCCCCACCAGCAGCATTCCAGGCAGCGTGGGGAGAAGCCAGATAAGGGACAAAAGCAGGTACAGGGACAAGAGCAGGGGCTGCGGGGCTTTTGGCGGTAAAGAAAGGACAGTGGAGCCTGGACCAATGTGGCTCAGCGCGATGGACCTTGTTCCACAAGGAGAAAGGTCGCCAGTTCAAATCCTGGTCAGGGCACATGCCTGGGTTTGGGCCTGGTCCTCAGTTGGGGACATGAGAGAGGCAGCCCATCAATGTTTCTCTCTCACATGGATGGTGCTCTCCCTCTTTTTCTTCCTCCCTACCCGCCTCTCTAAAAATAATCTTAAAAAAATAAAAATAAAAAAACGCACAGTGGAGTGGGAAAGAAAGTGACTTCAGGTAAGAAAAACGCAGTTTCGGGAACGGGGGAGGCAGAGGCAAAGAAGGGGAGCAGTTTAGTCAAGAACCTGGTATGGACAAACCATGGACATGGACAACAGGTGGGATTGACTTTGGTCGGGGGAGTGTGTGGTGGGGAAGGGGACAGAGGGGAGTAAAAAGGGGATGGATGTGATACCACAACGATAAAATTAGATTAAAATACAATCATTAAAAAGAAAAACGCAGTTGGAATGAAAATTGAGAGCTGGCAAAGCGCGGAGTGCGTGCGTAGCGGGAAGGTGCCCCGTCCGTGCCGGGCGCTGGCGCATGACAGGTGCCCAGCCACCACCGCGGAGGGCGCGCACCTCGGAGCGCCGCGTGCGCAGCAGGGAGACAGGACTCGAGGCTGGAGAGGAAAGCTGGTGACAAGTGCGAGAGGCCCGAAGGCCCAGGCCGCAGTCCGGCCTGTGCTCGTTGGTGGTGGAGCTCCTGAAGCGACAGCAGCAGCAGGGGTGACACGATCAGGGCCGGTGACAGGGACCATGGCCGGGGGCTGTGGCAGGGGGCAGGGAGGGGACGGATACTGGAAGCATTTTAAACGCAGAAGTGGAAATTAAAACGGTGTTGATGGCATCTTTGGCTTTTCATTCATGCTCCTTCCTTACTGTTCTGTTTTCTCTTGTAGCCTCATCGACAGACGGGGGTACATCCAGCCTGACACCCCGCAGCCTGCCGCACCCTCCAGCGGCACGTCCACGTACGGGGCCACGTCATCGCAGAGTGACATGGTAGGAGCTGCCTGCAGAGGCTGCCCCGGGCTCCTGGAGCCGCTAACCCAGTGGCGCCTGGTGACGGGAGGCTTGGCTGCAGGGGTTGGGGTGCAGCCGCGAGTGGCGAGTGTGTTCGGGGTGAAAGGGTGCGACGTGCAAAATCTCTTGTGGAAACAGCCTGTGGTGCCTGGTGATGGAAGGGTCTCACACGGGCGCCTGTCCGCCAACGCAAGGCTGGCTAGACGGACAGTCCTCATGTCCTGTCCTGTCCTGTCACCTCCATCTGCATGGCCCCCACCCCTCCTTAGTGTGCCATGGGTCACACTGCCAGTGCCCCCACTGTCACCCCACGTAGATCCGCCACGCCCACCTCAATGCAGGTAACCAGACAAGATTCCCATCTCTCCCGGCGAAAGCTGGCGGAGCCTCTCCGAGGGGACGGCAGGCAGTGGCCGTGCGGAAAGGCAGGCTTCGTTGTCCGTCTGTGGGCGGGAGGTGCAGGGCGGGCACCGGAAACAGCCTGGCTGGCCCTCACCCTCGTACCTTAAAATCCCTCCTGCAGTGGGCCTTCAAATTTCCCTGACGTTCTGCGTTTCTGTAAGGGACCCGGTCGTGTGGGCCTCCAGCAGCGCTGTTGGCTCTCCATAGACCTGAATTGCCCACAACCCTGTTTCTATGACTAACATGCCTTCCAAGACAGAGGGGAGTAAAAAGGGGATGGATGTAATACAACAATAAAATTAAATTTAAAAACAGCATGCCTTCCGAGGTGGCGTGGGAGAAGGACAGCGTCCTGGGCCCGCAGTTTCTGAGTACACAGCGCTGCAAGGTGGAAGCCAGCGGCCTGGCCACCCAGGCCCCAGCAAACAGTCCCCGTGGCCCTGGCCCTCGGCTGTGTTCCCAGAGAGGGAGGCTAGGCCCCTCTCAGAGCGGAACTTGCTGGATTTATTTGCTGGGAATGGTGTTTTGTTAGTGTTGTTTGGCTTGGCTTGGCTTGGCTAATAATTCATCTTCTTTGAAAGTATGCATGCATCAGTCCTCGACGTTCCACTCCATGTGACCCCAGGACATCTCGTGCTGTCTACACTCGCCCACACAAATGGCCCTTAAGACTCACCCTTCGTACTTTCTAAGGGAGAAAAATCAGGACAGGGAGAGTGAAAAAACAGGCCCACAGGAAAGGAGATAACGTTTACTGGTCATCCACTGTGTTCAAGGCCTATGATGATCCCTGTCTTGTTGAATCCCAAACCCAGAGCAGAAATGGGCATGCTTGCCTCTCACTTTTTTTTAAGCTAGGGGGAGTTGGTCATCCGCCCAAGGGCACCAGCCATTCATTAATTCATGGTCCCAGCCCAGTCTGATAATGCCAGTG
Source organism: Noctilio leporinus (assembly GCA_004026585.1). Taxonomy (NCBI): domain Eukaryota; kingdom Metazoa; phylum Chordata; class Mammalia; order Chiroptera; family Noctilionidae; genus Noctilio; species Noctilio leporinus. Next base: position 238,616 of record PVIW01001204.1, read on the forward strand.
CCCACACTCACTTCATTTACAGTGTCCTCCAAGTGTGCAGGTGTGAAGGACAAGTACGTTCATGCCCTCAAGTCTTTCTCCGGTGTCTGCACAATGTAAAGTCCTGTACGGACACAGCTCACCAGGACTCTGACCGCTGCACCCATGATCACTTCTCTGTTTATGCAGCAGCCCTTCCTGAGTCCCCACTGTGTACTAGGTGCTGAGGATGTAAGGTTTGTAGGGGACAGTTCCCCTGCCCTTGAGGACAGGGGACAGGAGGTAGAAGAAATGTACTATGAAGTTTTACTAGGACAGACCACAGATGACTGTGATTCTTACATTGGCTTCACCCTGTGACTCCCCATAACAGTGATCTGACCACACTCTTCAGGAGAGAGAGCAGGGCATGGTGGGCACAGACCCCTGGGCTTGTGTTTGCCTGTCCCTGCACAGGGCTGATCCTGGACACGTCACTTAATCCCAAGAGCCTTAAATTCCTAAACTCTAAAGAAAACAAGGGAGAGAGGGAGGGGTAATGATATTCACGTCCCTGGATTGTGTTTGGAAGTGGCGGAGATCCTGCCTGTTTCATCTTCTATCACCATCTGTAACATTGCTGCTGGCACAAAGTAGGTGCTTACTAAACATTCGATTGAATGAATGTGAAAGTTTCCCTCACTGGGGCTTGCTCATGGCAAGTTCTGGACAAAAATTCACTCGTTCCTGTCTTCCTTTTCTCTTTCCTTCCTTCCTCCTATTTCATTCTGCCTGCAAAGGTCTCCACCCTGAATGTAGAACTAGGGACAAGAGGCAAGGAGTGCTCTTCAGTGCAGTGACATTGTAGCATCATTTCACAAAGTGATGGCCTTGATAAAGTCACATTAATCCCAGACACCAGAGGTTATGGTCATTTTGCCCGCTAGACACTGTAGGCAAAGTGCCTATGAGTTTTTCTGGGAACTGAAAAATTTTAAGACCTGGAAGCAAACAAGTTCTAAAACACAAAAAGAAAACGATGAAACCCAAATCAGTAAATGTTTAATATCTGCCAGACACATGAATATGTCAACTTCATTAATTATTAAACATCACATTCATGAAAATTTTATTACATTTTAGAGATGATTTGTAGGTTGGGTTTTTCTTTCTTCATAAGAATTTCCAAGCACACATACAATTAGAGAGAAATCATTACCAATTATAAAGTAACTGAGTAACCCATAGACAGAGTTCAGAAATTAACGAGCCCCTTGCACTGTGTCCCCCCACCCCAACCCCACCTTTGCTGGGAGAAACCCAGTTTCCACTCTGCTTGAAGCTGAGAAAAACCTTTCCGGTCCCCAGTTCTTACCCACAGCCAGGAGTGCCCGCACACGTTAGAAGGTCAGCAGGAGGGGCCAGATCTGAAAGTTCTCATGGAGACAGAGATGAGCCATGTTCTGTGTGGCCCCGCAGTTCAGACCAGGACTAGAGGGAGGGTAGGAGGCAGATCCTGCTCCATCCAAGAGGGAAATGTACAGAGCTTGGGAGGGGTCTGTACCCCCCATGATGTGGACAGAGGAGTGCAGATTGGTCGGAGGAGTGCAGATTGGTCGGAGGACTGAACAGTTCTACTTGAAAACCTACAAAAATGAAAGCAACTCATCGCTGGGATGTGTTTAAATTATAACATCAAGTGATAATAATGCCTGTGACATTAGAACAGCTGAAGCTGTAAATGTCTTTGCAAGTGAAATGCCAGCGCTTCCTGCAGGCGGTCAACCAGCTGCTGCCGCGGTGGCTTTCTGCAGGCCCCCGGGGGGCTGCGCTGACAGGTGGGCAGGCAGGCAGGCAGATGGCTTCTCAGGGACACTCTCACAGGGATCAAGTTTCTCTTCTATTAGGGTTCAGCACCGGGATGACTTTGACCCGCCAAAAATGACAACTTCACATGGTTCACCCTATATTTGTAAAGGGTTGTTTTTGGAATGAAAACATGAGTTTTCATTCACTTTCCTGTTCATAGTAATGAATTGTCATTGCCCAATATCCTGGGGCTTGTTTTTGTTGTTGTTGTTGGTTTGTTTTTGTTTGGTTGTTTGTTTTCCAGATTCTGTAATGATTAGATTAATTCCAAGATACAACCCTGCTGAGTTGGGAGGGAAACCAGTGAGCTCTGATGTCGCCCCCTACTGGACGGAGATGGGAGTTCTCGCAGGAAAAGCCAGGAGCGGGCAGGGGGCACCGTAAAAAGGCCAGGGTGAGGGGGGAGAGAGGGGGAAGGAAGCGAAGACAAAAGAGAAGAAAGAAGTGGGTGGGAAACCAACAGAAGGAAAAGATGAAGGCGAAAGAGAAGAGAATCGGTGGGACCAGAGAGAAAGCAGATCAAGTAGAAAAATTAACAAGAACGAGGCAAATAAGAATGAGAGGCAGAAGGGAAGAGGGAGAGGTGTAAACACCCGGGTCATTTCCACAGGGGCCCTAAGGTACCGGCCATGTTCTCCCTTGAAGTTCTGCAATTGACAACATAAAGGCTTGTCAACCCCATTCTCCTCGGAACTTGGGCAGGTGCAAAATGAAGAGCTCTGACATTTTGCTTTTAAATCAAATATCCCCTAATCATTGGGTCTCTTCCAAAAAGGAGATGTTCGAAGCATGCAAAGTTAATATTATGAGAAGGATAAATCCCAGCCTGGAATCTAATAGAATCCATCCTGTCGCATTCTGGTGGCCGGTCATGAGCCAATAGGAGCTTTATATGGACAATATGCTGTGGAAGTCATTGAATGTGGCAAACGATATTTTCCAAGTAAGGGAATACAAGCAGGATTTAGATACTTCTGCTCACTGATAGGTACTTCTAATGAGATACTTGAGGTTAAATTTTTTCTTTCACAGCTTATTTTTTAAGTTTCACCTCTGGTAAACCAGAGCATTCTCAATAAGGTCCTGGCCATGCGGCTGAGCACAGATTTGCTGCAGATTTTACAAGCTGTCCATTTGTCCCTGGGCAGCTTGCTCCCAGAGTGTGCAGGCGAGGGCCCACGTCTGGAGGGGCCAAGGCATGCGATTTGGAGCCTGATTTAAGAAAAAGGAAACAATATGCAGAACAAAACAATATGCAAGGAAGGAGGCCTTGGAAGGGGGTGGTGCACGCAGGCAGCCCTGATCTTGCGCCTCAGAGCTTCAGAGTAGGTTCGCCTCCAGGGATCTGCTGCCCTGTTCCAGTCAGCACGGTGACGGTTCAGTGTCAGCCCTCTGCCAGGTCCTCAAATTCCACATGACTATCCGGAGGAACTTGAGCACTAAAGGAGCTCCACAAACTACAGTTTGCAGCCTTTATTCCCAAGGTTCTGATGGGTGTGTAGGAGTTCTGCTGGGCGTGGCCTGAGAGAAGTGATGAGGGAAAAGGAAAGGGGCAAGTGACCAAGGGAGAGGCAGGGAGAAAGTGAAAATAGGAGGGGAGCCCCTGCCTTCTCCTCCTTCCCGGGCCTCCTGACCTTGACAGTCTCCTGCGGCTTTGACCTCTAACATATTTTCCCATGAGTCTTTGAGAGCCGGTTCCTAACACAGGGCTGGCCCCTGAAACAGAATGGGTCCGTTTTTTCAATTTAAGAAAAAAAAAGAGGCTGCTGTTTTTGGTTCAACAGAGACACGCAAATGTGATGTTCAATTTCATCTTTCCTGAGAGCTGGAACGCCCTTCCTCGTGCAGAACTGACGTGGCAGACATTGGCAATCATGCGCTGTTACCGTCCTCGTAGGCTCTGGCACACAGCATTCCCCTTTCTGTCCCTAGGAATCTGATGACTCTAGGGCCCTTACAGAGCTGGAATCGTGCGGCATTAGTCCTTCAGCAACTGGCTTGTTTCATGCAGCATGACGTCCTCGAGGGGCACCTGTGCCGTAGCCTGTGTGACAAAGTCCTTTTCCCAGCTCGGTGGCAGCCCCGTGTTAGCGTGTGGCACCTCTTGCTTATTCCCTTCCTGGTGGAGGCGCACCTGGTCCTTCCCCCTCAGCGACTGTGAATAATGCCGCTGTGGACACAGGTGTACAGGCCCCTGCCTTTCGTAAAACACCATAGTAACGTGGTTTTCAGCAAACAGGAAACAGCCACTCTGACGAGGGCAGGCGGCAAAGCCTGGGGCTCTGCCGACGGGATTGCTTCTACTTTTCTAGTTTACATCTTTATATTAAATGGATCGGGGTAACGTGGGCTTGTAACATTATACAGGGTTCGAGCGGGCAGCCCTGTGATACCGTGGTTGGTCTGTGTTGAAACGAGGTCCCTCCTGCGCCGCCTGTCGCTCCCGGGCGCCTGGGGTGGGGCTGGGGCCTGAGCAGCTTCCTGCCGCCCGCGTGTTGGTGACTGCATGCTGGTGTCTCCCAACGTGCACGCTTTCTGCCCCTGGCTGACTGAGGTGTCACTAACAAGTTTCTCTCTCTCTCGTGTCCCGCCCGCCCCTGCCCCGGCACCCCCCTCCCCCGACCCGGTGCCCTCCCGGCTGGGCTTCTCTCTGCTGGCTCCCTCCTGCTCTCCAGTGCGACCAAGACCAGTGCATTCAGAGCACCAAATTCGTTTTGCAGGCCGCGGCCACACCCCTGCTGCAGAGTGAGCCCAGCCTCACCAGTGACGAGCTGCACCTGCCGGGGAAGCCGGGCCTGGGCACACCCTGCACCAGCCTGACACTCGGGCAGCCCACGCCGCCCTCCTCCATGCCCAACCTGGCCTCCGAGGCCGGCCTCACGGACATACTGCCCCTGAAAGAGGAGCACGTGGGCCACCAGTTCCTGACTCCCGAGGAAGCGCCGTCGCCGCCCCGGCTGCTGGGCAGCAGCCCCCTGGCCCACAGCCGCACAATGCACGTCCTGGGCCTGGCCAGCCAGGACTCTCTGCATGAGGACTCGGTGCGCGGCCTGGTGAAACTCAGCTCCGTGTGACCACGGGGCCGTGGGAGCGGGCAGAGGGGCCACCCCCCACCCCAGCAATGCTCTCCATGGCTCAGTGCCGTGCTGGCAAGGACAACGCAGGGTCCTGGTCACCAGGACCACTTGGAGAGGAAACGGATTCCCCGAGGGCGGAGGCGGCAGGACCAAGATGCTTACAGCTCAGTTTCATTGGAATTTTCTTCTCAAACTGACAGCTTTGATCACAATGGGAATAGAGAAGTCGCTATATTCAGGCATTTGGAAGATGAAAGACAGGCATGGGGACAGAGGGACCTTGCGGGGGGTCTGCCATCAAAGGCTCAGCGGGAAAGGACAGTGCCTGGGTGTCAGGCTGTCTGCTTGCTGCTCATGTGACAGACACATGGAAGGTTTATGAGACTGGTGGCCAGACTGATATTGCACCTGTGTTATGCTACTAATTATTTGAAATAGACATGCCATTCCATTTGTTAATTAAAAAAAAAAAAAAAAAAGTACTTAAAGGGAAAAACATGACCAGATGTGGATTTGCATGCCACGCTCTTCTGTTTACAGTGGTGTTGGTATAAAAGGAAGTGCTGCTTTCTTTTTTTCCTTCTTTTTCATTTTGTGAGTTTTCAAACGCTGTTTGACAGTAAGACAGTGCAAGAGACCAGGACTGACGGACAGACCCTGGCCAGCTTCTTGGGCTTAACTTCACCTGGGTAGGCGGTGCCCGGGCTGCAGAGGGCGGCTGGGGCCCTAGCAAACCCAGAACCAGTTAACCTTCTGTTTCGCAGTTGCCTGAGGCATTGTGTTGTACCGCACCAGCCACAGTCCTCCCTCCTTGTGTGACCACACTTCCTGTGGACAGCCAATAAAATGACGTCCTCTGGTATTTGGGATCTGCGTGCAGTTGTCCTTAATAACTTAAATGACAACCAAGTCCTTGGGATGGCTGCAGAGAGTTTGTTCCTATGGATGGGTCCCAAGCAAGGAATGGTCCCCAACAGCCAGAATTCCGGCCATTGAATTGTGGGTATGTAAGGGATGTTTTCTTAGGTAAGAGAGTGCATCATTTTTGTCTGTTCTTTCATCATCTCTTTAATCGGAAATTGTTCCAAGTTCACAGATTGTCCTGAGGTAATTCATCTATGGCATGTAGAGGTGAATGGATACTTGGGGACAAGGTGTGCTATGGGGCCATCTCCTCTGCTTTGCCCTGTGCTCAGAAGGGTAACCTGCTATTCTAGGGAAGGTATCAAAAAAAAGCAGAGAAACCAACTTGAAGTCTGGGCTGAGATCATGTAGGTTGTCATTCTTACCTAGACACTCATCAGATGGAATTAAGAAAATTGCCACTCCATTCATGCCCACTTACCATCTAGAAAGGAACTGGCTTTGCGCCTAGGGAGGAAAGTGACTCTGGAGGCCGCTGCAAAGACTCTGTCCTTGCTGGTAAATCCAACAGCCAGATTTACTCAAGTTGAAAGTCATGCCGTCTCCCACAACCATAGCAGAGACAAGATGCACCGATTGGAGACACAAGGAGCTCCAAACAGTTGGCATTTATGGAGAAAGGCTGTTTCATCTGAGAAAGAGCTTCCATTTTTATATAAAAGAATAAGAAAGGGGGAAAGAACACAAAGCACCATGTTAGTCTCCTTTGGAATAAAGCCAGTTCTTTATTTGTGCTGAAAATAACCACAGGATTCTAAGCCATATCTTTGAACCATGTCTGCTTTTCGTATCATAAACACAAACAGAAAATGCAAAAGGTAAATTATGTGTAGCCGTTATTTATTTTCTAGACCCCCTAACTACTGGTAGACATTTGGAATTTAGAATGAGGAGGATAGATTCCATCTCCCCTCACACCCCCCATAAACAATCATACACAGTTATCAATGCACAGAGATTCTTCTTGCACACGCTGAGAGCAAACCATGGCAGTCCCACCACCTGCCTTCCACACCCCTCTCTGCTCTTTACCTCCACCCTGCCACCTGCGCCCCAGAGACTGAGCTGAGTGCTGGCCCCCGAGAGGTGACGGGATGGCTCGTTCTCACTCTGGGATCTATGTGGCCTGGTTCATTCCCAGCCTCTCTACCTAGACCACAAAGACGTGGTCTTGAGAGTCTTTGCACTCCCAAGAGTCCCCCTTTTCAGTCAGATTTCCAGTTGCCAACCCTTCTTCCCACTTATGAAAAGATCCAAGAGGCAGGAACCATTATTCACTTGTCTTTCTTTGATGAATATTTACTTAATATTATCAGTGCCCCACCCCAGCCTATACTCCATCCTCAGTATCCACATCACTTATCAAAGAGAGTATCGGGAAAATCAGTGAAATGAATCAAGGCTATTCAGGGTCCAAGAGGGAGATACTAAGTTAATGAGCCCGTTTGCCAGGACAGGTAACTTCCTGGAGCCCCAAACCAGAGAGGTGCCCACCGCCCCGTACTCTGGCCTGGAAAAGAACGGAGGGTCCACGCAATAAAGGACTGTGCTCCCAGGAGCCCCTTCCTGCCAGCAGGGTGGAGAGAGGCTCTCAGCACAACGACCTGCCTGGTGAGGAGTTTGCATCTCCCAGGAACGGATCAATGTGCTTTTAAATGCTGAGTGGCTCCATCGCACTGTGGCTTGAGCAGGCCTTGATCTTTCTAAAATCCGTCCGTGCGTTACAGATGGATTGCGTGCTGGCTATAAAAAAGTAAGATAAATATTTTACCAGGCTATTAAAGCTTGGACCATTCTCAAACACATCCACACTCATTTTCTTCTTTAAAAATTCATCTGCTTTTATTCTCCCAGAAGTACTCCAGGGATGACAGGCTTGGTGGGCACTTGAAGGCTGAATGTAGCCTGAAAGCCCTGGTCCCCCAGGAGGGACGGTGCATGGAGACCAAGTCGAAAAGGGCACACTGACCTGTCACCTGGGCCTGGGGGAACTGTACCTGCTTGGAAAATGCTCGTTCCAGCTTTTACACATAATTACTTCAGCCTTTGATAACGATGGCCTGTGTCTGCCCTGTACCAGCAAAATGCCAAATACCGTTCTGCTCCCAAGTAGCGCCCAGAAAGAGGCTTTTCAGGGCTCCGCCCACCCCTGGGGTGCACGGCCGTGGTCACCTGTCATGTTTAGGATACTGATGGGGGTTCAAAACAAGCGGCAAACTCCACTTCACGCTCTGACTCCCTCCTGAGTGGTTTGGGCTCCTCTCGTGGCTTCGAAAGCCCCAGCCCTGGGCCTTCTCGCCTGAGTCAGCAGCAAGAAGAGTGGATTTGCCAAGATGGGCAGCAGGTCTCCGTGGCACGGGCCCTGGTGGCAGCATCTCCAGGGAAATTCTGGAATCCAAGCCAGGTGAGGGTTACCCTTCCGAGGGTGCCAAGGCTTCTGAAGGGCACAGCCTGCCCAGCCCCTTCGCGGGTCTCAGAGCCACCCCAGCGAACGTGCCTCTGGAACTTGAGGGGCCCCTGCCACCCCCAAACCAGCCCCTCCCACCAGGAACACTGTGCTTACCCAGCCAGGCCCAGGGTTCCGAGTCAGCAGGAAGGATCAGGCTTCCTGCAAATGGTTTAAGAAATGTCTCCAGAGTTCATTGCCCTTCATCCCTCTGCATGAATCCATCCTTGAGCCCATGTAGTGCTTGACTGGGTAGAAGAGAACAAAGGAGCAAATGCTAGATAGACTTTTCTGATTCATGCCTTACAACTGTTTCGAAGCTGAGCCTGAACAAAGAGATGTTTACATTTTGTATGAAGTACCCATGAGTTGTGGGAGCCTAGCCTATTCTTATCCAAATGAGAGAGACTTTCTAGTGAATTCTTACTTCTTCTGGCCTCCTGCCCTGGCCTGGGGTCTGTACAGATTGCGAGCTGTTGGCTATGTTACCTCATGAGAAACTGCCTCTCCTTGGTTCCCGTCAAGTGTCTCTGTCTTATACAAATAAGTTACTGTTGAAATATTAAGCAAGCTGAAGCGTCATTTGTTTTTTTACATAAATGTCAAAGATGCTAACAGGTGATTTTTGTAAATCAGTAAATCCTCTCTCTGCTTGCCCATTGCACGCGATCCTGGTAATACAGCCAAGAGGGATTTTTAAAGACGAGCGGTTAGTCTGTCAATCCAGACATTAAAAATAATTGGGAGGTGGGAGATCAGATGGTTTCCGGAGCAACTGAATTTGCAGCCGCCACAAGACTAGACAAACCGCCTCGACTGGAATTATTTTTTTCAGTCTCGTCAACCCCAGGAATCCTGCACAGAAAGGACTGGAAAGCAGGCGATCTTTTCATCCATCAGTCATTGAGGTTTTCAAACGTATTGTGGTGTTGCTGGTGAAGGTCTGAACGACCAGCTCTCTTAGTTGCCCTGGCCATGTTAAGATGGGAAGGTACCCCGAGAGGCAGTGTGGCATATCCAGGGACACATGGCTTCTGGGTTCTGTGCGAATGGAGATGATTTTAGCTTGCAACAGAAAAGTAACAGCAAAAAATAACATATAAAGGTTGACGTCTTGCTAACTGTTTGCTCAGGGCACTGGGGTATTCTGGGTTGTTATTCCACAATAATCAAATTTTCACATAAATGAAAAATAAAGCATTTTAAACTATGAGTATAGTGTATTCAAAGCCCTAAATCTGAACAGCGGTGAACGTAACACATAACGTTGCATCTTTTCAGAGGTAATGATGCCATTGAAGTGCCTTCCACGTTTGAATCAATGTTTGCAGAATTGATCTTAAACCTGAAATAAATTAAGAAAGTATTTTCCTCCTTCCGTAAAAACCATTGATGGCTCCAATTATAAATGATTCTTTATAAGAGAGATATTGTCAAGGTCAGTGGGTATAGGAAACTTGCACGCATCAAATGTGCGCTACATAGTCGCTCATCTGGGTAGTAATGGGCTTTTCTGATCGCAGATACCCAGGTTGGTTTCCTACAGTTGTGGTTCTCAACTTTTTCAACTCGTATATCACTTTAGAGCTATAGAGACCCTCAGCCCCCAATCTGCTTGTTCTTTTCCACTGTACTGCTTCCTTCACTGCCTATCCCAGAATGTGGCCAAGAGGTCTCCTCCCAGATCCTTTCCAATTCCCAGGTCCATCTTATGTGACCCCAACAAGTCGATCTTCCTGACCATTGCCAGGCTCATAACAGGGCCCAGGTAGAAGGCTGTCAATGGCTGTCTCACCTATATGCTCCTTGTACCTACATCAAAGCCTCTGTCATCTAGCCTGGCTGGCAGTCCCACCTCCTGTGCCCTCTGCCTGCCTTGCCCTTGGACCATATCGCTGCCTCCTCCTGTGTGCAGGGCATGTGCCCCTCTGCCCAAGTCCTTCCTAGGCTTCATGACCATGCTCAAGGAGCAGTGCTTCCATGAGATCTCTGATGGCCCAAGGGACCATCTTCCTCAGAATTCCTAATGTACATACTTGGTCCACCACATATTTCCTTAAGTCAAGGTATAATCCACCTATCATGCATTCACCCTTTTAGAATGCACGATTCTGTGGTTTTCAGTATACTCACAAGGTTCTACTGCCATCACACTAACTAGTTCCATACCCTTTCCCTCACACTTTGAGGGTTGTTAGACCCTACCTGTGATTTCTAGTTTCAGGTCAATGTTCCCTCTCCCTGTAAACATGGGGGCATGCCAGGCAGGATGTGTTACCTACAGGTGACAAATGCTCAAGAAGATGAGGGGGTGGTTGGTAGAGGTGACTAGGATACGGTGATGACAGTTCAAAAAACCAGAGACCCAACCTAGTGAAACGGACCCCATCCTGAGACCTAAGGGCCTCAGAGAAGAGCCGACTTCTCTTCCACCCCCTTCTGTGTCCTCATGGTAAGAAACGAAGTTGTGAAGATGCAAGTCGATGTGTGGAGAGAACTTGAACTAGGAGCAAGTCCAGCTGGATGCTCATGGATGTCTGGCTCCCCCCCCACACTCACCTGAGGCCTCCCCTCCACTTCTACTCAGGTACATATTCTAATTTGGGATACACCTGGGGCCTATAATTCCAGTAGAAAAAAAAATTTATATGACATTTAACATATATAATTTGGGGATTGCATGCTTTAGATTTTAAAAAGTAAGAATCTACTAACCAGTTCCATTAATAAGCATTTGTTGGGCATATTACACAGTAGTAGTTGTTGAATAATGTGTTTCACTTTTTATACCACAGAAAGTATATGCCATACAGGCACGTCTGAAAGTTATTATTTATTTCTGCATAGTAAGTCTTTGGTAAAAAAAAAAAAAAAAATAGATGCCCTTGAAGTAAAACAAAATATATATTTATATGCAACTTTTCTAAAGTCACATTTTTACTTGGAAACAGAAACATGGGCAATTCAGTGAAATGAATAGACAAATAATATTATCTTCCCCCATTGGATGGACAGTAAACATGGAATGTCTCGTGCAGGGTCACACAGAAAATAAGTGTCACGATGTCCTGAGGTTCTAACACGAATTCTAGAATTCCTACTGTGGAAGGGTGGACACTGCCCCTCTAGTGCTCCCTGCACAAACGCCATGCACCCCACTGGGGCTGGTGCTAATATCAGTGCACGTGCTCCAAACGGGACAACTATGTTTGATGAAGAGGCAAAAAGACCGACAAATACACAGCAGCTCCCTTCATATTGCGAACAAGGCTAATCTGTCATGAAGAACCAGGAATGAAATGAGTATATGGCATATTCTTGTACGTGAAAATTATACTGTGCTCAAATATATTATAGACTGTTATATATTAGCACATACTAATTTTATACAGTAATACATATTTTGTGTACTTTTTGCCAATGGGTTAATTACATTCCATAAGTTAGTTGGCAAGTTGGACTATATTCTTTCACGGAAACAAAAGTCATAAGTGATATTTAGGTCCTAGGCCAGGCCATGAAGTATTTCATAATTTGCCTGAAGTAAGACTAATGACAATTGTAGGATTGAAACACCCCTAAGCACCAGACTTCCCTAAGCTCGGAACCCTGAGCTGCTCCTATGACCCTTGGTCGGTGTCCTGGGCCCCTGGATGATGAGATGTCCATCTGCTGCTATTTCTACCTCCCTACCACATGGATTAAATCCATTTTAGAAACACATGGAACTCGTCAGATTTTTTAATATCCCTACTAGAAACAAACAAAAACCTAAAAGAAATCCTTAAGTTTCCTACTTCCAAAGACTTAAAACATGACCTTCTCACTTACGATATCTCATGCTTTTCCTTTTTCTTTACAGCCTTCAGGGATTTCAACTGGGATGATTTTTCTGGTGGAAATTCTAGATAACTCTACAGCTAAATTCAACTTGACTCGTTGGGGATGGAGAATTGCTTTTTCTGTTGCTGTCCTGAATCACAACATGCATCGGGCTCCAAGGCAGGTCCGCCTAGCTGGCATGGAACGCCGTGTTGAAAAAAATATCAATTACTTTATAAAGCCTTTTACAATCGTTTCCTTGGCTCCATCAACATTCTGGAAAGATACGAAGGAGAAGACAACACACAGGGGGTCATCCTCATGGCCCTTTTTGAGAAAGCAGGCCAGCCAACGTCTCTGTTGGCAGCCCCTGTATTTTTTATTGAAGTCTAGTGTGAGGATTGAAACTTAATTAGGCTGTTTGGTCAGTCTGGACACTGGAAAACACCGTTTCTGGGGACAATGAGAACAGATGGGTTTAAAGGCCACCAAGGATTGTTCCGGACCCATTGTTCTCAGGGAAATGCCGCACAAGCTCTCGCTGTCCCTCCACCATGGCCTCGGGTGGACTGCTGGCGTCAGCGCAGGGCCGGTCATCAGCGCTCTGCCCTCCTGCTGGAATCCTGGGGCACCGTTTGACGCTGTCTGCCCGGAGGGGGGCGCAAATGCACGTTCTGCATGAAACCGAATTCCGAGGACGGAAACCAGGCTGCGAGCAGCCCCTCTCCAAGCGCATGATGCAGCCAAGACTCCTGTTTCTGGTGCGGAGCCCTCGGTGGCCCCTCTGCGCAAGGACAGCCCCCTGCTCCTGTCCTGCCCTGTCCCGCCTACCCTCTAGGGACCCCCGAAAGGAAGCAGGCCTCCCTGGGCTGTCGGCTTCGCTGGGCTGTGGCACTTCCTCGTGACCAAGGGGCTTCCGTGTACTTTCAGACATTCATTCATGCGTGAGCTTCCTGCCTCCGTGGCTAAATGGCTAACCTATTTTTAACGTCGTGCTGGCCACAGGAAGGGGCCGGCCGGTTTCCGCAAACGCATCCACACGGTCCCTCGAGGGGGTGGGGGTTGTGGCTGGGGCAGAAAAGAGCCCCTTCGCCCCTTCACCTGCAGGGGAGGAGCAGGGCCCCCTGAGCTGCGTGGGAGGGCAGGCGTTTTCTGAGAGGCGAGCAGACCCCGTCTTTTTCCTTTTGTTCAAACAGAATCTACTTCCGTTTTTGTAACCCGTGGTAACCCACGGAGCTACGTTCAGTTCTCCCTGGATTATTAAAAAGCCAATGAGAATACAGATGATCCAAAAGAAGACGTCAGCCGGGACTTGACGACAGTCGCAGTGCTGACGTGGCCTGCAGCCGGTGGAAATCCCAGCGGGCCGCGGCCCCGCAGAGACAGAGACGGAGAGCCCCTCGGGGCCCAGGAGCCACCGGCAGTGTCCTGTGGCCCAGGCGGGTGGCGCGCTGCTGCGCACAGCAGAAGGTCCTGAGCACCCGTCACTTCTGTCTGCTGGGAGATGCACAGGGGACGGGCGTTTATAAGAAGACGGTGACCTACGGCCACACAACTTGCTGAGTGAGCACACAGGTCTGTCATGTTGACCATGTGGGCAGCACCCTGGGGGGGTGGCGGCCCTCCAGGGCCCGACGGGGCTGCTGTGAGCTGATGCAGCCCGAGGCCGTGGCACGGCCTCACCGAAGATGCCATGAGGGGTGTCGCGCCTGCCCAGGGGCCACTGGGCCCAAACAGTGATCCAGGTGCAGAGGCCTCTCCCCAAAGGACACCATGACACACACCGCCCCAGTGTGAGGTAAACGGGACTCTAACCGGGCCTGACAGACTCAGTTTACCTAGCAGTATCTAGACTAATGTCTTAGCTGTGGTGGCTCAGAGTTGGTAAATAAGCAATTCTCAAAAACTCGCTTTCTTACACCCCAGTGTTGCCCATGAAATTGGTACCTGCCCCAAAGGGGCTGGGTCTCTGGCCACGAGCGATTCTACCTCAGTGTCCTGTGAGGCCAACATGGGTGAAAATCAGCTCCCTGCCCGTCCCTTCTGCCCGCTGTCCACAGTCCAGCTACACTGTCTCTCCTCCAACACACAGCCCCTCGGCTGCGGCCGGGGTGGAACCCCCTCTCCAGGCACCTGTGGCCCACCTTTTAGCTCGGGTCCCTTTCATACACCCACCCCCTGCATCCATCTCCCGTCCCTGACTTTGCTTTTTAAATCTCCCATAGCAGTTCTTGCTTCTTAACATCATGGTGTATGTGTATCCCATAGTGGCCTTATCTGTATCCTGCTCCCCCGATAAAACAGAAATCCCATAACAAGCAGGGAGGGACTCCGTGGCTCACTACTGTACTCCCAGGGCCCCGGGCAATGCCCGGCAAGCAGTAGGTGTTCACGTTTTTGAATGCATGAAAGACCCTTTTTTAATCCTGACCCAAGGACTTTTTCTGTTTTCTTTTCTTTTTTAAGAGATAGAAAAACATCGATGTAAGAGAAGCATTGATTTGGTTGCCTTCATACTCACCCCAACTAGGGTTTCATGCCAGGACCAGGTATGAGCCCTCAACCCGGGCCTGTGCCCTGATCGGGAATCGAACCCACAGCCTTTCAGTTACAGGATGACACTCCAACCAGCGAGCCACACTGTCCAGGAAGGACCTTCATTCAGAAGAAGCTGAGCTTTGCAGTGGCAGGTGCATAGCCCAGGTGCCCCGGTGCCCAGGTGCCGGTCCCACAGAGCCTGCATTTGTCCTGTCTCCCTGGGATCCAGTTCCAGAGGCCCGGCAACGTGTCCTTTCCCTGCCAGCCTCAGGGGAGTTTGAGAGATACCAGCCCAAGATCATCCAGTTTTCTCCTTCATGGATTTCCAGCACAGTCCTCGTAATCGCTGGGGCTTCATGGGGTATCAGTGCTGCTAGTTCGAGGTCTTTACACACACACACACACACAAACACACACAGCCAGCGGGGGATAAAAAGGACCGGCCTCTCCCATTCTAAGTCAGGATGAAGTCCCCGCACCACCTCCCACTACGTGAACTTCGCACGGACACTCACAGGGATGCTGAGTGGACCCTGCCGTCACCTCCGCGGCCATCTGTCGCCAGGACTCAAGGGTGCTGACAGTCCTGGCCCCACTCCCTGACCTCGGCAGCCTGTTTACAACCATCTCATGACTTCCTGACCTTCCACTTGAGGGTAAGCAAAGGAAAGCAGGATTGGGAACCTGACGTCTGCCTTGAGAATTCGCTTGTCAGCAGCACTGGTCCAGCGCTGGGCAGCGAGAGGGAGAGCTCAGAATTGTCGTTAAGGCAAGACCTTGGACCCTCTGCCACCAGACCAGAGGCTCCCCTCCAGGACAGGGACTCTGCCTCCTAACATTTGCAGAACAGATAGTGACCAGGCTGGTCCAAGGGTCCCCAGACTCATCCCCTCACGCTGGTGGCTCCCTCTCCCGTGTCACGCCCTCCCGCCTGCCCGCCCCCTTGGCCACCGTGCCAGGCCCTCCCGAAAAGCAAGCCCATCTCGTCCTCGCCCTACTTGAATCCCAGCTTCAGGTCCTGAAACGGTCACCTCGAACCTCCTGCCCGAAGTTTCTGGGTCACCCCGTCACCAGACCCACCCTGTCCCCACCCCGACTCCAGGTTAGTTTCCTTTTGAGGGCCCCTCCTGTGCACAGATCTCTCCTGGTGCTGAATGTCCCCCATGCCGGTCATTCCCCGCCCCCCAGCCCCGCAATTCCCCGACTGTGAGCCCTTTGAGGGCGAAGAAAGTGCCAGAGAATCCCCGGAGCCTGGCCTGCGGCATCTTTCAGAAAACATTGGACGATAAATCAATGGTGAATGTACAAGCTGCACACTTGAACGGTGGCATCCATGTCAGTCAGTACTTGAAAGGTCGCCCAAAATGGAACTGTGAAGAAACACTGGCCACTGAGCACCGCTGAGAATGGCCAGGACCCCAGAAGCTGACCACGCCACAGGCTGGTGAGGACGGGGAGCAGAGGAACCGCGGCGGGGATGGGGGTGCAGAGGCAGGACTGCAGCATCCCTTGGGGAGACAGCTGGTCCTTTCTGACAAAACTAAACGTGCTCTTACCCTAGCATCATGCTCTTCGGAATTTACCCAAACCAAAAACGCATGTCCACGCCAAACCCTGCACGTGGATATCCGTGACAGCTCCATTCATGACTGTCAGACCTGCGGAAGGTGTCCTTCAGCAGGCGAACGGGTAAATTAACCGGGGCAATGAGGAAGCCATGCAAGGAGGAAGCTGAAGTGCAGGTTACGAAGTCAAAGACGCCAATCGGAAAAGGCAACCAACTCCTCAGCAACAGTAAAAGGGTCAGTGATTTCCAGGGGTGGGGGAGGGTGAGGCGAACAGGGGCAGAGCCCAGAGGGTGTTCAGGGCAGTGAAGTTAGGATTCCGTAGGGACGGGCACATGTCATTATACGTATGTTTGCCGAACCCAGAGAACGTACAACCCCAAGAGGGGGAACCCCAGCGTACACTATGGCCTTTGGGTGATGCTGCTGTCGCTGTAGGGTTACCCCCTGTACAAAGGGACCACCTGGTGGGGATGATGACAGCAAGGGAGGATGAGTGGTGGGCCTCCCGGGGCACAGGGGCCCTCTGTACTCTCTGCGCAAGTTTGCTGGAAACCAAAAACGGCTCTAAAAAATAGTCTGCTAATTTAACAAATCAAAAGCGCTGGCCACATGTATAGGAAAGTGGTAATACGGTCTCAAGGAAATTACATACATAACGGACTAAGTCCTGAAACCAACAGCACACATCCCCCAAGCATCCCTCCTGGGAAAAGTCACGGCAGGTACAGATGTCACGTCAGGTGGCCCCTGTCCCGACTCTGGCCCTGGGCCGCACCCGCAGGCTCTCCTGCCTGTGAACTAGGGCCATGGTTAGTGCTCAGTTCCTGTCTGAAGACGGGATGCCGGGATGTGATGTTTAAGCCCATCCGCATCTCTGCAGAGCTGGGCAAACCGGTCCAGGATTTCCTGGGGTGGGGATATTTGGGGTCACTATCAGGGGCTTCGTTTCCCTTTGCAAAATAAAAGCCCCATTTGGGCATCCAACTGCCTGACGTAGAAGGACCTCAGGGGACCTGAGCGGTGTTTGAAACAGGACCGATGCTACGGCGGCAGGAAAAGGAAGTCACTGAGCCTGAGTCTTCACGTCCTTTGTGTGCGATCGTCCCCGGAACTGCAGGAAATGGGGCCTTCCCGCCCCTTCACAACATGTGCTTCTTTAGAACAGTTCTCAAGAACCTCTGTAGTTGCCCAAATACACTCCCATCTAAAAAGGACTGGGTTTTCCGAAATTCCTAGCAAGAGTAAGACTCACCGAGGATGGTGAGGCCGTGCCGTGCCTTCCCCGCACCCCCAGCCCCCACCCCCGTTGCCCTGCCAAGTCCCCTCTCAGGGCGGGTCTCAGACCCCCGGGCTGCCGCCCTCCAGTCACCTGTGTGCCTCTGTCTGCGTCTGTATCTGTGATTTCAAGAGAGGCCAGGGTGGCGGAGTCGGTTGGGCATCTGGTCAGGACATTTGGAAGGCAATCGATTGATGGGTCTCTCACACATCTATGTTTCTCTCCCTTTCTTTCTCCCTCCCTTCCCCTTTCTCTTCCTCTGAAATAAAAACTAACAAAAAAAAAAAATTTTAAGAGGATACAGTGACCGTGTAGAATAACAGAAATTTTGTGATGGAAAAACTAGGCCACGATTCCAGCCAATTGCTGTGGGTGAACAACCCCTCCCTCCCGGGGCTCTGCAGAGTGAGGACAACAATAGTGCATACATGTTCCACCCCTCATGCTCAGCGCTCGCTATGCGTCTTTTCAGTGAATCAGCGTATAGATCTTATGTCACAGGCTCGGGGAAGGACAGGAAAACCCAAATGCTAAATGGAAAGTCAGGATGAACCTTAGCTCCCCATGAACCCAGAGGCTGTGCTAGAACCCCTGCATCGGGAGGTGGGTTTGGGGGTCCCCGGAAGAAAACTGCTAGTCTGCTTGGGCTGCCATGACAACATGCCCCGGACTGGGTGGCCTGAACAGAGGCTGTTTTCTCACAGTTCTGGAGGCTGTGCATCTGAGAAGGTGCCTCTGGGGGCTGGTTTCAGGTGAGGCCTCTTGTCCTGGCTTGTAGGCGACCACCTTCTTACTGTCCCCACATGGCCTCTCCTGTGTGTGGGTGGAGAGAGAGAGAAACTCTTTGGTATATCTTCCTTTTCAAAGGACACCAGTCCTGCAGGACAAGGGCTCCACTGTTGGGACCTCACTGACCCTCCTTGAAGGCCCAGTCTCCACAGACAGTCCTGTTGGGGGGTAAGGCTTTAGCACATGAATTTGGGGACCGTATTCAGTCTATAGCAAAAATCCCTGCGCTGTTTGTGAATCCACTTGAGAGCCGCCACTTGGGGGCAGGTGAGGAATACAAGTCTGCGTGTCTCCCTCCAGGTGGGGCCATCAGGCACCAGGTGCTCCGGCTTATTGATAAGGAAAAAGCTAGTGTTCTAACCAGCATTCTATTTCTGCTGGGGCTGCCCACTTTGTTCTCCTGGGTTCCAGAAAACCATGGGTTCGCAAGCAGAAAGGTCCTGGGCGTTAAGAAGCCGGGACAAACGTAAAGGATGCAGGTGATGGGTTCAGCCAGCTCCCAATTCAAGTGCTGGTTCAGTTGCCTTGAATTTCGTGAACTTAGGTAAGTCACTCGCTCTTTCAGGGCGTCACTTTTTCCATTTTCAAGTGACACTGGCGTCGCCTACGCCACGGGGTGGTTGTGGCAGAGGCATATATGTAAGACAGCTTGTACCGTGTGTCGGACCCATAACAAGAAAGAAGACGTTAGTCATATTGAGATTGTCCGTTGCACCACCAGCCCCTGATCCGAAAGCCTGAAAAGAAACTTCTTCCACTTTGGCCTTGCGCTTCAACAAGTCCCACCCCTCTCCTTAGCGTCACTGAGGCGTTAAAAACCTGCCCGTTTGGGGAGCCTTTGGCTGTCAACATTTGAGTAAAGTAGAGGCACATTTACCCCCCAGGACCTTCAGGGGGCAGGGCGGAGGCAGCATCCGGTGGGAGGAGGTCCTGAGAGACAGCCCTGTCACCCGGGCACAAGCAGCAGGTCTGAGCTGAACAACGGGTCCTTTCGCTGCCCTGAGAGGCTCGAAACTGGTCACTCCATCGCTGGGCTTTTGCTTATCGGCTATAAAATGGCACCGAGACCCTCGGCTGCCAGTGGGGTGGGAGAGGGCAGGTATGTGGCTTAAGACGCTGTCCTCTACCCGCTGCCAGCCAAGTGCAGCTTCTCTAGCTTCTCACCTCCCAGGTCAGCCCCAGTGACAAGCAGGGGCTGGGGCGGGCTGGCAGGCGAGGGGACATACCGCCACGGTGGGTGTGGTGCTGCCTAGTGACAGGGGTGCAACTTAGGGGCCCACCAGCCTCTGATGGACTCCACACTCTGCTTGTTACTAACCGAGCACCCCTGGGGGAGCGCCTCTGCGTCCACAGCCTCCGCTGTTTTCTGTCTGTGAAGCGGGCACCACCCCACGTCCTCTGCAACAGCACGTGGGGCATAGAGATGGTAGGAAGCAGTCGTTATTATTATGTCTGCCATCCTGACTTACGGTGCTTAGGGAGATGGGCCGCCCGATGTGAAGACACCTAACCCCCCAGTCCCTGGCAGTGCTCTGGGATTTAGGGCTGGAGGGGGGACAGGGACGGAGCACGGCCAGGACCACTGCCTCTCTGAGCTGGCCTCTCTAGCACGTGATGACGGGGTCCCCTCCAAACTTCCCGGTTGCGGACACAGACACACAGCCAGTCGGCTGGACGAGGTTTCCCTTTAGCAATTAGTTTCCCTCCGTGGGATGGAACTTTTCCAGCACCATCTCCCTTCGTTGGGTCCTGCACCCGGAAGCAAGGAAGGAGGTGTGGGAAAGAGTGGTTCCCCCTGACCGCTGCTAGATTCCTTCCGATTTGAAAGATACTGAAGGAACTCCCGAGACCTTGACACTAGGTTATCAGCTACGGTGGTGGCCGCCCGCACCATGGCAGCCAGAAACAGCTTGTCTGGGGGCCATTTCTTGCCTGTGGACGGCAGGGGGAAGAAAAGGAAAGCAAGTGTGAGGTGCAGTGGGGAAACCTTGGTCACAGGCTCCGTCCTCAGAGCTGGATTGGTGAGCCACTCACTGGCAAGCAGCGTGGGGCTCCCAGGACGGGTGAAGGGCATTGGAATCCGCCTCTGGGACTGGATTCTGTTAGGAAGGAGGAAGGGAGCGTGGCTGTCGGGCAGGTGGTGGACACTGTCCACTACTGGATCACGGACGTCCCCTTAAGGCTGATGGGAGCCACCTCTACTGAGCAGGAGCTTGCTGTGCCCAGAACAAGGTGGTCTTCGTAGGGGGAGGCTGTACCTAGGAGCAGGGCACTCAGGCCCTGGTTATTTGCGCCCCTGGAGGGGAATGAAAGGCCAGGTATCTGGCAGGCCCGTGGGACTAAGCCCATTATCAGTCCCCAGAGCTGCTGTGCAGGGAGAAGCAGGGAATCAGCCGCACCGAGCCACGCTCTCCTTTCCCTCCTCCCAGTCCAACCCACCGTTCACCCTTCCCTTCCAGTCTGATTGCTGCTGAAAGCTCAGCCCTGGAGGAGTTCTGCCCTCCAGGGCTTCATCAGTTATCCTCCATCTGTAACAGATACTAGAGGACAGAGGTGTCCCTCTGAGGGGGCCCTAAACGACCGTCACCCCAAATAACAGCAGATGCCTGCTTCCTGCCTGAATGAGATTTGCTTCGCTCAGAAATGCAATCCCTCATTCAACTGCGTTCTCTTCGGCATGACAGTGTCCTAACTAATCGGGAATGTACGAATTCGGAAATTAATGTCACCCACTCCTCTCTAAAACAGTTTTCTAGGTCAACCTTGGCCAGGGAAGCAGCTGATGGCTTATGTTTCAGGAGAAGAGAGGTCATTCTCTACCCCACGCTTGCTGATCTCCTAAATCCAGGCTGACATGATAGCCTGACCCTCAAGATAGTGACTAAAATTGATCTCTCACATCTACATGGATAGGTTGTTGGTAACTATCTAGCGTTTTGGGCCAAGAAAGATTCTGAGGCTGCACCAAAAAGCGTATGGTGAGCCATTTGCAATGTCTGCCATGGGCAGTGCCTAGGAGTAGTGCTCATACCGTGAACTTGACATGCCTAGTCTAACCCGCCACTCTTCAATGGGCCTCTGTTTTACACAGGGTGGCAAAAGTAGGTTTACCATGGTGAGTATGCGAAACGCACAGTTTAGTCTTGTATTATTACTTACTAATCATTGTATTATTTATTTGAGCCACAGTAGGCCTACTTTTGCCCACCTCTGTATTCCAATTGGATAAGGGCTTCCATAGAATCAAACCTTTACTCGGACTGAAGAAACCATGATGAGGAATAAATGTGCTCTTCTCCTTTTTCTTTTCTCATGCTCAGTGTCTGAGTCAAGAATGCTTTTCTGAAGTAAGCCTCTTTCCAAGCCCTTGGGTACTGCTGGCGTAAAAGAAGCCAACCCTATCTGTATGTGTTCTTATTATTCTCTTCTATAAAGATTATGGAATAAATGGCCTACAAACAGAAAAAGAAATCAAGATAAAGTCTGAAGAATAGGAGGCCTAGCTGGGTTTGGTCAGCTCTTCTGTGTTCTTGCCATGTGACTCATTTGTGAGAAAAATTCAAGTTATATTAAATGTATGAGTCATCTGATGGTGTGCACCAAAGGAATGAAGAAATCTTGCAACACAGCTATGTTTTTTAGGGCTGAGTGCACGGAACAGGGAGTTAGGAAAGCCCTCGTGACCAAACTGGCAGGCCCCGGGTCCGGGCTGCCTGTCGGGGCACCCAGGGCTCTGGGCTGCAAGGGTGGGGCCCTGTCACTGCAGTCTGGGAAGCAGCCCCGCTTCGCCAGGGGACCAGCCAGCCCTTCCCAAAAAAAGACGACGATGCTGGGACCCCTCCCCTTCCCAAGCTGAACTAGAACCAGAGCCCCGCAGAGGAACGTCTCCACAAATGACGGCGGGTCACTGTGGCTTTGCTGTTTAACGAAGCAGAGACAGTCCTTCAGCTGCCTTCTGTCCTGGTCAGAGGCGGGGAGGGAGGAAAGCAAGCTATGAGTAAGGCAGTGGTGGCTGACTGTCCTCTCAGCCAGGCAGCGTGAAAACAGCCACCAGGGAGATGGCCGTGCTCCCGGCAACTGGGACAAGGCAAGGGCTCCCCTAAGCCTTTTGTAACCTGTTCCCTTTCGAATCCCAGCTGCCTGCTAGAGGTCCCCTGGCTGGCTGGGTGAGAGGCCTGTGGCCCATGGTCCCGGAGCTGCGAGGCCGCCGCTTGGTTTCTGCTGCACCCAGGGGTGCTTCTGTGGGGCCCGCAGGCAGACGGGCGGTGACGGCCTGTCACAAAAACAAGGAAAGGAAGCGTTCTGCGTGGAGGAGGCCACTTCCAAGATCTTCCAGCTTGGGCGCTTTGCTGCAGGGCTCCGGCCTCCCCCACCCCATTCATTACATTCTAAATGCGATGCCCTAGAACATACTGAAGAGACAGGATGAAATCCATTAGGCTTGCTGATGTATAGCTTCTGCGCATTTAGAAGAAGCAGCTTTTAATGGGAAATCGGTTGTACGCTGCAGCCCTTTTTAGAAATGCCTCATTTTGCCAGGAAGTGATGATGCCACGCTTCCATTCCTGCCTCTTTTTGGAAGGAGGGAAAAAACACCAACACAAAGCCAAGTCGGTGCCCCTTAACTGCGAATCCCGCCCGGCACTCCCGCGGCTCATTTCCGCGGGCACCACGCTGGCCGGGCTGCACCAGGGTCACTGACCAGCCACAGCCGTGGCAACTGCTGCAGTGACAGCCACAGGGCTCTTGCCATGTCCGTCCACCACAGCACACGGTCTACACTGACGGAGGGGAGAGCTGTTGGGATTAGCCCAGGAGTAGCTAGAGGTCAGCTTGTTGTCCCTGCTCATGTGTCGTTGAAAGCAGCCTGTGTGCTGCCTGGCAGACCTTCCTCAGTCAGGTCTGTGTGCACGCCCTGCTCACCTCTCCCCCCACAGCAGCCGGGGAGGCAGGGACACCCCTGTGCCCCCCACCGCCACCTCCCCACTAGCTCTTTCATTGTTGTATTGCCCTACTAGTTGCTGCCTGGCATTCCCTAGCGGGGTGTGTCCACACGCGGCAGGTCTGTGGTACCTCCCCCAGCACAGGCCTTGCACACAGTAGGTCACATGCAAGTCACTGATGCCCTGCAGGCCTGTGTTAGGATGGCGCTGCATGGTGTTGCTTTAGTGACTTCACAGCCTCTTTGAACTCAATTCTAGTCCTCAATTCTCTATGTATTCTGAAAAGGCACCACAGCACAAAAGAATCAGAAGACTGCCATAATAAAGAAATTCTTCCTCTGTTAGTGTTGAGGTCCTGAACTTAAAAAGGAAAGCTAACCCTGGCTGTGTGGCTCAGTGGATTGAGCACCAGCCTGCGAACCCAAAGGTCGCTGGTTCGAATTCCCAGCCAGGGCACATACCCAGGTCTCCAGCCAGGTCTGTAGCTAAAAGCAAGTGTAAGGCAACCATACATTGATGTTGCTCTCCCTTTCTTCCTCCCTCCCTTCCCCTCTCTCTCAAAAATAATGAATAAAAGTCTATTTTTTAAAAAAATGAAAGCTAGATTGGTTTGGCATCATTCATACTAGATGTATGTAGCTAACTGCTTTATTGGACAAGCTTAACTTGGTATTCGGTGCTAAACGCATGTGACATTGCTTTATCCTTCTCATTCATTAACAGCTCTTCAGTGATCCTATTCTTTTTTAAAAACAGATTTTTTTTTCTTTATTTTTATAGAGAGGAGAAGGGAGGGAGAAAGAGGGAGAGAAACATCAATGTGTGGTTGCCTCTTGCGTGCCTGGCTGGGGACCTGGCCTGAAACCGAGGCATGTGTCCCAACCAGGAATGAAACCTGCGACCCTTTAGTTCACAGGCCAGTGCTCAATCCATTGAGCCACACCAGTCAGGGCTAGTGATCCTATTCTGACTCCATATTTCTTGGATGACACAGAGTTATTTGGGGGGAAACACAACTCTGTTCCATCATGACGATCCACTTCTGTTTCATGCCCACACCTCCTGCCAACAGCGACAAAGCCCTCATCTGAGACCTGGCGTGGAGGAGGGGCAGTGCAGGCTCTCCCACCTCCTCTCTGTGCGGCTCCTTCTCCCAATGTGCTGTGAAGAGAAGGCAGGGGTCACATCTTCACTCAGTGGCACCCACCTATCCTCCCTTGGCTGTCAGTGCCCAGCAGCAAGTTACTTTCTCTGGGAGGTTCTGTGGAAGGTCCTCACCCGCAACTCCACTGGCTTGGCGCACTCAGCCCGCACCCACCCCCAGGGCACATCCCACAGCCTCCTTCCTGCTGCTGGGGCAATGGTAAGGGGCGCAGGTGCTGCCTCCCAGGTGTCCCTTGACCTATTGAAGTGCTCACCTCTCCCTGAGAGAGCAGTGACTTCCCCGTTAACCTCTCCGCCCACCACTCATTTCCGGTGGGCACAGCCCGAATGGTAATAAAATAAGGTTTTCCAGATTCACGAATCAAGGAAAAACCCATTGCCTCCCTTTTCAAAGACCTCAGGGAAATTGTCTGAGCCTTCCATTAAAATGACGGGGGTAGGTGTTATGTTCATGGAAGGGAGTCAAAAGTCAGAAAATACAAAATAATAGTCAATCCCCTTTTTTCAGAATTAAGCCAAAAATTCAAACACAGAAGCAAACACGTTTAGATGCTGAGAGGCAACCCTGACTCAGGTTTTCTTTTCCTGAGTCGGACTCAGTCTCTCCTAGGACTGACTGAAGATAACTTGTTGAAGATACTGTTTTGAAGACCAAGTCACTAATTAGGGGGGAAATGCGGATATCATGTCAGGAGCTCAGGGATGCCAAAAAAAAAACAGAAGGAAAAACTAGAGGTAAATTTCAGCTCCCAACAGGAATCTAAGAGTCAACTCTTCACGCCCCAGGTTTGGGGCTATTCTTGAATATTCTTGAGTACGTCTGGTCACAAAGATTGGCTAATGCGATGTAGTTGTGAGGAATTTTGGTCTCCTTCAAAGATAAAGTGTGCCCCTTGCAACCCCTCCAAGGGATGTGAAAACACTCTGCCTGTGACATCTGTCACCCTTTGGAAGCCAGGGTCACTTGGCTCACTGCTCCCCGTGCATCAGTCAGAGGACATAGCCTTCCCCAAAGAGGAGGGCCATCCTTCTGTCCAAACAAGCGTCCCAAAGCTCCTTACCTGCAAGAGAACCCTAGAACCCCACGCCCTGTGCCGTATACTTCTGTGATTGTACCCAGATCGTTCCCTTTGCCTTCCTAAGGGAACTCAGATTCTCATTCAAATGTCCTCCTCCACCTCACACAGCCTGTGGATTTTGAGAAGGGTGGGCCCCAAAATCGGGGTAATTCTATCTCAGACCACGCAGCGTAGGTTCAGACACCGAGAACAGCATTCAGACCAGACAGCAGCGGCTCAGCAGTGGCCTGTGACCCAGGCTGGGCTAACGGGACCCAGCAGAGATGGGTGGGAGAGACCGTCTCTCCCACCAGCTGGGGGGTTCTGTTGCGGCAGGAGATGGAATAGAAGTCCTGAGACGTGGCCGCTGTCATCAGTCAGCCTTGGGACACCTGGTGATAACGAGCGTTGGGGTTTCCTCCCCAGGTGGGCCATCAAGGAGGATTGTGGGAAATCACACGTGTAGACGTTTAAGTACAAACCAGATGAAGCCGCTAGCCGCGCAATGGAAGGGAGCCGTTCCCCGGCCAGAGCTGGCTCGCTCCCGTGTCCGGGATGTGTACTTCCCGGGATGAATGTCCTGCTTGTTTTGCTTTACAGCATCTGTGTGGTCAGTCCAGCTCTTGGTTTGTGACCACTGAGAGCCTGGACCCCGTGTCCAGGGGCAGCACTGTGGCTGCTGGGACAACACTGCCAGCAGGACAGGAGCGTTGCTGGCCCTCCAGGAGGGAGAGGAGGAAATCAAGGAGAGGCCAGGCTCAGGAAGACACCGTGGAGTCAGGTAACCAGCCACCCCGCAGTGGCCCTAACTGGTCTCTCTGGGGAAGGAGAGCCAGCAACCACCCTGACTGGCCAGCCTATCTGTTTGGTGTTTGGGACAGTCAGTGACCAGTGACATTCTAGCCACAGTGGTCGTCTAATTCACTGTCCAAACTCAGCCACTGCTGAGAGTGACCAGGTGCAATAACCATCTAATCATACCAGGACCACCCATAGCAACTGGGACGGTTTCAGGCAAACAGGAGTGCTGAGTCCTGCTAATCTTACCCGCTAGAAATAGGTGGGAAGCACTGTCCTACTTCATCACCGTAAGCTTGAAGAACATGTAAAGGCAGCGTTACTCAGAGAGACCAAGTGCTAGCCTGACTCGGGTCCTTCTCTAATTCCTTCTCCAAACTACAGACAATGTGATCTTTCCAAAACCCAGGTTTGATCAGAGCCTCCTGGCTTACAACACTACATGTGTCCCGGTTCTCACGGGACAAAGCCTACAGGCATTTGGCTGTGGGGTCTGGAGCCTCTCCAGCCTCTGTGGGGGCTTCCAGAGCCCCTCGGACCACCCTGCTCCAGGCTGCACCCACCCCCAGGGAAGTCAGCTGTCACTCCTCTGGCCTCCACCCCTCCGAGGGCCATGTTCACAGGCTCCTCCTTTCTTGCAGAACCTGGTAGGCCTGTTGTCACCCTTCCTGGTGCTCCTCTCGGCTGGTCAGCACGATTCCAAGTGAGCAGGGATGTGTCTGTTCTGACTCTCTGTGGCGCAAGCTCCTTGCACAATGCCTGGCCACACAGAGATACTCCAGCACGTGTGTCTGTTGAAAGAGCCAGACCCAGGAATGAACACAAACACAGAAGCAGTGGCAGGAATCCCGACAGCTGGCTCCAGAGTTCCAAGTGGTGCCTGCCCCAAGCACAGTGTGGCTGCCCCTCCTGATGCCTTCACTCCGGGCGCTGAGGTTTGCAGGCCTCCCATGGGGCCTGTGTGGAGCAGGGGGGGGGGGCTGGGGGGGGGGCAGGTGCTTTGAAACCACCCAATGTGGCCCTGGCTGGTGGCACAGTGGATAAGGCACCGGCCTGTGGACCCAAAGGTCGCTGGTTCGATCCCCAGCCAGGGCACATAACCAGGTTGCAAGCCAGGTCTCCAGCCAGGTCCGTAGCCGGAGGCAGGTGAAAGGCAACCATACACTGACGTCTCTCTCCTTTTCCCTCTCTCTAAAAATAATAAATAAAGTCTTTAAAAACAAACCCACCCAATCTGATGCAGGTGCTCATGGTGCAAGAGGTGAAGTGGTGCAATGTTTTCTTTTAACCCCTAAACTGTAAAGGGGTGACTTTTTTCTCTTAGGCTTTCTCCTCTGCTGAGGTCGCTGTAAACACCCCAGACCAAAGACGGAAGGAAACGTGTTGTAAATCTTGCATGATCTGCATTCTGGGGATGAGGGGGCTCCCCGCCCTCTGCGATTCCCCTGCTGGGTCCTCACGTTTCTCTCCCTGCGCTCCGCTGCAAGGACAGCCGCCTGCTTCTCCTGAAGACACTCTGCTCCCTCCTCCAAGATTTTAGCAAAGGGTTTCCTTCTGCCTTCGGTGGCCGGTGGGGCCTACCAGCTCACAGGGTGAACAGTCAGAGGCTCAGAGAAGGCACAGGACTCTGGCCACCCTGCAAGCAGACAATAATGCTCCCTCAAGTCCTCTTTCTTGTTGTTTTTAAGGTGTTTGTTTTTAAAGATTTTATTATTTTCAGAGAGAGGGGAAGGGAGAGAGGGAGAGAGGCATGAATGTATGGTTGTCTTTCACCTGCCTCCAGCTGGGGACCTGGCTGGAGACCTGACTTGCCACCTGGTTATGTGCCCTGGCTGGGAGTCGAACCAGCGACCTTTGGGTTCGCAGGCCGGTGCCTAATCCACTGTGCCACCAGCCAGGGCTTAAGGGTGTTTTTTGTTTGTTTGTTTTGTTTTCTCTTTTACAAAACCACCGCAAAGGCATGGTTGAAGGCGCTACCCAAGGCACCTCTCACATGAGGGGTCATTTTTTTAAAGTCCCTCCTAAAATTCAGTGCCAGGAAAATAGTCTCTCTAGCAAGTTTTCTCTAATCTGGTGACATAGACCATACAGTGGGTCACAGCCCCCTTTATGTCCTGAATTAGAGACTTCTAGGGTGAGCACCAAATTTAGCCATGACACCCCTGGTGTCTGAGCACCTTTTTATCTCTATTTTCACTGCCCTACTTTAGACATGCTTTAATGTTTTAGCCACATGAAAACGCTTTTTAACGCAGACCGGGCATAAGGGATAAAAGTTCTTTTTCCTAATATTCAAAGTTTCTTTACTATTACAAAACCACATTCTCTGAGAAGAGGAGAATTGCATTTCTTTTTTTTTAAATCCAAGCGAGCTGATTTAGCAGTGTGGGCTGCTAACACCAGGCGTGTTGTACAGCCAACCCCATGTCTGTTACTGCATTTCCCCGGACTCTGTGCTTGCCAGATCCAGGTGTCCAGAGATCAGGGTCATCCCGTATCTCCCCTTCCAAAGGCCTGAGCCGACCCTTCCCAGGTTTCACACCACCTGCCTCTTGTTTAGCACAGTCATTGCAAGCACGGCCTCTGGAGCCGGATGGCCCGGGACAACTCCTCTCTTTCTCTTACCAGCTGTGTGACCCTGGGCAAGTTATGGAACCTCCTTGTCACTGCACTGTTTCCTTTTCTGTGCCGTGAGGGTAAACACAGTATTGAGCTGTGGCAGGGTGCAAAAACGGGCATACGTTCTTCTCACTGCAGCTACTTCCTTTGGCAGTGCTCCCCCCCCCAGTGCTGGGCTCGGACATGGACCTTGCTTTGGTCAACAGGATGATGGCAGTAGGAGGCAGGCAGAGACTTGAAAAGCACTTTGTGATTGAGGCTGGCCTCATGCTGCCTTGGAACCCTGAAGCCGCTGTGGAAACTAGGCCAGGCTAGTCCGATAGAGGATGAGAAGCCATAAGGAGAGAAACCCTGGTCATCCAGCCATTTCATCAAGACTAGTATAAACCAGCCCTGGCTGGTGTGGCTCAATGGATTGAGTGCTGACCTGAGAACCAAGTGGTCGCCAGTTCGATTCCCGGTTAAGGCTAGGTCTCCAACTGGGGACACGTAGGAGGCAACCATACATTGATGTTTCTCTCCCTCTTTTTCTCACTCCCATCTCCCCCTACCCTCAATCAATCAATAAAATAGAGCCATTTTTAAAAAAAAGACTAGTATAAACCAGCCAACTCCAGTCAACCTGCCACCTGACCACAGATGCATGTGAGCCCAGCCAACATCAGCCATGCCTAGGTCAGACCACCCAAACTGCCCAGCTTGAGTGAAACGAATGGTTGTTGTTATAAGACATTGGGTTTTGGATTATGTGGTGAGTTAAAATAAGGCCTCAAAAAATGTTGACACTCTTCCATTGAGAAGTGGGGTCTCTAGCCCTTGAGTCCGACCAGGCTTTTGACTATTGCAAACGGGCATCGGAAGTAGTGCTGTGTGATTTCCAAGCCGAGCACACGGGAGACCATGTAGCTTCTCTTTTTCTCTTGGATTGCTTGCCATGGAGACTCTTCCTCTGGGAACTAACCACTGTGCTGGGAGAAGTCACGTATAGGTGCTCCAGTCAGCAGTCCCAGCTGCACCCAAGACTTGAGGTCACCCCAGCTCAGGTGTAAGGCATGAGTGAAGAAGTGTCTAGATGATTCCAGCCCCCGACCATTCAAGTTTTCCCAGCTGAGATTCAGACATGGTGAAGAGAGGCAAGCCAGCCCTGTCTCATGATTTCCACTCCTGTGCTCTTTATTGTTGGTAGGTTCATATCTTTTCTCTGTCTGAAGAATTTCCTTTGATGTCGTGCAGGCCTGCTGGTGATAAATTCTTTCATTTTTTAAAAAAGATTGCATTTCTTTTTAGAGAGAGGGGAAGAAACATTGACCCGCTGCCCTTTGTACATGACCCCACCAGGGACCGAACGTGCAACCTAGGCATGTGCTCTGACAAGGAATCAAACCTGCAGCCTTTAGATTGATGGAATGACATTCCCCAGCCGAGCCACACTGCCCAGGGCTTGCCTTCGGTGTTGAAAGATATTTCAGTGGGCACAGGATTCCTGGTTGACACTTTTTCTTTCACGGCTTCAGAAGCTGCCTGCACACCTACTCAGCGACGTAGTTTCTGATTAGAAGTCTGCTGTTGCCTTTGATTCTCTGTAATTAATGTCTTTTCTTCCTTTGGCTTCTTTTAAGGTTTTCGCTTTATCACAGGTTTGGAGCAATTTGGTTATGATGTGCCTTGTTTTCTTCATGTTTTTTTGTGCTTAAAGCTTGTTGAACTTCTTGGATATATGGATTGATAATTTTACAGAAACGTTGGAATCTTTCAACCATGATGTCTTAAAATATTTTTTCTGTCCTACTCTCCCTCCTCCCCTTCACAGATTCCAGTTACCATAGATTAAGATGCCCCAGGGCTCACTGGGGATCTGTTCGTTTTTAAACTTTTTTTTTCTCCGTGTTGTTCTTATGGGTAGTTGCTGTTGTTATTTGAAGCTTACTAATTTTTTTTGGTAATCTACTCTGGTTATTAATCCCATTTAGTGTATTTTTCACCTCAGACAGTGTAGCTTTCATCTCTGAAAGTTTCATTTGGACCCTTCTTGTATATTCCACGTTTCTCCTTAAATTTTTAACATACAAGTGTAATGCTTATTTTAATATCCTTGTCTGCTAAGTCTAACACCTATGTCAGTTCTGGGTTCATTTTGATCGATTAATTTTTTCTCATGATGAATAGTCTATTTATGCTTCTTTACAGGCCTGGAAATTTTTGATTGGATGTCAGACCTGAATTTTACTTTGTTAAATACTGGGTATTTTGTTTTTCTATAAATAGTCTTGAATTTTATTTTAGGCAAATTACTTGGAAAAAAAATGTGTCTTTTAAGATTTACTAGGTAGACTAGAGTCATGTTTAATCTAGGGTTTGTTATTCTCTACTATTGAGGCAAAACCCTTTCAACTACTCGCCCCAGTGCCTGGAGACAGACATGAGGTTTCATGTCTGAGTATGTAACTAAAATATTAAAAATAACACAGGAATTAAATATAAATCAGAACTATCATAAGGTTGCTTTACTAGGAATTATACGTGCATGAGATAAAATGTTACATACAAGCTCACACTGGAGTTCCACTCAGAAAGAGGAACTGCCTTGTTTGCAAAACTACCCGGATGGTGACCAGCTGGGAGGTGGGGTGGCCACCATCCTCTGGAAAAGGTAGTGAGGAGGGAGCAGTGCTCTCCGACAGGTGCTCTGGGGGATTTGGGGTGAAGGTGGGGACAGGAGAACCAAGCAAGGGGAAAAGGGAGAGAGGAGACAAGACCGCACAGAGGCTGGAGAGAGACAGGCAGGACAGACACTCTTGACGAAATAGACAAAATGCCAAAGCTGGGCGTCTGCTACTCACTTTTCAATCTAACTCCATGGTGACTTCCGGTTTAGCTTCAGATGCTGTTGTATAAACCCCTCCAACAGCCTCAGGCTGCCAGCGGTAGTCAGCTACGGGCAGTTTTCCTCGGTCAGTGGCAGTTTGGAAAATGAAGTTACCAAAGTCATGACCATTTAGGGCAATGAGGCGCAAGTTGGGTTGAGAAATGTTTCACAAACTGAATTGATTTTACGGAATAAGGATTTAGAGCTGGAAGTGTCCAGAGAAAATGCGTAGTACACACGACCCTCACCCTGCGAAGTCCCCTAAGTCTGCAAGCGCACATGGGATGGGGGACAGGCCACCTTAGCTCAAAACCTAATGCACAGGGGCATCTCCAGGTGGCATGTAGGTGAAACATAATTAACTCAAATTAACGACATCAGCAGTGTGTGGCAAGAGTTCAGAGGACAGTCTGTCATCAGGACACGGTTTAGCAGCCTTGCCTGTACCTGTAGTCAAGTTCCACCTTTGCCTTTGCATCTGCCCTTGGGATAACTGTTTTCTAGAATTTGCAGTACCTGAAGTTTCAATGTCATCTGCTCAGAGCAGGAAACATGACACGAAGGCATAGCCCAGAGCAATACCGTCTTTCCCCTTCAAGGTCAGATTGCACCTGTGATTTCTTGCTCCGGTTCAAGAGTCATGGACTTGCTCAAATTGCCTGAGAATGAGTATTGCTGTTTATAGCAGGCAGAACAGTTTGTTCTAAGAGGGGCCCCGTGACCTCCCCAGAGCCCCTCACTGTCCCAGCAAGGCACACCTAGCTCACACTGGGCTCCCAGCAGGTGTGAATGATCTTGCTGCCTGTTCAGTGATCCCAGGAACAGGTTTTCAACTGGCCCTACCATTATTTCTCCTGTGTAAAAGCTCAGACAGCTCCTGGTAGGGAAGGAACCTGTCTCAGAAACCACCCAACAGACTTCTGTCTCATCTCATTGGCAAGAGCTGGGTCCCTTGCCCAGGGCTGACTCTCTGGCGTCAGAATGGATGGAATCCTCAGTATAATGAATCCAATTAAGAATCACATGCCTGGGGTGAGAGTGGGGTGTACACCCCGAAGCACAGTCACCCAACACTGGGAGAGTGAGTTCCCAATGGCACCTGCTACCTTTGCTTTGAATCAGCAGCGTTGCCAATGGCACGGGGGTCCCAGGTCATCGTTAGCCCCCAGTGCAGCAGGAAGCATGGACTCCCAGGAGCTATGAGTCCCCCAAGTGAAAGGAGAATAAACACAGCACTTGTTGAAGGAAAGAGGCCATGACTGCCACCAGCATCCATAGTTAGGGCCCCTGTCAGGGGCTCTCACACCCACTCAATGCCATCTCAGTCAAAACCACAGGCCACCACACCGATAGCTGGCAGCCACAGGGACCTCTGCGGGAACGTGGTGGGCAAGCTGGGAAGGGATGGGCTCTGGAAGTCTGTGGGCCTGAGTCCTGGCTCTGCTGTTCACTGGCTTTGTGACCTTAGAAATGTTATCGAGTGTCTGGAAGCTTCAGTCTGAAAGTGGAGAAAAGAGCATCTACTTTCTAAGAGTGTTAAGATTTTTATTCTAATCAGATGAGATCTCCAACACATACTCAGTACCCACTTGATCTATGACTCTCAAAGGGTCGCCTGAAAGCCCAGTTAGGCAAGCACCTCCCTGGCCTCACACCCAGATGTTCGAACTGATGCCCCTGAGCCCCAGCAGCTGCATTTTCAAGAGCTAGCCTGGGTGATCCCGACGCCAGTGACCTGCTGGCCACACCCCGAGCTGAAGGAGTGCTCAGGCTTGTGCTATTGTTACTGTGCTGTGACTTACTAGGTGAACTCCAAGCATGATGAATACCTCACGCAACGAGGAAATCCATCATAATGTTCATTATCTATAATTAGCTGCACTCCATTAAACATAATTAAATCTGCAGTTATTGAGGCATGCCATGGTCCCACTGGTACATGCTGAATAATTCCTGCGGCGTCCTCCTTGCTCATAGGTCTCTTCCTCTCCCCACTCCTGCACCGCAGCCACTTTAGCTCTGCCCCCAGTCTCGGGAGGACGCGGCACTGCTCATTTCCTATTTCCAGTCCTTGGCTTCCAGCAGTGGGAGCAGTCTTACCCCGAAGTCCCTGTTCCTGCCCATTATTGCAAAACTAGAACAGAAAACAGTTTGCAGAAGCTGTGACGGTCCAGCCGGCCTCCAGGAGTTTAGAAGGAAATTTAAGGACAGTGCAAATGATGAGATTTGGTGGGGGAAGGGTGCCCTGGGAGGCGAGTTCTCCAGATGGGCGGAGGTGCAAGAAGGAAAGGGCTGAGCCAAAGCCACATTTGATGTGTTGTAAACAGCACTGGGCTCATCCTGCGTGGCTGAGAGGGACCTGGCAGCTGCCAAATGCAGAAGAAATGTGGTCCAGATGAGCGTGATCAGCTGCTCTTTTCCAACAGGGTGAACCAAGGTCAAATGACGATGGGGAGGGGAGAGGCTCTGGTTAAAATCCAGTGGCTCCCAAGTCTGTCCTGGTGGCAGAATCACTTGGAATGCTTTTAAAAACCCATCTCTAGCACCTCCCGGCTCCTTTCCCAGAAGTTTGATGAGCTGGTACATCTGGGAATCACTGGCTTAGTGATTCATAGAGCTTCCTGGCTGATGATGGCCTTTTTGGGGTAATGGCATTCGTTAATGCATTGTTCTTTAATTCATTAATCATATATGTGATCAATCCTCACAGCCAGCAGCATTTTAAGATCTCTCTGAGCGCCACTACCATAGCAAAGTACTGAAAGGTACCCACACCCCACTTTAAGTAAAATTTTATCATATGGCTTTGACATTTTTTCTTTTTAGAGAAGTGTATTTTATTAATTATGCTGTTACTGTTGTCCCAATTTTCCCCCTTCCCTCCAGTAATCCGCCCATTAGTTCATGTCCTTGAGTCACACATATAAGTTCTTTGGCTTCTTCACTTCCTATACTATTCTTAACAACCCCCTATGCTGTCTATTTGTTCCCACTAATTATGCTTCTTAATCACCGCACCTTCTCCCCCATTCCCTCCCTTCCTCCTCCCAGCTGATAACCCTCCAAATGATCCGCATACCCATGATTCTGTTCTTGTTCTGGTTGTTTGCTTCGTTTTTTTTTTTTTGTTTTTTTTTGTCCTTGTTTTTTCAGTTTTAGTTTTAATTTCTGGTTTTTTTAGATTCAGTTGTTGATACTTGTGAGCTTGTTGTCATTTTAATATTCATAGTTTTAAGCTTCTCTTTCTTAAATAAGTCCCTTTAATATTTCATGTAATAATGACTTGGTGATGATGAACTCCTTTAGTTTTACCTTGTCTGGGAAGCACTTTATCTGCCCTTCCATTCTGAGGGATGGCTTTGCTGGGTAGAGTCATCTTGGATGTAGGTCCTTGATTTTCATCACTTTGAATGCTTCTTGCCTGCAAAATTTCTTTTGAGAAATCAGCTGATAGTCTCATGAAAACTCCTTTGTAAGCAACTCTCTGCTTTTCTCTTGCTGCTTTTAGGTTTTCTCTTTACCTTTAATTTTTGGCATTTTAATTATATGTCTTTTTTTTTTTAAGATTTTATTTTATTTTATTATTTTTAGAAAGAGGGGAAGAGGGAGAGGCAGAGAGGGTGAGAGATATCAATGTATGGTTGCTTTTCACCTGCCTCCAGCCACAGACCTGACTGGAGACCTGGCTTGCAACCTAGTTATGTTGCCCTGGCTGGGAATCGAACCTGCGACCTTTGAGTTCACAGGCTGGCACCTTATCCACTGTGCTACCAGCCAGGGCTTAATTATATGTCTTGATGAGGTCTTCTTTGGGTCCAACTTGTTAAGGACTCTCTGTGCTTCCTGGACTTGTATGTCTGTTTCCTTTGCCAAGTTAGGGAAGCTTTTTTTCATTATTTTTCAAATAAGTTTTCAATTTTTTACCCTTCCTCTTCTCCTTCTGGCACCTCTATTATTTGGATATTGGTACATTTATAGTTGTCCCAGAGGTTCCTCTCCTTATTTTTAAAAATTCCTTTTTCTTTATTTTCTGGTTGAATGTTTATTTCCTCCTTTTGTTCCAAATCATTGATTTGAATCCTGACTTCCTTCCCATTACTGTTGGTTCCCCATGTAGTTTTCTTTGTTTCACTTCATGTAACCTTCATTTCCTCCTGTATTTTTCTGATCTACTCTGTGAGTTCTCTAAGCATTCTTATCACTAGTGTTTTGAACTCTACATCTGATAGGTTGGCTAGTTCTGTTTCACTTAGGGTTTTGGGGGGTTCGTTTGTTTGTTTTTTAGTTTTGTTCTGTCCTTCCACTTGGGTCATGTTTCTTTGCCTCCTCAATTTGGCATACTCCCTGTATTTGTGTATTAGGTAGAACTGCTTTTACTTCCTGTCTTAGTGTGGCCTATGTAGCCGAAGCACCTGAAAATTGTGTGGGGCATTGCTGCTGCCTGGCTTCTGGTGATTTTCCTGGCACTTGTTTCATTTCCAGTCACTTCACCCACTCCCCCTATGTGATTGACACCCTTCCATGTGCTTCCCTGGAGTTTGTGTATGTTCTAAGGCCAATCTGGCAGTTTCTTCTGCAGTTCCTTGTAGGCCCTTTAAGCTGTGCAAATTGAGCAGTTTCTTCCTCTACCGCAACTACCATCACTGTTTTACAGCCAGAGGTAAAGGAGGTTTATCTTCCCGGTGCTGGAATGTTGGCCTGTGCAGTCTTGCCAGGGGCTAGGGTTGCTTGCTCCCCGGGCATCCCCCCTGATTTTTATCCACCTCATGTGAATGTGGGACCATCCATTCTGCTGCTTCTGCTTGTCTGAGCCACACTGCCCCTCCACCCCATTGTCATGACTCCACCCCTTCTCACACATGAATGAGGCTTCTTTGAATCCTTGGTTGTCAGACTTCCACATAGTTCAGTTTTCTGACAGCTCTGGTTGTGATCGTTTTTGAGATCTGTTGTAATTCTTTCTATGCTTGGGCAAGAAGGTGAAGTGTGTCCACCTCCTCTGCCATCTTTACTGGAAGTGGCTTTGATATTTTCTTATCATGTCTTGGGAGATCATCCAGATACTCAGGAATTTTTGCAAAGTAAAAAAGAAGTTAATTCACAAACAATTTTCTTAGGTAATGAAATTTCATAAACACAATTTAACAACTAAAGGAGAGGATCTAATATTTTTTCGGTCATTGAATTCAATTCTTATTAATTTTGACTTTGAAGCTTTATTGGTATAATTTGGATTTAATTATCTGGCCTGTTCTCCATCACTCTGCAGTCATGTGGAATGGACCAAACACTCTGTCAAAAACGAAGCTCTGGGAGGCAAATATTACTCTAGAGATGCGATAAACTGGAGCCACCTAACAGGACGTCTCTACACTCACACAGCTATTAAGAAGCAGAGCCAGGATGAAAAGCTAGGTGCTCTAATTGCAAATGCTATACTCTTTCCATTGGAACAGAGAATGTCCTAGATGGCTTCTGGGAACACACAGCTCCTTAAATCTCTATCATTTTCCACACTGTACAAGGCTCAGGGGGTTTGGTGTCCGAGGCCTAAGGCCTGGGCAGCTTGAAACTGGAGAAATCTCAAAGATTCTGTGACAACAACAGAGGAGCTCAGAGCTCACTGATCGAGTTTTGTGGCCAACATCTATTGATTCATTATATTTTCAAAGCATGCCATGCATTGTTTGCAATAGAAACGGATTTTTCTACATCCACAGCTAAAGCTATGAACAACTGGAAGTTTGTTAAAAATGGAAAAGTTCCCATCTAAGATACA
This sequence comes from Noctilio leporinus, assembly GCA_004026585.1. Classification (NCBI taxonomy): domain Eukaryota; kingdom Metazoa; phylum Chordata; class Mammalia; order Chiroptera; family Noctilionidae; genus Noctilio; species Noctilio leporinus. The sequence continues at coordinate 276,110 of PVIW01001204.1, forward strand.
TTATGCCCTTCTTGGAGAGGAACGGACTGCAGAGCATAGGAATATAGATGGGGACAACATCAGAGCCCAGGGTGGGAGTGGGCAGATCCTCCATGAGGGGGCCCAGCAGGCTCCAGACTCCACTGGAGCTGACTTTTCATCGGTCAGTGTCCCCTCCTCCCCCACCCCAGGCAGCCAGGCAGGGATCAGTGTGAGTTCAGGATAACTGACCTACCTGGGTCCCAAGACACAGCCCTGTGGAAATGCCCAATGGACGATGGGACTTTCCCTCTAGGGTTCATAGACGCTGTGATGGTATCACAGAGAAAATGGAACAGAGCATTCTACTTTGTCCCCTTATAATTTGTTTACATCTCATCATGGAAGTACAAGTGATGAAGTCCCAGGCTGAGTTCCATGCAGAAATCTGACTGGTGTGGAACACATCAAGCATGCCCCTCTGTGAAACACCTTTGGCAGTTCCCTCAGCAACCCCCACCATCACCCAGGTGACCCACCCACAATAAGAAGAAGGAACCTCACTTGGGGCAAACCTTCAAAGCAGAATTGCATGACGGGTATGCAGACCTTTGCCTCAGGAGTCTCGTCCACTGAGGACCAACCCATCAACCGTTGAAAAGGTCTGTCTGAGGGAGACCCATACGTTGCGGAACAAGGTTTTACTTAAATCCTGCGTTCTAGCTCAGACTTCTAACAAACCTTGATTTCAAAAGGAGACTGAAAAGTGGTGGCTCCAGAAGGTTCCTGGTTGAGGAGATGCCAGATGGTAGAGAAGTATGACAGTGGCTGAGATGCAGCGAGGAATGTGGATGACGAGTCACCATCACAGAGACAGTATTGTGTGAGTGGGGACACGTGGGCTGTCCCAGGGGATTGGGGGACAGTGTATGCAGACCCTACAGCTCCAGCCGTGCATTACAGTGGGGAGTCGGTGGAGACCCCTCATCACAGGACACACCTGAGACAATAGGAAGAGGACAGGAGAGAGAATTTTTTAAAGTCAAAGAAGTTCAAGTTTCAAGGAAGATCTGTTTCTTATCCTCAATATCTGTTCTCCATTTTTCCCATCAGAATTAAATTTTTAACAAGGCGGCTGGCCACCCGGAATAAAGACTGCATTTCCCTGCTTCTGTTGCAGCTAGATGTTGCTTTCTGACTGAGTTCTGGCCAAGGGGATCAAAGTGATTGCAGTGGATTAGTAATTGGCAATATCTCACAAAGCTGAAAACACATAAAGCCATTGATTCTATATGTTATATTTTTATAGTAAAAGATTAGAAGCAACTTACACGTAGGCACCATTAAGGGACTGGATAAACAAATTGTGGTGCCTCCAAACATAACATACCCTAAAGCAATTAGTAGATTAGTCAAGACAACAATCAGCAGAAAAATCATTTCTTTTCTTCCACTTTCAGGATTCACTCACACGTAGTCACTTGCGCCATGGAGCCACTTGAGACACCCTGGTTCCCCACTCAGTCCTTCCACACCCCGGAGATGCACGGCCCCTCCAGGGGTGCATGTACCCACCCACTGCTTGGGGCTAAAAGGGGACTGGAAATCTGCCCACCCCAGCACCTCATTCCCTTAACCCCTCACTAGGTCCTAATGGGGTAGTCATGCACTTTCCTGGCTCCATCTGGACGCTGTCTTCCTCTGTAACTTCACGGAGGACAAGGGCCTGTGTGTTAAGCACAAATAAACTGGCCAACAGAAGGTGATCAAGTCCTGAGTCAAGCAGAGCTAAGTTCAAAGCTCACTTTGACTATTTACTGAGTTTTGGGCCAGTTTTATTTACTGAGATTTGGACCAGTTTCAAACTTTCCTGAGCCTCTGCCCCTTTCATCCGCGAAGCACAAACACATTACCTCTGTGCGAGGTGAGTGTGAGAAGTAAAATCCAATGGGTCAACAGCCTGGTATACATTAGGCGCTCACTTAACAGCAGCAACTATCACAGCCACTGCCAGGTGGCAGCTCACAAGTCAAAAAGCCACGTTGGGACAAACTGCTAGTCCAGGCCTGGGTTTCCATGGAAATGTCTTTTCCTTCTCCACACTTAATAAACTCCTCCCTCCGCAGGCGCAGAAACCTGTCCTGTGTACTAAATGATGATGCTGTTCCCTCTGTGATTTGTTGATCCAAGAAGAGAGGACTTGATCCTCCCCAGCTGCTGTTTGATTTAACTCGAGAAACTTGACCAGGGAGCCTGGAGTGATGCCTTAGGGTTCCCTCCCCCTAAGGAATCCTCAGAAGTTCAAGCTGAGGAAGCACAAACCTCTGACAGGTTTTCCTCCCTCGAGTGGCTCCAAGAGCAAGAAAAGGGAAGGTTTACTTAGGAGAGGCAAGTAGAACAAATAAATGCATGATGAAGTGCGTCCTGTGGTTAGATACCTACCCAGGGTGGGGATCCAAGAAAGCGCTTTAAATTTTTTATGTCAACCCAGCCATTCCTCCTGTACCAGTACCTTGATCCAAAAGGACTTCATTTTTCCTTTTTCAACTACATTTTGAAAATATAAAAACAAAGAAGATTTTTCCATCTTGTTGCCTGAATGCAATGTTTCATAAATATGTTATTCCTCATTAAATGCACTAGCCCTGGCAAAGGACAGATGCAGAATCCAAAATAGGAGTCCATAGAAATGCACCGAATGTCGGGATTAATAACTAGCATCCTACGGGTGGCACCCCAGGAATCCAATGCACTGTTTGTCATTTATAATTATAAATATATTTTAAAATATTGTATTTCTTTTTAGAGAGAGGGGAAGGGAGGGAGGAATCAATGTATGTGGTGATGGAGGCCTTTCACCTGCCTCCAGCTACGGACCTGGCTGGAGACCTGGCTGGGGAATTGAACCAGCCACTTTTCGGTTTGCAAAACAGCACCTTACCCGTTCTGTAAAACCCTGAAATATGTGAGGAACATTAAGCCTACCATTTTAAGTGTTCTAAGATTGAATTTGTATATACAGTATTTATGGCACAGTTGTTTCTCTTTAAAAAGAATCATTAAAACTGCAAATCCACGAAAAGAGGCCATTAGTGGTCCAAGCCGGGGGCCTGAGCTTCTGCCCCAAGGCACAATGCTTAACAGGCCCTTAAAACTAAGCATCAGGGGCCCGTCTTCTGCCCACTGGGCTCATGTTTTCGGAAGTTTCTCTTGCTGCCCAGTGGGGAGCAGCATAACAGTCCCACAGGCCTCGGTGAGGCGAGAGGCCCGCGGTGGAGGGAGGTGCCTGGCCAGGCAGCTGCAGATTTCCAGAGGGAACCAAGGACTCACTGGTGGTCAGATGAATAAATATTTGTCATTTGAAATAGGAACTTGAAAATAGGCCCCAAACCACGGGATAGAGATGGCCTACAAGAAAGTATATCCCGGCACAGAACTAAAGGTCAGAGGGAACTGGTCAAAATGTGTGCATATGTGTGTGTGCATATATAGGTGTGTTTACACATGTGCACATACAGGGGTGCACTGCATGCACATACATACATAGATGTGCACACACACACATGCACATGCATGTGCACACACAAAGACATTTTCACCAAACGAAAAGAGAGTCGATTCCTTAGCCAAACCTGGCCAGATAATGCCCATTGCAGTAGTTGACAATTTTTAAAAGTGGTCGAGGAATCGAGCCTTCACAAGCACAGGGCAGAGTTCAGTGGTCGGTCCCTGGCCTGGAGAGCAGCCGGGTGATGGCATCTGCACAGCTAGCATCCTGTGCCAAGTCCAAGGGTACACATGACATGACACGCTACTATTTTGCTAGTTCCAGCAATAATCATGGGACTTGTTCACTCAAGGCAAATTTTGATTCTGCCTCAAATTTAGCTCCTCTTCAAATGTCAAGGCTGCTTCCCCCTGTTCTTAAGTGAAGCCTCATTGCCCTTGGCTTTTGAGGGTTCCTCACTGACAGTTGGCTTCCATACAGAGTTTGGTTATTTGGAACTTGAAAAAAAGTATTCAAATTATTAATTTCTCACAAAGCACACTTGCAGAAAATAGGACTCCTCTTTCTTAGTGTGAATGAAGTGATACAAACAACATTTGTGATAATAACTGACATTTGTCGAGCCCCATGAAGCACAAGGCACCGTGCGGATTTACTGACAGAGGTCCGCACCTTTGATCCTCACCAGAGCTCTTAGAGGTATGTGCTGCCGCCATCTCAGAGAGGGTAACCAACCCACCCACCGTCACAGCCGGGAGGAGGCAAAGCTATAATGTTAACCCCAGACAGCCTGAATCCAGGACTGAAACTCAAAACGTATAGAACCACCCCTGCCTGGTGTAGCTCAGTGGATTTGGTGCCGGCCTGTGAATCCAAGGGTTGCTGGTTCGATTCCCAGCCAGGGCACATAACCAGGTTGCAAGCCAGGTCTCCAGCAGGGTCCTTAGCTGGAGGCAGGTGAAAGGCAACCGTACATCGATGTTTCGCTCCCTGTCTTCCTTCCTCCTTTCCCCTCTCTCTAAATATAATGAAAAAATCTTCAAAAAAAAAAAAGAAAAAAGAAACATATAGAACCAAACAAAATTAGAGTTTTGCTCTTTATACTGTTAAACTAAGTTACTTTATTTCAACAAAACATCATCCATCATATTAATGGTATTAGTTGGACTTTGGTTCTGCCATTTTGTTTTTATCTAATAAGCACATTTATCTTGGTTTTATAATTATATTAGGTCTGTCAGTATAAGGCTCTCTACCCAGTTTTAGTTTGTTTATATTTAAGTGACAAAAATAATTTAGGTTAATATTGGATATCAGTAAGAAATTTTTCCTTTAAAAAGGGGTCCATCCTCATGTTTTACAAACACCAAGGTAAAAATAAGAACACCCCTAATTCAACACAGCCCTGTCTTTTGTTCAGTGTAAAACCTGAGCACTAAAGCATATTTGCCTGATAACTGATGATTCTGATTTTTCAGTTTATCACAGTTTTTATTTTCTCTTAAGAATTTAAGGAGCAGTTACAGAAAAGCTTCAACAAATTAAGATGTTCCATTACACTGTCAACATCCTAAGAGTTGGGAGGAATTATTAAAGTCACATGAACAATGGCCTGGCACCCTGTGGTACTTTTCCTCTCAATATTGCAAAATGTTTTTTGATATGTCACCGCATTTACCTTTTCATATCCTGAGGAAGTACGTAGTGGAAAGTCTCTTTGTCACAACCTCACAAATAGAGAATCTATGGTCCTGAGAGGTTATATGAAACTCCTAAGAGAATTCATGTCAAGCAGTGAATTTATTTACTCGATTACTTTTAGAGTCTAATTAGAGTTCACATCTCCAGAGAACTCACGTATTGACGCTGAGAAGCTGTTAGAGGACGAGGTCTCTGCCCTGTGACTGCCATTCCCACAGCCAGTGGAGTGGAGAATTCGGGGTGATGGGCAAGGGGGTGGCTAGAGCCTGGTTTATTGCTCACTAGCTTTGGGAACTTGCGAAAAATGACAACTTTTGTGGGCCTTGGTTTTCTCATTTACCAAACAGGAATAATTACAGCCCCTACCGCACGGTCGGTTTGATACTTCAATAAGAGAGCATAGCAAAGGCTGAGCACTGGCATCACTCGGCCTACGCTGAAGAAGGGGAAGTGGTGAGCATCAGACTGGCAGTTGCGCTAACACGTATTTCTGTTGCTCCGTTGTGCTAGTGAGCTTCAGGTGTGGGATCTCCCGAAACCCTTACCACAGCTGCTGAGATGGAGGGTAGAGAAACTGCTGGAGGGGTCAGAGGACACAGAGCCTGGGAGTAGAAACAGCTCGTTGTGTATCGTTGTTTTCGATTTTTCTGTCTGAACCCAGTGTGGCCTGAACAAAGGGGCTTAATCTCCTTAACGAAGCCTGAAGACCCTGCCCTCTTCGAGCTGGTTAATTCAATATCTCAAAACCCTCAAGGAACCACCTTACATTTCTTCAGCCTGCTGCACTCAATAATTTACATTTCTTCCGTGCACTGTATACTCGATAGGTCAGATTTGCCCCCCGGCTCATTCCTGTCTTTTTGACAAGGTGGCTGCCCCTTTCAACGGTCGGGCAGAGGAGACAGAGCTGTCTTTCTTCTCTCTATATTTCAAGAATCAGAGAAACCATCCCCAGAAGCTTCCAGATTTCCCCCCATCTTATTGGCCAGAGCTGGTGGAATACCCACTCTAACCCAGTCCCTGGGACCAGAATCATCGAGATCCTGCTTCTCAGGCTGGAAGTGGGAAACAGAGGGTAGAGACTCGGACACCATCAGGTCTCTGTCAGTGAGGAAGAAGTCCGAGCGGCTGCTGGGTGGGCTCCTGACAGTGTCTGCATTCATCAGATGTCCACCATGAGTTGCGATAAAAATGTGCTTTCTTGAAACTGGGTCTGCATGTACTTAACATCGTACAAAACTGGCAGGCAAGTCAGTGGTAAGAATAGACATTAACCCATCATGCTCTGCTCTACGCCTCTGGGGTTCTGTCGCAAAACTTCTCAATAAGAACGTTCCCGCATAACTGTGCAGCTATTAGAACCTCTAAGCATCAAATGCTGTGGTCAGAATAAGAGAGGAGGGGGAACTGGGGCTAAGCAGCCATCCAAGGAGAGAGGCATACTTCAAGGGATGTGTATTAAACGCTTGTCCTTTGATAGATTGGAACCCAAGACCATGGCACTGAAAGGACCCAGAGACATGATGGCTGGGATCCTTCCCCATCTCCCAACTAGGCTCCCAACTTGCCTCATTTTTGCCTACCATTAAATATCTCCACTGACCGAGCTGTTCTCCAGTTACAACTTTGAAGAAGCTATTTCAGGAGGTGAAGGCGTTTCCAGAACGAACAACAACCCCAGGATCAGAAGAGCTCCACCCTTGATGCTTCTGACCCACGGAGGCTCTGACTGGTAGAGGCTCTGACCAACAGAGACAGATGCCCCCTGGGGAAATCAGCTCCACTTGCCCTGCCCTTCGGAAAGAAAGGCCAGAAGATTCATGTTACTTTGTAATGTCCTTTGGATCCCAAATTAAAGGACTTTGGTTTTGGCTAAAAGCAAATTGCTGGGAGTCAAAGTTGTTTGGGCAATGGCGTTATTACCCGGGGGCTGCCCAGAGGCTGGGAAAGGACCTCCCCGCGGTCACGGGGGGTGGCTGGGACATGATACACCGTGACCAAACAAGCATCCTCTCTGCTGCGTGTTGATGGCAGAGCCCCAGGAATGGAAGATGTTCCCCCTGGTGACAACTACACATGTGTCCTGCTCTTCAAATTCCGAGTATGAATGCATTTGTTTCCTTTTTCCTTTCACTGAATCACCGAAGACCACTGATGTGCCTAACACCAAAGAATAGCTGGTCTGGCTGCCCAAGTTTCTGGATATCCAAAATGATGGTTACCTCCCCAATATTCATTCTACACCCAAAAAAAACTATCCAAACAGCTCAGAGCAGAAAACCAATCCCCACCCACGCAACCACCACTTCTGCCAGGGGGCGGTTTCACAATAGACATGAAATAGATATGCACCCCAGCCGTGGCCAAGGAGAGGTAAGGAGAACCTAGAAAAGGTGTTTTCTCTCCCGAAAAAGAGTCTTCACAATCACCGGGGAGAAATTCTCTTTCTCCTTCATCTCTCCTTCCCAGTGGCCTCTTACGGCACCTTATCCCTGACCGCTGCCACTCCCTTCTCCATAACAGGGAAGAGAGTGCCCCTGAGATAGGAAAACACCAGCTCAGAGTTTGGGGGCTGTTTTGAATGTGGCCAACAATGGAGAGTAGCAATAGCCTGACGTAATTCTGGAGGTTTGTTTTTTTATCTCAAAGCCTGAAGGAAAGAAAGAAAGGACCCTTTTCCACTATCGGATTTAACTCACTCAAATAGATTATAATGTGACAATGTCACTGTAAGTGAAGCTTAAATATGAGGAATTTAAAAACAGTTGTTTGGAAAAAGTTGTTTTGCATCTTTAAAAAATAAACGCAACTTCAGAATGATTTTGACTTCTATTCCCATGAAAAAACAAAGTTAAATACTTTTCGTCTTCAACATATCCTTTCATAATTTCTAGGATCATGGCTGCACGACCAGAATTGAGAATTACCCGCAAGATATCTCTCCAGTAATCTCACCCATCTCCCTCTGCTTTGATCTCCTCGGATATTACGGGAGAGGCGGGTATGAACCTCCGGAACCACAGAAAGATGATAGCAGTGAGTCATATCCGTGGGGGGGTTTCCTGCGAAACTAGACTTCGTTGTAAGTGTGACCTTGGAGAGGAGACGTAGCATCAGCTGACTGACAAGACAGTTGTCAAACGTCTGATGACAGCAAGTGTCGATCTCCAATAAAATGTCTGTTTTATTTCATGAGTGCCATCCTCTCTGGCTGAAAGGGTTAATTAGAAACTGGATGTCACCATCTTTGTCAATGGCAAGCCCTCCATAGGAACAGTTCCTTGCCACCCTTCGTTGGAATCCATGACTAGGCACAGAAACACCTGCGTCGTGCTCGGAGTTCTTCCGATTTTCAATTCTGCTTTATGTTTTTCCAAGATTACACAAGTTTTCCAGCTCGTGGAATGTGGGCATCGTACCTGAGGATAGGAATCCCTTCTCTACCCCTGTATTTTCAAACACAGCGTGAGGTTACGAGACACTCCAGCCAGCCAGCTGGGAAATGCTCACTGGAAACTGGGCCTGATCCCTAGAGGGCAACATTGTCCACCACATGAAAGTCCTGCTGGCTGCTGCCAGCACAGGGCCTGCTGACAGGGAGGGAGCATGTCAGGAATGCCAGAAATGGTGCCAATATGCAGAGGAGCCTACTGCTGCTGCTGCTGCTGCAGGGAAAGGCCAGATCACCCAGGTGGTTTTGCCAGCCTCGCCCTCAGATTTCAGATGTCAGCGTTCCCGTGTGTGTGTGTGTGTGTGTGCGCGTTACAGTACCTTACACATCACCACACTGGATCTTGGAATAGCTGCCCACTTTTACTCCCACCCCCACACACACTCCCTCCCATTCCCACCCCAAGAGCCAGCAGTTTAAAACATCTGTAACATCAGGACTATGCCACTTCTCTAGTAAAAACCAGGAAGGTAATAACAACCAATGAAAAGGAGTACAAAAAGTGAAGCACAACAGAGAAGCAATGTAATCGCCTAAAAATACTCTACCATTGTAATAGCGGCCATTTCATGCTTATGTGTACCCAGGGCCTGCCAACCTTTCCTCACTTAACCTTCACGCGTATCTATGAAGTAGCTGCTCTGTGAAATGCGGTGCCCAGCACCCGGATTCACGCGGGGCCCCACGCCCTCGGCCACCTCACTGTATTATGACTTGTACATTCATTCCTTGACAAAGGTTTGCTGACTTCTGGCTTACTAGTGGCTCTGCACATTCCTTGTCGTCAGGGATACAGAGGCAAAAGACATAGTCTTTGGAAAAGCCCGTTTCCAAAGAAGCATGGAGACCATCAGATAGTGACAATAGGGTACAACATGGTCATGGCCGAGAAGAGTCACCAAATCCAGAGTGGGAGGGCTCGCAAGCGCCTGCAGGAGGAAGCAACAGGAACAGCCCTGTTGATGGCCTTAATGATCATGATAATCTACAGTGACTGCGGTTGTGAAGGGTGCCCGCCCCTAGTTTCCCAACACCTCCTGCACAGCCGTACTGGCAGCCTGGCATCAGAACAAGTTTCGATGGATGACAAGGAGCAGCACCACTCGAAGAAGAGACCGGGTCGGGTGTGGTGTGGGAGGGTGGGGAGGTCTGAGAGAGGTCCCTGTGGCTGGAGCACAGGGCTCCCGTGGAATGGGGGCAAGAGGACTATGGAGTAGACAGGGGCCACATCCCAGAGGTGGCCTATTATTTCATGCCCAGGGGCTTGGATTTTTGTCTTGAAGACTATGAAGGGGTTTGGGAATATTTTATAGTGGGAAGTAGTAATATTATAAATGTGATTTCAAAAATATCGTCATGAGCCCTGGCTGGTGGCACAGTGGATAAGGCACCAGCCTGTGAACCCAAAGGTTGCTGGTTCAATTCCCCAGCCAGAGCACATAAACAGGTTGCAAGCCAGGTCTCCAGCCAGGTCCATAGCTGGAGGCAGGTGAAAGGCAACTATACACTGATGTCTCTCCCTCTCTGCCTCTCTCCTGTCCCCTCTCTCTGAAAATAATAAATAAAATCTTAAAAATATGTATCATCATGCCAGCATGATGGAGAATAGACTAGAATGCAGTCTCTTGAAGTCTCCTGTGAGGAGCTTCCCACATCACCCAGAGGAGGGATCACCTAGATTGAACGGGACACAGTGGTGGTGGAGTTGAGAGAAGAGGAAGGGTCCAGACCTGTTTAGGAAGCAGGAGATTAGATTTACTCACCAACCGATAAGTAAGAAATGTGGGAGAGGCAGGGATCAAGGGTGCCACCAGGGTTCTGGCTAAGGTCACCGGGCGGATGGTGACACCACTTCCTCTGAGTAAACTCCGTGAGCACTGGGACTATGGCTCCTTCCGTGCTGTACGGTCAGCAGCTCATTAGTCATGTTCATGGATGGAAGGCCAGCCCGTGCCTGAGGGAGGAATACAAATGCAGAGCAAGCGGAGCGCTGGAAGGACAGCACACGTGTGGTCAGGTGCAGACAGTGACACACAGGACAGCCAAGTTCAAAAGAAAAGTCTGGTGGCTTCCCCATTATCCTAAAACACCCAAAACACTGATTCAAAAAGACATACATAGCCCAGTGCCCAGTGCAGCGCTACTCACAACCACCAAGATATGGGAGCGACCTAAGTATCCGTCAATAGATGAGTAGATACAGAAGTGGTCCCTATGTACGATGGAATATGACCCAACCATAAAATAGAATAAAATCTTACCATTGACAATAACATGGAGGGACCTAGAGAGTATCATGCTAAATGAAATAAGTCAGACAGAGAAAGACAAATACCATCCGATTTCACTATGTGGACTCTAGAATAACAGAAATAAACTCCTAGATGCAGAGACTATTTTGATGTTTGCCAGATGGAAGGGGGCTGGGTCGGAGGGCTGGAGGAGAAAGGTAAAAGGATTAAGAAGTACCAATTGCCAGTTATAAAAACAGTCACAGGGAATAGAGTCCATAATATATTGTAATAACTATGGTGTCCAATGAGCAGTGCCTTTATTGGGGGTGATTATGAGTTCCATCAAGTCTAATCACTTAATCACTATGCCATATACTTGAAACTAATATAATATTGTTCATCAACTATAATTGAAAACTTAAAAAATATTGATTAAAACAAGAGAGATCTGGACCAGAGGTAGAGGTTGAGAACACCCATATTCACTGTCAGAACAAGGAGAAAGGAGGACTCAAAGGAACCCCGCAGGACCTGGCACACACCACCCGTCAAGAGCCGGCAAAGGTGCGGGAGCCGGCCGGAGCTGTTTAAAAACAACAGTGAGAAAGGAGGAGGCTGGGGAGCTTGGAGAAGCTGGTGTCTAGGCCCCTGGGAGGCCACACAGAAGAAGGACTGGAACGTGTTCCCTAAATTTAGCCTCCCGGAGGGGCAGAAATCACACGGGCTGCTGGTGAGGCTGCTGCGGGACGGGGTGGGCATGGCCCAGGGGAGGGGGCAGACCCTGCGAGGCACACTGAGCTGTCCTGTGGTGGGGCTGGCCTGGGCAGGCTCGCCAGAACCAACTTAAACAGGCCACCGTGACACTTAAGTTATGTAAATGTACACATGGAGTGCATCGCACTGAAAGTAAAATGAATAAACACCTCCAACGCATCACTTTTCAATTATTTACACCTTCTGTGCTGTTGAGTTGATTTAAATACAGCTGTTCGCCGGTCTCAGGGAAGTCCTACATGGCCACATGTGGCTAGAATTCTGTTCCCAACTCAGCGCTTAATGCCGCCTTGGAGGCAGCTGGTGGCATAATGTAGGCCCTTCCCTCCCCAGGAGCCAGCACGCCTCCGAGACCAGGCCTGTGGCTGCCACCACCTGTCCTCCTGGGGACTAGCATTGCCGTCAGCCCTCCTGGTGAGACAGGCGCAGAGAGGGCTCACCGGGGACGATGCAGACAAAACTCGGTCTTCACTCAGGGGATGCGAGTGTCACCATGCTACAGAGTTCCTTGCAGGTTGACACAGAGACCACTCATCAGGGATATGGAGGACTTGGGGACAAGAGGAGCAGGTGGCAAGGATTGGGGTACCAGTTGGCTGGCTTGACACTTGGTGGGGAGCTAGATTTCAGGGTCAGAAGAAACTCAGGATCAGGGCAGAGGCCAACCTAGTGGCCTGGTCACCAGTTGTGCTGGAGCAGGGGTGGGGACAGCAGCAGCCTGAGCCCAGTCGCCACTCCCTGATGGGGAGGGGCCCAGTTCTCCCCGCCTCTGGCCTGGCTGGTGGAAGCCTGCCAGGAGCAGGGGCTGACCTGACTGGGGAAGGCAGCATCTGACAGCCAAGCAATGGGAAGTGAGAGTCACTTATTTAAAAATTAAAAAAAAAAAGAAAAGAAATGAAAACAATAAAAATCATTTTGAAACCATCCGACCTGATGGGTAGTATGAATCACTGGTTATACATGGTGGTGTGCTGGGGGGAGCATGGGATGAATGATCTGCAGAGAATTAAGAAAATACCCCGCAAACCTACTAACCGGACGGCTCTTTACTGTCGCCGTACGTGTTGATGGTAAGCAAAGGCGGAGGCAAACTACCTCTCCTGTGGGTAAAGGCAGCCCGCGCCGCCCCCGGCCACAGATGTGGATTTCTGACCGTGGTCTAGGTAAATGTGTTCATTGTACCAGAGGAGCTGGCATCCTCCTTTAGTTCCTTTCTGTGGTGTTGGTTTCATAGAATCACTTGTTTTTCAGAGCGTTGGAGGCATGGTTCGTTTTCCATTCAGACAGGAGCATGTTTCAAAGGCCCCTGATTGCTGTCAGGCAGTCATGCTTGGTGTTGAAGGGCACTCTTCAAGACGTAACGTGTTCTTCGGAAAAACAAAGTGGAGAGCCTGGTTTTGTGTGCGCAGTACAAGAAGTCAGAAGTTGGTTATGAGTCACCACTTTCCTATTATTCTAGAAGCAGCCCCGGTAGAGCAGAAAGAAGGTTTCAGCATCAAATGGGTGATTCAAAAAGATGTAAGCTTGCAGGATGCAGGAAGGTTGACCTAGCAAGTTTTGGTGCAGATCCGCTGTATAACCTCAAAAGTGTGCTCCACGCTCCAGTTTCTGCGTGTGAAGTGAAGCTAACAATTTCTGGTGGGTTACCGGGAGGGTCCAATGAAACCAGGCCTTGGAGCGGGTGGTGCCTATTCTAAGGCTTCCCCGAACCCATCAGAGAGGGGCGTGCGCCCAGAGTGAGGGCACCTGGGGAGGTTACATGCGGCTTTAGAGCTGGAACTTCCTTTGCACGGCAGACACCCTGTGCTTCAAAGTGTGAGGACAGCAAAGCGACATCTGCAGCCTGGATGCTGGGAACAGCTCAGCGGAAAAAGAAGCCAGGCCAGTGCTCTGGAGGGGTGCGGCTCTCTCCAGGAAACAAGCGAAAAGGAAGGTTCTGGACAGCAGTGGTCACATGGTGGGGGCGGGGTGGGGGTGCCCTTGCCACCAGCTCCGAGTTCCCGTGTCAGGCTGGGAGGGAAGCGTTCCGTCCAGAAGCGACTCTGGGAGCAGCGCGGCCAACGCCGCCTGCCAACTGGCAGACTCGGCTTGTAACCGGATGACTCTTTTTACTGGCCTTGCTGCATTTTTGAAGAGTGATGTCTCTTCTCTAAGGGATGGGGCTAGAAATCCTGCGAACCCAGCACATCTCCCCAGGAGGATGGAAAACCGAACGCAAGTGCCTCCCAGCCTCTGTCCGGCGGCACCGCTCGGGGATTTCCACGCCGCCCGGGTACTTGAGCTTCGAGCTTGTTCTCTGCTGCCTGGAAACCAACGGCATGGTGTCCGAAGGGGACAGCCGCTGCGGTGGGGGAGGCCAGCCCTCCCCGGCACGGCCCACCTGCCACGGGCTCCCGGGCCAGGCCCACCCAGAATTAAGGGAGCTTTTCCACAGAGGTGCTCAGCCTTCTCTGTGGCATTTAGCAGGGTGGCCGGGAGGGGAACAGAATAGATCACTTTTTTTTTTCCAACTAGAGTTGACATTCTGTATGATTCAGCATCAGTGCCAGGTGTCCAGTTCAGTGGTTAGACAACCATGTACTTTATAGCGTGGTTCCCCCGATATTTCAAATACACACCTAGACCCATCATCCGTAGTTATGACAGTATGATTAACTGTATTCCCTAGGCCATACTTTGCATCCCGGTGACTGTTTCGGAGCTACTAATTTGTACTTCTTAATCCCCTCACCCCTCTCACCCAGCCTCCCCAGCCCCTCCCATCTGGCAACCATTCGTCTACGTGTCTATGAGTCTGTTTCTATTTTGTTGATTCTTTTTCTTTAGATGCCACATACAAGTGAAGTCATACGGCACTTGTTTTTCTCGGTCTAATTTTATTTAGCATAATGTTCTCCGGGCCTGTCCACACTGTCCCTGGCCAGATTTTTTTTTTTTTTTTTTTTAAGATTTTATTTTTTTTTAATTATTTTTAGAAAGAGGGGAAGAGAAGGAGGCAGAGAGGGAGAGAGACATCAATATATGGTTGCTTTTCACCTGCCTCCAGCCACAGACCTGACTGGAGACCTGGCTTGCAACCTAGTTACGTTGCCCTGGCTGGGAATCGAACCTGCGACCTTTGGGTTCACAGGCCGGCACCTTATCCACTGTGCTACCAGCCAGGGCCCTGGCCAGATTTGAAGAGGCAAGCTGTCAGGATGGTCCTAGGGTTTAGACGACAGTCCCAGGGGTGGGTCAGGCAGGGAGCCACGAATCTGGTGACTTGTGCTTCTCGGCTGGAAAAACACCAAGTGAGCTCCCCTCCCAGGCAGAATCCCACCTTCTCCGCGAGTCACCCTTGTCCGGGCACCTGCCTGATTCCAGGGCCCAACCAATGATGCCAGTTAACAGCTTACACTTCCCACGGGCTTACCCTGTCTTACCGGCAATTCCTCAAAACACCGGGGTGAGGTCACAGGAAATGTTTCTGGCAAAATGTGCAGGTTAAGATACATGGCCAAGTGCCTCCAATGAATTACTAGCAAACGTAGAATCAGGCTCACTATGTGTCAGGTGCTGCGCTTCCTGTTTTCCGAATAGAATGTCTACGAACCCAGACAGCATCTCACCAGGCGGCGGAAGGAAGCAAAGCCGGTACCAAGGTTCACTGACTTCACCTTGGTCCCTTTCTGAAAATGGACACACTGAGATGTCCAGGCTGCCTTTCAACCTTCCTGTTCCGATGATGCAAATTTATACTCGCTGTGTGAATGCATTTGTAGGTCCCCTTTTGAGCCACTTACGACACTGGATCAAGATACTGTCCATTCTGATATTCTGGATCTAAAATAACCTGCTGAGGTGTGTCCCAGCCCTGTGCCCTCTCTGAATCTGTCTCGTGGGAGTGGCCAGAGGATGCAGAGAAACACTTAACTGAGGCCACGAAGGCCTTTGCTTGGTCGACCGGAGGGGGACACGTACATTACAGCAGCAGCAGCAGCAAATCGACCTAGTACCCGTAGCTGGCTCTCTCCCTTGGCCACGTCCCAAAGTCTTCTCTGTACAGTCAGTGTGCAGAGGAAGTGAACCGTAACCACACCGGAGCTAAAAAAAGTCACATTGGCTTCTGTATGTGGCTTTTGTAAATCATTTTCATGACGTCACATTTCCACCTTGCACATGTGATGATAAGGTCAGGGTTACCCAGTGGGAGGCAGAAAAAACCCCGGATGTATCACCAGATGGCACCTTCCTACACAGTCTGTTTTTCCCTGAGAGCTGATGATGAATCATTTGTTGACATCGTGGGGCCATGCCGTGGCAGACATGCAACGGGCTTCCTGGAGCGTAGCCAGGTGGAGCAGGAATGTCGCTGTGGAAAGGCCTGGTACTTCCTTGTGGAGGCCAAATGGGACAGGTCTCTTTCTCTGTACTGCGTGTCACTCAATAACCACGTGTCAGAAAGTTACAGCAACACTGAACTGTAAAATGTGCTGTACTTCACCTCTTGCAAAATGTGTTTACACATGCCCGTGCTCTGAGAGTTCGCATGGAAATTATACAAATCAACTGAAAACAGTAACGAAGGCTGGATGTAAACCTGTCATGCAGATTTCTGGAAAGGGGCCAGAAGGAAGACCGAGAGTCAATAAGCCTTCTCAGGTCAGAAGGCGACTATTGCATTCAAAAATGAACATTCCCCTCAGCTGACCCCCAACTCGGACCCCATCCTCCTCCACGAAGAATTGGCCCTGAGACCCTTAAGGGTGGGTGGATAGCCCCAGTCCCACCACAATGCAGAAATGAACCGCCACCACGATGAGGGCTTTGAATCATTCAGTGTTTTAACTGATTTGTTTATCCTTTGAATGCAGTTCAGTAATTTTCCATAGAGAAGGGACCTGGGTTAGATTGGGCAGCGTCCACCCACCACCATGAGCCAAAAATTTCACATCTGCTAATGTTCCATCCTGACTCTTGCAAAAAAGACTGTAACATTTATTCACAAGAGAGCTTCAGGAACAAGTCGGCCCCAGGCCAGGAAAATCTATCGTGGTAGCCTCCTTCGTCGCAAAAAACTTGCCAAAGTCCTTGGGCCCGGCCGCGTGGTCGACTGGGCCTGCATTACACATTTCCCAGCTAAGCTTTCGTTACAAAAATTGTTTTCATTAAAAAGCTTAAATGAAAGAATTGACCACAACGATAAAGATAATATTCATAAAAACATACGTATTTTCTGGAAGGTTTTAATGAAATACTTAAAGTATCTATGAATTTAGATGCTGCCTAACTGTACCATGGTTTTTGTCTAGATGTTATTATAATGCCTCTTTCTAACTTTTTAAAAAGTTCGGACACCAGGGACATACAGATGCCACCCAGGTCAACTGTCCAGTGGACAGGGGGATGAGGGTCCCAAGAGGCTGAGCTGGCTTTATTGGTCCAAGGTCACCTGCCTGCCATCTAAAGCAGTATAGGCGCCCACCGTCCCAAGCTTAGTCATTCCCTGGCCCTTCAGAAAATGAAATGGAGCAAAGAAATCTGGCCCATTAGGTGGACTTAAACTGTGTAATGTTGTGAGCAACCAGTGACCATGTCTCTACCTTCCGGCTTCCCCCTTGCGCTGAGGAGCAAGGGAAGTTGGTCTCCAGAAACCAGAGAGAAGGCCGTGATTTATTCCCAGGCTGTGGCCAGCCCCTCCCAGAGGCCTGGTGGCAGGCTTCCTCCTGGTTCTGCTCCACAGTCCTGAAAACTGACACCTTCCTTGCTTGTTTCCCTCTGGCATTTCCTGCCCCATACACTCACCAGCTCTCTAACTAGTACAAATTCTTATTTCAGAACCACCTCGTCCCCCAGGGTGCAGGTTCCAGGCTGCTTTAATGCATCTCCTCACAGGCTCAGGGGTCTTTCTGCAGAGACTGACATCAATGGGCTATGAACCCTGTTACTTCTATGGATGTGAACTTGGCAGTTTCTTTAGCCTCAAGGAGTCTTTGCTTCCGAAACTGTAAACTAGAGAAACTGAGTGAAAAGTAATAACATGATCAAGTTTGAAAAGCTGGAACTTTGTGGTTAGCCTTGGGAAGCTTTGTCACCTCTCAGAGCCTCAGTTTCATCATTGGACTGTTTCAAACATCAGGGGAAAAAATACGTGTAAGTCAGTGCACTGGGCCACGTGGCAAGTCCTACGCAACAGGCACTTTTATTATTACGATCACGGTTATTACTGCTCCTGCCCTGCCTTCTATTCCTAGTCAATGTGAAAGCTCCTCGTAAAGACCAATTCCCTAAATTCTTTTTCTTTTAAGATTTTATTGGTTATTTTTAGAAAGAGACAGAGAGGGAGAGAAACACTAATATATGGTTGCCTTTCACCTGCCTCCAGCCACAGGCCTGACTGGAGACCTGGCTTGCAACCTGATTATATGCCCTGGCTGGGAATCGAACCAGCCACCTTTGGGTTCGCAGGCCGGTGCCTTAACCACTGTGCCACCAGCCAGGGCCAATTCCCTAAACTCTTTAAAAAACAAAGAGCAGCTCCTGGCAGTTCCATCGCTCCTGCTCAGCTAGAGATGTTCAGCTCTGTGGCAATGAACGCCCAGCCCTGCCCCGTCGCTGGGGTCTGGGAGCTATCAGACCCGCAGAAAAGCGACTTCTACCACCTCTGACGAAAAAGAAATGCAGCCTAGTGACGGCTGGGAGGCGGCTGACTCTGGGGATGCAGGTCCTCAAGCCACCTCACCTCTCATAGAACCAGGACAATAACATCAGGACTTCCTGAGAGTCTAGAAACTGTGAGCATAGTGTCTATCAAATGGTGCTCAAAGGGAATTAATTTCTCATTCCCTCAGCACGTACCCCGACTTTCCTGTCTTCCACCCACTGTAGCAGAAGTGTGTGTGTGTCTGTTAGCGTGAGCCTCTGACGTGTGCTTCCTCGATCAGCAATTTTCCTACTAGGTCATCATTTTAGGGATAGAGATAAATTGAACCTCCTTCCGTTAACATGGGCTACCTTATTTGGGGTTTTCAGGAACTGAAATTTGCGTTCCATGCAGCTTGCACAGAACAATTTTGACCATTTAAATGTCTCCAAAGCTCAGTTCATACCAGGATCCCATTTCCTCTTTAGACTTAAATCATTTTAAAACAAAAGATAAAGGAGTTTCATTCTAGAAAATGTTTTTCAAAGACAAAGGGACATGCTAAAGATAAAATTACGGTCTGGGCTCCCAGCTGCAGGCCAGAGTTGATTCTCGAAAGTGCGCTGGAAAAGGGCAATGCGCTGAGGCCCTTGGGTGGCATGGTTGGCGGGGGTGGGGTGGGGTGGGGTTGGCAAGCCACAGGACACAACACTGGGGCCGCCTGCACTTCCTGGTCTGGGACGGCACTGCCAGAGCACGTCCACCCTCTCACAAGCCGTCAGACGGCAGGGTGATCAACTCATCACGGTCTGTCCAGCACCAACTCAGTTTTAAGTGCCGGGTTCAGGTCACTCCTCAGCACCCCACCGGGTGCTGCTCTACCTGCCTCATGTGGGTGTGACCCTGTATCCCTTCTACACAGCTGACCCCTGCCTCCTCTACCCCATAGGCTTTTCTTAAATTTTCCTTTCTTACCTGGATAGCAGAAAACAAACAAAAAAGAAGAAAGTGGGTGTTGGAAGCCAGATAATCGGGTGATCCGGTGAGGCCAGAAACCACTCTTTGCCCAGCCATGACCTTGAAGTAGAAGGCAGCTGCCCACAAATGCTTCTCCTGGCATCAGCAGCGCTCAGGGCTTAGTTTTGGGGCCGTGCCTGCTTTCCTGCTTTTCTATAAATGTTTTTAAAGAATATTAATGCAAAAGGGGGTGGTTGTAATATAACAACAATAAATTTAAACTAAAAAAAAAATAAAAGAATGTTAATGCAGTCCATCGGCACCACTGACACTCCCTCCCTAAGGTGCAGAGCGACTGAGGCAGGACTCCCTCTTTCCCCCCAGAGGAAATGCATTTGCAAAGGAAATAAACCCCAGTAGGAAGGACCTCTTGCCCAGTACCTTTTTTGTTCTTTTTAAGCAAACTGTGGTGGGAATGGTGGCTATTATGTCTATCAAAGTAATACATGCCTAGATTATGACAAGCTAGAAACATAGAGGCAGAATTTTAAAAAGCACACATAACCTGGGAATGGTACCTTTTAAAAAGCACTGAGCTCCAACATGACCCTTCAGGGAGCAGCCCTTATTCCAGGGGACCCTGCTATCCCTCTCAGAGCCGCTAGCTACTCAGAAGACCTGAGCTTTGTGGCCTTCTAACACCCCCCCACCCCCACACCCCCACCCCACCCCTGGCGCCCACAGCAGGACACTTCCCTCCTTGCTGACTGACAGGAGCTCTCTAGCTCTGGGTCTTTGAATTCGCAACAGAGCCTGGAGTCAACCTACCCATCAATCAACAGCACTTCCAGAGTTTCTGCGGCAGAGCGGGCCCCTCCATGGCAGGAAATGTGGGGCGGGAGCCTGGAAGTTGGGCCAGCTGGCAGAGAGCGGTCATGGGGCGTGGGTGGCCAGGGCGCTGTCCCAGCCTGGGGAGGGGAAGGCTTTCTGACAACATCGCCTGTAAGCCCAGGCCCGACAGGAGGGTCAGGTGAAGATGGAGAAAGGATGCCCAGGCTGAAGGGACAGTCTGGAGAAGGCTCAGAGGCTGGAGGGCTCCATTTTAGGGAGGTGGCGTGGAAGGAGGCCAGAGACTGAGGCAGGAGCCAAAGAGGCCAGGGAAGGAAGCAGGACAGAGGGCCAGGTCTGGTGGTCCATGTTTTGGTTGGTAGAGTTTCACCAAGAGCCATGACAACCCCCTCCCTCCACCCCATCTGCCTGGCCAGTCAGGACAGGCTGCAGAAAGAGGGTAGGTGTGGGAATCAATGGCCAGAGGTGACAAACATCTAGAAGAGGACCAGGGGGAAATGGTTTGCAAGCTATCCAGAAGACAGAATCAGCAAAGCCTGGTGACTGATTAGAGGTGGGTGAAAGAGGGCCCAGATGACGGAAGAGACCAACGGTCAGGAAGCTGGAAGGACAGCCCCAGGGGCTGTCCTGAAATGCTACATCATATTTGAACAAGGGGCCCTTCGTTTTCATTTAGCATTAGGTCTGCAAACTCAGCAACTGGTCCTGCCCAGGGCTCAGTGTCTTCTACATGTTATGTAGAATCTTCATTTGGCGAGTGGGACTTGAACCCCACCCGAGGCCTTGAGATTGTTCATTTATCCTGACAAGAGTGTAAGACAAGCCTCTGGGCCCAGCTTAGCACAGTGTGTATCTGGGAGCGTACCGGGGTGGTCCGTGATGAAGTTCCCCAGGGCAGGAGGGGTGCAGAGACCGGCTCTTTGCTTACTAATACCAGAGCTGGGAGCCGGCTGCTTGGGTAAAACAGGAATTCCCCTCCCCCAAGTTTCACGTAGGTTAGCAAATCAGGCCAGAGTTTCATCAGCTCAAGCCAAAACTAAATGGGTATGCCATTTGGCAGAAAAGGCTTTTTATAAGTGAGAGCTTTATTATTTTACTTGGCTAAGAATTTCATAGGATATCTGAGTCTTCAGCAATACAAAATGTGCATTTGAAATGATTATTATCGAAAGGGTTTAAAAGAAAATGTGTGAATATTCCTACACTTGATCTTTAGGAGAAAAAAAAAAAAAGAGGGGCTTTTTTTGTTTTGTTTTTTTTGATTTTGGTTTTGGTTTTTCCTTTTATGGAAGCTTAAGGTATAACACAATAAACTGATTAGTCAAAGAATTTTCTACAAATTGACTAGAATTGCTTTGCAAGCTTTCAGGCTCTGGATCAAGTAATAATTATTCATGTCATTATTAAACTGGAAAATAAACTATTAGTCATAACAGGTATGGATTCACCGTTCTGAATTTCTTGAAGTGTCTTATATCTACCTAAATCTATAAAATATTAAAATCATAGGAAGAATAGGAGAAATTTGGCAAGCCCTCCAAATATTAATGAAGCTACGTATTTTGAGGTCAATTTGATGGTGTCCTTAACAGGACAGGTTTTGAAATCAGACAACTTTAGGCTCACACTTGGTTCTATCTTGGGCCAGTGGTATAAGCTGCCCAAGCTTCAGTTTCCCCGTATGTAAGTAGAGAGAACCCCTACTTTCTACTTTGATTTTACATGTTGCAATCATTCAATAATTTGTATTTTTTTAAGCTGTATGCAAAGTGACCTATGTGAATCTGTGAGTTTCCTTAAGAATCAGCCTTCGCTCCTTTGATAAGTCACTCACGTGACTCTGGGGGCAGAGGCCAGTTGCTACTGAGCTGAACGGTTCTGCTCATGACTAAGAGGTGAAGAAATTGGTGTTTTCCCTTCAGAAGAGAAGAGTAGAGAGAGGGACTGAGGTGGGGGAATAGGGAGAAAGGGGTCAGTGAGCTGATGCCACCTGAGGGGGCCCCCTGGGACATACCCAGAGGGGTAAGAGAGGCTATAAAGACTGGTGTCTCCCTGAGTTTATCCACAGACAAAGTGATACTATTTGTATGGCATTTGGACTAGTTTCCTGGGGCTGTTGCCGCAAAAGACCGTCAACCAGAGGGCTTCACAGAACAGGATGGCATTCTCTGACAGGACCGTCCTCCCAGGGCCTTCGTATTTGTGACCGATTCTCAGCCCACCAGCTTGGAAAGCTGCGGTGTAAACACACCCTCCTCCACCCCACCCCGCCTCTCCCCCAGGTTCAGGGAGAGATGTTCGTACTTTATAATGTTATCCTAAACACACACCTCCTGCAACCGCGAACCTGACTGAAGGTGCAGGACCCACCAAGCACCTCCCGAGAGGACCAATGCGGCCCGGGACTTGCCTATCTGGGTCAAGCAGCAAGTGGATCTGCGCGATGCAGAAGAGAATCCAAGGCCGCCCAACTTGCTATCGCCGGACGTGAAATCCTGTAACGAACTCTCCTTGTGTGACTCGAGGCTCTAGTGACGTTCTGAGGACAGCTTGCTTTTCCATGTAGGAAGACGGGGAGAGCCTGGGTGGGCTGGAGGGCCTGGGAGTTAGGTACGACGGTTCTCATAATAACGTGGCTTGCTGGCTGCAAATGGTCTGTCTGTGATAGGCGGGGTAATGAGGAGTGTGTCCCTGAGAGATAAGATGTTTTCTCTCCCTCTCTCCCCCGACTTCCCCCTCTCTCTCAGTGCTCTGAAAATTAGGGTTTTTACATACACAGCCAAGAGCTGGGCTCTGCACCGAGTTAATTCTACCTTGTGAGGCGGGGTAGTGGGAAGAAGGAGGTGGGCCCAGCAGAGGAAGATGGCGTGTATCGGGGGAGTTAGAGGTGGAGAGCACAGGTGGCGGATGGACTGAGTTTTCAGGACAGAGATGGGTCCAGAGCACAGTCAGAAATTGGCTCTGGGATGGGGAAGGAAAGTCCTGCCACCGTCTGACCCTGGTGTCTGCCCCATGAAAGCCTCTGAAAAGCCAGCCAGGCTCACCTTCCTTTGGTACATTCGCGGAGACATGGGTCAGGCAGGGGTGCTGTTACATTTTGTCCTGTGTGGGTCCACGCAATCGCCCTCACCTGGCTCCCATATCCTCACCGGGGGATATTTGTGGGGACAGCAAATACCCCCGTCTGGCCTGAATGAGCACCTTCTGTAATGGGTAGGGGATGAGGCTGGGAAATGGGCCACAGCCAGGTGCAGGGAGGCTTCCATGCCACACCAGGAGTTGCTGGAAGAAGGAAGCTTCTAACAGTGGATTAGCAGGAGGTCCTGTCTCCAACTGTCAGTTATGGGACAGGAGGAGGACAACAGAGGTGAAGGAAAAAAATGTCACTCAAATTGCAGAGTGGGGATGATTATGTAATTTCTTCAATTTTTCAACAAGGACATTGAGAGAATCAAAAGATATACTCTGGTCCCATCTCTACCCCTGTGTGACCTTAGGCAAATCCCTTAGTCTTTCTGCAAGTCAGTTTCCTATCTCCCAAAGGAAGATAAAGATACCTGCTTAAACGATTGTGTCACTGGGAATCCTGCAGAGATAATGCGCTGGGGAGCATTGTCACAGAGCTAGGAGTCATAGCAAGACTCAGTTGGTGGCTGCACGTGGCCAGCCCTGAGATAGCTTCAGAATTTATGAAGGAGACAAAGTTCGCTGAAATCGTATTTGAAAAGATAAGCAATTCAATTAGATTGGGGTGTGCTGGGTTTTTCCATGTGGGTGGGTGAAAGAGTCTATGCAGAAAGTGGTGCGTGCACTTGAGCCAAACAGGGCCTGGGTTGGTGTCTCAGTCCCTCCACAGAGACAGCACGTGGGTGTCACAGGCCCCTCGGACCCTCCGCACCTACACCCTCCCATCAGTCAAGTGGGGACAGTCAGCACACGCAGACTTGGGAAGATCAAGTTCAATCAAGTATGCAGACTGAAAGAAGAGGTAATCCATTCATGTCCATCATTGTTACTATGGGGGAAACTGTTTTTGTTTCTCTTCTTATCTTCCTTTTTTCAGGCACATACAAGGAAATTCACCTTTGCTTGGGGAGAATCAAAGGGTGGGTAAGCTGTTCTCTCCTCTGGGGAAACATGTCTGCCACCAGTGGTTCTCTTTCCACGTATTTTGGTTTTGGTCTATTTCGTTGAGCAAGAATAGAGCTGTTTAGAATGTGGAGTTTCTGGGGGTTTCAGAGCATCTTCCTTTTTCCCCTTCTCTGGTTTTACTTTGGCTTCTCATGATGTGAGGCCCTGCCGGACTGCCCTGTGAGTCAGTCCCTCCTCGGTGCCTGTTTACTTTATTGCAAAATCAGGGCAGTAGAAATAGTCACCCATTTCAACAGGATGTCACGGCAATTAACAAACGAATAATTATAGAGCACACTCACATAAAAGCTCTGGATAGAGGTAAATATTATTTTTAGAGGAGCTCGCAAACGGAAGTTTTTTTTTTTACGAGAGTCTAGCTGGTGACTGCGGGGTAGCTTGTGATCTTGGCCTCTCAGCCCAGTGTCTCCTTCCTCCCAGGGACCCTGAACATCCAACCGGAGAGCCGTCTCCCTCTGAGTGCAGCCTGCCAGGGCCAGAGCTCTGTCCTCTTTGGCAGCACCGATTGGGGACCACGGAGTTGCCGGTTAAATTTTCCAGGACTTCCGGATAAATGAGAATTTCAGATCTATGGTAAACAATTTTCACATATGGTTCATGTAATAGTTGTAAGGGAAACAGAGCATACATATTCTGAAGAAAAACAATAATTTCTTTCTCTTTTTTTTTAATTTAATTTTATTGTTGTTGTATTACATCCATCCTCTTTTTGTTCCCCTCTGTCCCCCTCCCCACCCACCCATTCCCCCCAAAGTCAATCCCACCTGTTGTCCATGTCCATGGTTCCTTTATACTAGGTTCTTGTCTAAACTGTTCCTCTTACTTGCCTCTTCCTCCCCACTTCCCCTAACCCCCTGACCACTGAAGGCCTATTCACTGTATTCATATATCTGGTTCTGTTTTGCTTGTTGGTAGTTTTGTTCATTATTGTCCTGTAATGGGTGAGATCATATGGTATTTGTCCTTCACTGACTGGCTTATTTCACTAAGCATAATACTTTCTAGTCCTTTCTTATCTTAAATTAAAATTTAAGATACAAATCAAAATGAAAGTAAATTAAAATATCCCATTGTTTTATAGGTAAGATCTTCTTTTTAAATTCTATTTATTATTTTTGGAGAGTGGGTAAGGGAGAGAGGCAGAGAGGGAGAGAGACATCAATGTGTGGTTGCCTTTCATCTGCCTCCAGCTACGGACCTGGCTAGAGACCTGGCTTGCAACCTGGTTATGTGCCCTGGCTGGGAATCGAACCAGCAACCTTTGGGTTCACAGGTCAGCACCTTATCCACTGTGCCACCAGCCAGGGCAAAAATATCCCATTTTTATTTGTTTGTTTTGCCAAGTGTGGCCACCCTCAGGTCCAAGTATCAGCATCTCAGGAAATGATAGCACTGTTCTTGGTGTTGATGGTAATGTGTCACACAGGGCCACCCACATCAGTGACACCCTCTGTAAGGCAGCGTTTCTCACTAAGACTGCTCACCTGGTTTTGCTTCCAAAGCTGTGCTTCTAATAGCCAGGTGATATCCATCCTGTCTGTGTGTCTGTCCTGTCGGTGTGTCTATATAAAACCATCTAAAGACCATTTCTTTAGCTCTGGGACTTCAGGAAGACGATAAAATGTTTGAGAAGCATTGAAACCCACACTCTGGAGCAGACGTTTTGGTTGAACTTGCACCAGCCATGTTTTTTGAGGTCATAGGAAGGGACAACAGTGGTTGTCTCACATGTGCCATGTACAGGTTACCATCCCAGAAACCATGGGGCGGGATGTGCTATCAGGCTCAGCAATTCCCCCGTCACCCGGTTCGGATTCACTCTATCCAACCACATGGTCCCGTCCGCTTGAGTACCTGTGTGTTGAGTTTAGGCCCCGAAACTGAACTCTCAGCCGGAGTACGTTCACCTTCCCAAGGTAGTGAGTGTTGGCTGACTGATTGCAGAGGAGGCCTTCAATGGCCTACGGAGTTCTCCGAAAAGGGCTGACTGTGGGTTGACTGTGGAGATTAGGTTTTGATAAAGACAGAGTAGCTTGGTGAGACCAAACCCCAGAGCTGACAAGGAAAAATTCTTTAAATATTTGAAAGCAGTGGAGAGTGACTAAAAGCACATAGAAACTGGAGAGGAATTTACCCTAGAAGGAGGGAAACTGCCTGGTGAGACCTGGAAGTTGGCTGCTTCTTTTTCCCCCTGAGGAAAGCTCCTTAGAGGCAGAAAACATCAGCCTTGCTGGCCTGAGGTAGATGGAGTACGCACAACAAGAGTAGCATAGGGAGCGTGTGTCTATGTCCATGTGTGGGGGTGTGCAAATATGTGTGTGCAGATGTGTATATGCGAGTATGTGTGAATATGAGTGTGTGTGAGCATGTTTACTATGGAAATCATAAGCATAAAAAAAGTTGGTGTAGCTATGTTAATTTTGGACAAAATGGAGTCAATACAGATAGTGTTCAAGGTAAAAAAGATACTAAAGAGAAAAAGAAACATTGCAGAATTACACATGGGACAAATACAACAGGAAGACACAAAAAGATACTGTGCTTCAAACTGCATGCAGTAAAACAAGATAAACAGAAGCAGACAGGTCCCCAGCCGTGGTTAGACATTCTAACACCCTCCTCTCAGGAACCGATAGAACAAAAAAAAACCAACAAAAAATCATCAAGGACATAGATGATTTGAACAACACTATCACCACCTTGACTGAACAGACATGAAACACCACACCCACAGAAGAACAGAAACAGACGGACCCTTCTTTGCCAGCGCACAGGGGACAGTCACCAAGGGAGGCCGCTTGCTGAGTTATATCAGTGGTCTCAATAAAGTTCAAAAGATGAAAACTTTAGAGTATGTTCTCTGTCCATAAGTGAAGTAAATTAGAAATTAATAATGATTGAAAATTAAACAGCATTCTTCTACATAACTCCTGAGTCAAAGATGAAATCACAAATTACACTAGAAAACATTTCAAACTGAATGATAATGAAAACATCACATATCAAAATTTGGGGGCTGGTGTGTAGCTGCAGCAATAATTAGAGGAAGAAAATTTTTTAAGATTTTTATTCTTTATTTTTAGAGAGGGGTAGGGAGGGAGGAAGAAAGGGAGAGAAACATCAATGTATGGTTACCTTTCACCTGCCTCCAGCTGGGGACCTGGCTGGGGACCTGGCTGGAGACCTGGCTTGCATCCTAGGAATGTGTTCTGACTGGGAATTGAACCAGTGACCCTTGGGATTGCATGTCAGTGCTCAATCCACCGAGCCACACCAGCCAGGGCTAATTAGAGGAAAATTTATAACTGTAAATGTTCATGTTAGAAAAAAAGAAGCTTTAAGTAAATTATCCAAGTATCAAGTATTCACCATCAAAAGACAGAAGAAGATGAATGAGATGAATCCAAAGCAAGCCAAAGGAAAGAGGTAAAATTCAGAGCAGAAATCAATGAAACTGAAAATAAAAACTAGAAAAAATGAACAAAACCAGAAGTTTAGACTTCAAAAAGATTAATCAAACTGATAAACCCTAACAAGACTGATCAAGAAAAAAAAAAATAAGCCCTGGCTGGTAGCACAGTGGTTAAGGCGCCGGCCTGCGAACCAAAAGCTCGCAGGTTCGATTCCCCAGCCAGGGCACATAACCAGGTTGCAAACCAGGTCTCCAGTCAGGTCTGTGGCTGGAGGCAGGTGAAACACAACCATACATTAATATCTTTCTCCCTCTCTGCCTCTCTCCCTTCCCCTCTTTCTAAAAATAATGAAATAAAATCTTTAAAAAAAAAAAAAAAAAAAAAAAATAGAGGGCAAAGACAATTTTTCAATGTCAGAAATGAAAGCCTATAGGTCTCTCTCATTCTAACCTGAGCTCTGTGCCCTGTAACAAAGAAAGGGACTAGAAAAGTCCCTACTTGACCTAACCTACAAATAATGCCCATTCCACAGCTCTCCGGATATCCTGACGCTTCCCGTGACACATCATTACGTAGCCCTGCCCTGCCTTGCCTTCCAAGGTCAAAGCAACTCACGACATTAATATGCCATCATATCTTGCCCAAGATTGTGTGGGACACACCCACATTGGTCTCTAGTATCATCATCCTGAAATGATGTGAATCCTGAAAACAGGGGAATTATTATATAAATACTTCATTTCTTAAAAAGTTAAATTGTATTAATGAAATGATAATTGTCATGTTTCTAAGTTTTTAATTCCTTATATATGCCTTAGTCATAAATTCTATAGCATAATTGAATGGCCCTTGGTTTTATGAAGGGACAGCCTTAAGCCTTCAACATGCTCAACATTTTATAGGCATTATCTCAGTCTTCACAGTAACCTTGAAAATGTTATTATTACTCCTACTATACAGATGGAAAAAATGGATGCTTAGTAAGGCTAAGTAATTTTTCCGAAGTCTCATTGCTAACAACAATAGAGAAGATGCTAAAGATGACACCAACGCTCCTAACTTGAAGGTTTAGGGACGTTGTCATTAAGATTCTGAATGCCTGGAAAACTGTTTTAAAGTATATACTTTTTCCAAGGGAAAACAGCTAGAGGCTCCCTTAAAGGTTCATAATCCTTAGAAAATTAAAAGTCATTGCCTGGCATCAATAATGAACTATACCTGGATGAACTGGTGTGGAAAGATTCCCCTGTTTTGTTTTTCTCACACAAAGGCCCTTATACTTGAAGTGCAGTTTAGAAGATGATTAATTCCTGTTATAACCCAGAAAAATCAAAGTTCTAAAATGATATTCTAGAACTGGTTTTCCCAGGGCTTCTAGGATGGTGTTTATTAGACCAAAACCCACTAGAGATCAGTCTGATGTGAAATCATTACCCTATAGTGAAGGCTTACATAATGCTGGACTCAATTTTTGATCTACAGAGTTTTATAATAATGTTTCCAACACACAAATACAATTTGTCTTCCTAGAAAAATCCACTTTCCTATAAATTGAATTATATTTTAAATGCTTTAAGTGAGATGGCATGATATCAGGGCTAGTGGCTAGGATTAGAATACATAAACTTGGGTTCAAATCCTAGCTTGACCACTTAACAGCTGTGAAACTGTTACTTGATTCTCAGGGCCTCAGTTTTCTCATCTTCAAAATGGGGATAAAAATATCTACGTCATGGGGTGTTTGTAAAGAATAAACAAAATCATTGTGTAAATTGTCCACTGCTATTCCTAACACAAAAGAGCCTCTCAAGAAAAAAGATTTTTCTTACCATTTAGGAAACTCTATTGTTTAGAAACTACTGTTTCTAAAGTAAAAAAAAAAAAAAAAAAAAATCACCTTTGGTTTATGTTTATATATATTTCCGTTTTCCAAGTCAGGTTTGGTGGCAGTATATCATGGTGCAGGAGTCAGCGAACTTTTTCTGTAAAGGGGTGGGTCATACATATTTTAGACTTTGGGGTCAGCTGCTGTCTGTTGAAACTACTCAGCCCTGCCACTAGCGTGAAAGCTGTCTCATGCAATCCATGCATGAACGAGCTGCATTCCAATAAAACTTTATTCACAAAAACTGGTACCAGGCAGGCTTTGGCCCATTGCCAGCCTGCGGCGCAGAAGATGAAACCCACCTGCTGGGGAGCAACTGCCTTCAGCAAGTGACAGCATCTCCGGGTACCCTCAGCCCTAAAACAGGGATAGTGGCAGCACTTCCTCAAAGGGCTGCTGTATTGAATGCTTCCTGGAACAAAGTCTCCAACAACGCTATTACTTCCCTTGAAGCAAGTGGTAGCTCTTCTACCAGTTGGGCTTAGATCTGAGTAAGCGCATTGACTCTTACTCAAAGCAAAGGCTCGATGGACTAGGAGGAGCTTCACCTGGCCCTCAGCACAGGTGCTCGGGCAGCTCCGCAGGGGGCAGGGCCCCGGGCTCCTCCTGCCTTCTGCCTTCACCCAGCTCAGCCCTGGGTGGGTCCCCGTGGGTGCTTGCGTTCCGCCATCATGCGCCTGTGCCACGCGGCCACCAGCAGCAGGGCAGAGGCAGGGAAGGGGGAGGCCCTCTTCCTTTGGAGGTGCTTCCCAGCAGGTGGCCGCACCCCGGCCGCCTATTTCCCATTGGCCACAATTTGGTTACCCGGTCACAGTGCCCTGCAAGGGGGCTGGGTGTGTCGTTGCTCTGGGTTTCCCCTTGGAGTTCAGAGAGGAGGAGAACCAGGTCTTAGGGGAAACCAGCGGCCTCAGACACCACTCAGCTTTGCCAAGCCTGGTATGTGAACGTCAAAACCCTTGACCTAGCTAAGTCTGCTGGAGCAAGCATCAGGAACGGTGGCTGACAGACATGGGGATTGGGTGCAGGAAGAACCGACACAGGAGGAAAGAGAAGGTAAGGCCGCAGGAGGGTTTTTCGGATTTTGTTTATTTGAGGTCAGCTTGTTGTGAGGTTGCCATGAGGGTCAGGGCACAGGAACCATGCCCAACTGCGCTTGTGTCACAGTGACAAAGGAGGGCAAGACGCTGGCACTTCCTCCCCTCCCTGTTCTCTCCACCTGAGCAGGCCAGGGGGGGTGGCTTCCTCCAGAAGGGGGGGAATTCCTGGAATCCCAGAGTTGGGGGGGCTGGCACTGTTTCTGAGCTCTGATTGGATGGTGCAACTGGGGTTGTGGAGCCGCCCAGCCCACAACACTCCTCTACCCCGGCCTCCTTCTGCCCCTGCCCCTGCCCCCCAGCTCCTGGGGTGCAGAGGAAACAGCCCTCCCGGCTCTCCCCACCCTCTAAGCAGCAGCAGCCGCTTTTGATGGTCACTGTTAGGTCCCCTTGGGAAACCCAAGAAGGAGAACCAATGTTGTCTAAGTCACTTGGATGCATTTGAGGTCTGTGACTGTGCATTTTTCAGTAAGATTGCTTTAGCCATTTCATTGTGTTTTGTTTAGGAAGGACTGTGTTAGAGAATGTTTAAATAAGCATCGCCCGGACTCCTGCAGGGCTCTGAGCGACGCTGCTGAATTACTCTGCCATTGTCTGTCGTCCTCCACTTCCCCAAACTGGGCGTGCTGGTTAAATTCAATCAGCACGTCTAAATGACTGATGATCATCTATTGCTATTGTCTGTTCCTTTCAGAAGAAATTTTGGTAGTCTTAACACACACAATGGAAACTACTTTACCTAAGAGCGAAAAAAAGAATGAGTTTAGTCTCTGTCTGTGAATGTCATCCAGCCCCTCCTGGGACTATGCAGTCAGTGGCCTGTGGGAATTGACTGAAAACACCTGAAAAAAACATAAACCATGTGGGAGACCTGGTCCTTGAGAGGTTTTCAATAACCATTCATTGACTAAATCATGATTGTGTTAATTAATGGTTATGGAAAAGAAGCCCGTCTTCCTCAGCAAATACTTCCCTAGCACTTGGCAATGTGACACCTTTCTTCTCAGCTTAGGTTGGTGCCCATCAGTGAGGTGACAAGCTGCCAGTCCTTACACAGCAACTGCTAATGAGACCACTTCAAGGAGACGCGTGGCATGGGGCAGAGAACAAACTCCTGCATTGAGTGGGCTAAGGACACCTTTTCCCTTACCAGAGTCTTAGCTGGGACCATCAACAAACGACTGATGACTAAAGTTCCTGGTCAACATAAGAGGTACCAACTGGTGTGATTGCGAAGGGACTATTTAACAAGAGGTTTGGAAAAACTAACCTCCACTGGAAACACCTGAACCCTAGGGTATTTAATTAGGGTTATCTGGACACAAAAATAGCAAAATCCCTTCACAGTGTGATAAGCCCCTCAATGTCCTGTGTCTTAAAAGAGCATTTATTAATTGTTTTCGTTATTGAGTGTGTTGTGTGCAGTGTTTTGCTGAGGCTTCAGCCTTGCCCAAAGGATGCTCTGAGAGACCAATGGCGCTAGAATCACATTGAAAAAGTATCAGATGGGAGCCACTTTATCAGCTTCAAAATGTAATGTTAAAGCCTTGATATCCAGGGGAGCCCATTTCTCAAACTCAAGGATCTTAGCTTCGGAGGTATTAATGCTATGCTGAAGATATTCCCCATCCACAATTGTGTATTCATTTCATTCTCTTTAACCATTTTGTGTATGTGCACACATGCTCACACACACACCCCAGAGCACCAGCCCCTAGGCAGCCAGGAACTTTGTCTTACCTTTGTGGCCACCTCTGACTCAGCAACCCCCAGCCCAGCACCACCCTCCATCTAAATAGCAAATCCACAATAAATAAATTAAATGTTTATTTAATGTATTAAACACTTTATTACCTAAATATTTAATATCCCTTATCAAATAAAATAAGGGCTATGGCCATCAAATACTAGTACTTTTGTTTGTTTGTTTGTTTGCCTTGTCAACTGACTCTGAAGGCATTTATAAAAATGCTCTGGTGGGTGGCAGCAGCAGAGAAATGAGTTGACGGCTCCCAGGGGCCTGACTACACAAGTCCTCTCCTACGGAAGCCTCAGCCCTGGTGCCTTTGTTGGGGAGACAATAGAGATTTCACTGTTTTTTTAAAGTCACATTGTACTGTGGAATTCTAGAAGGTTCCAAGTGTATCTTTCCCACCAATGAGGCCAATCTTTCTCAAGAAGAAACCAAGACTGAGACAACTTACAGTTCATATTCAAATCATTAATTCATCATAAAGGCAGAACTAAATCTAAGCCTTCTCATTCTCTAAGTCTCTAGCTAGTATTTTTTCCTATCATACCACATTGCCTTTAGAGACTGCTAAAACAAATAAATGTTTATGTTTTTATCTGTTTGGGGTTTTTTGTTTGTTTGTTTTTTAGCTAGGAAACTTCTTTGAAGATTGACTAAGAATAGTCTTAGTTCTGAGAAAGGACCATTACATTTAAGGATTCTTAATTAAAAAATCCTTTTTATGACTCAAATGAACTTTTCAAACATAAAAAGCATAAAACCAAAGTCACATCATTAAAACATTTTTGTTCTTACTCTCTAGCATGCCAATAAATAGATATTTTCAATGATCTGCTTTAGAAAAATAGCATTTAGCATCTATATATAATATTTATGAGATGCTTTTAAAAATGCTAGGTTTTCCCAGATACAAGGTGAGAACACTGTCTTCCTCAAACTTTCCCCACCCCTCACAAAAAGTGTAAAGGTAGAATTGTGTTTTTTAAGTGAAAGAAAACTGAAAGGAAACAAATCAAGATGAATTTTTGAACACAGTAAGTTGAGGAACAGAGAAAGGAAACTGAACAACCGAATGTAATACGTCACCTAATTCAGATCATAAATAAAACTAAATATGCTCATAAACATAAAATATAAAAGTACACCTTTGGGATAATTTGAATATGGACTGGGTATCAGATATTCTGAAGGAATTTATTTTTTTAAAGATTTTATTATTTTTCAGAGAGAGGGGAAGGGAGGGAGGCAGAGAGGGAGAGAAACATCAATGTATGTATCAATGTATGGTTCCCTTTCACCTGCCACCAGCCAGGGCTAGGAATTTATTGTTAATTTTGCTAAGCATGGCAATGGTACATTAAAAATATATTTGCCCTGGCTGGTGGCACAGTGGATAAGGCACCAGCCTGCAGACCCCAAGGTCGCAGGTTCGATTCCCCAGCCAGGGCACATGACCAGGTTGCAAGCCAGGTCTCCAGCAGGTCCATAGCTGGAGGCAGGTGAAAGGCAACCATACATTGATGTCTCTCTCCCTCTCTGCCTCTCTCCCTTCCCCTCTTTCTAAAAAATAATGAAATGAAATCTTAAAAAAAAAAAAAAAAAAAAAACAGGTTTCATTGTTTTTCAGTCTGAGACTAGCTTTAAAATGCTTTGGCAAAGGTAAAAAATAGAGTGTATATAATAAAATGTTAACAACTGTACAATTGAAATGACACTTTTATGAGAATTTATTACCTTATTCTCACCCCTTTTATACATAAAATTGTTATAAGTTTTCATGTGAGCAATGTTGAAAAGGACAGGGGGTGAAGGAAATAGTCTTCTAACTTAAGTACCATTTCGGCAATGAATGACTCTTGGTATTTGGCACTAGTGCAACAGCAAAAATATCTTTGATGTGGAAATACTAAACTAGCTAGTTGCTGAACAAAAGTTGTACTTCTCACCTTCCCATAAATCAAAAGATGTCAGAACTTAAAGAAAATTCTATGAACAAAATCAGTATTCTCTTGAATGAGGAAGTGTGACTTGAGGACTTGGCGTTGTAGGAATAAAGGAAGTTCAGACCTGATGTCCATTTCGAGAATGACGCACATGAGATTCCAAGGCAAGTAGCTCTGTCCGTGTGCCCTAAATTCCAGGAATTTGGGGAACTCCTCCCCCACCTTTTAAAGTGAATGTTCTTGTGCTTTCAGTGCTTCCTTTGTACATGAATATTTGTTTTTAAATTATGCCTATAGGTAGTTATGTATATTTGTGTGTACACACACACACACACACACACACACACACACCTGTCCAGAAAGTATCCAGCCATGTGCTATGAAAAATAGAAATATTTATTGAAAAATATACAAGAAACGTGGTACATAGGACAATGGACGCTTCACTCCCCTCCAAAGTAGACACCTTGGGGCCTCACACAGCCTCCCAGTTGCATTAACATCTTCCTGGATCTCATGGTTGGTCCGAAATCTCTGCCTTTTCAAAGGTGCTTTTAGTTTCAGGAAAAGCCCAAAGTCACAGGGCGCCAAATCCGGGTTGGAGGGGCGTTGTCGTGTGAAGCTGCCAATCAGCAGTTTCCCGTAGCTGTGGCCGTTTTCATCATACTGCATCTCTCAGCCAATGAAGAACATCAAGGCAATACTCCTTATCAATTGTTTGGGTGTACTAATCATGGACACCTTTCCAATCAAAAAACACAATTAACATGGTCTTGATCTTCCTGTGACTTTGCCGTGCCTTTTTTGGGTGCGGAGAACCAGGCAACTTCCATTGGGACAACTGGGCCTTTGTTTCTGGGCCATAGCCATAGAGCCACCATTCATCTCTGGTTATGACTTCTTGAGGAAACCTGGTTCATTGGTAGCAGTTTGAATCAGGTCATTAGCAACTCAGCACAATGTTCCTTCTGCTCTGATAGCCTAAGCTGTGGAATGAATTTTGCCATGACATATTTCATGCCAAGGTCTTGCATTAAAATCTAGGACACAATAGATTTTAGAATCCCCAGGTCAGCTTCTCCTACTGTCAGTCACCAATCTTTGTTAACTGCAGCCCATACACGTTCAACATTTACAAGTGTTCTGCTTGTTGTAGGCCTTCCAGAATGTGGATCATTTTCAACAGATTCTTGACTATCTTTGAAGCATTTGTGCCATACTTTTACTTGTGCCGC
Organism: Noctilio leporinus; assembly: GCA_004026585.1. NCBI lineage: Eukaryota > Metazoa > Chordata > Mammalia > Chiroptera > Noctilionidae > Noctilio > Noctilio leporinus. The sequence goes on from PVIW01001204.1 coordinate 311,639, forward strand.
ACTCATTGCATTGGCCCCAAAAGCCTTCTGAATTATCTGAATAGTTCCTGCAGAGCTTAACATAGACTAATCTAATGCAAATTCATAGCTCTCTCTACTCACTCATTTTGAATGTGACGGCCACACGGTACACATGCTCACTCAACAGCATCTACCACCCCCCACTGACTAGTACAGTGAAGGTGCCATTGTTCACACGTGTGCATTCCAGTCCACTCCCCTTGGCTGCTAGGTTACACGAATGTTGCTCAAACTGTTCTTGTTATATTAACGATGGTTGGACTTTTTCCAGACAGACCTCATGTCTGCATGTGTGTGTGTGAATTTTATTTCTTGAAAGAAGAAGAGGCATCACAAAATATTTGTTGTGAGAAAGAGGTAGGCATTTTGTTTGATAAAGTCGAGAACCTGTGCTCTACCATAAACAACTGACTATTCTTTCATGGGTGGCACATTGTAATGATGGGAAACAGGATGATAGGGACATACTGAAACTTGGGAACCATTGAGAGAATTGGGGATGGTAAATCCAATGCAGCCACAATACTGGGTCCTAACATACCTGATGGCAGGGTGCAGCCTCGGGTGTAGAGGGGTCAGGGTGACCCTAGGGACAGAAGGATGGTTGATGGGGGAATCATCAGAGAGGTGTATTGAAGCCCAAGGCGGGGGAGGATTTGCTTCATTAGGCTGCTCCCAGATGGGATCATTTCATTCTCCCCTCCCCCAGCCGCCACTGAAGATATTCAAACAGATGCCACTGAGCGAGGACCTCCAAGCTTTGCTTTCATCTGGACCCACCTGAATACAGTAGAGGTGAGGGGTTACAATCTCTGGAACCAGGCTGTTGAGGTTTGAAGTCTGTGCCTGCAACCACGAGCGACTCCATTTTTGTGTCCTTTTCCTCAGATGAATCACAGAGACGATGGAAAATACCTTCCCTGCGGGTTCCTATGTCATCACCAAGTTCTCAGAAGACATCAGTGATTTCAAGTAATCCTTATGCAGCATGAAAGAGAGAAACAGAGACAAGACACAGAGCCCTCAGATCCTTCCATTTCCTTATTAAAAGTCAGTTATCTCTCCACTCTTGGGATCCATGAAAATTTTCTCTATTCTTCTATGATTGTTCCTTTGTTAGTTTATGCTAAATCAAGTTAGTTTCAATGACCTGCAACCAAAGAAGCTTAACTAATACAGATGAAGAAAATCTAAAGTAGCCTCTGAAAATAGGGTTAAGAAATTAAGAAGAGCGGACTAGCACAGTGTCCGCATTTGGGGTCACTATGGTGGCAGACCCCCACACTCACTTGATAGACCCTCTCTGAACTTCCCATTAGAGCGCCCATGAGCGTACAGAAAAGTACATGAACTCACCATGCCGTAGGACATTAGAGGGGGGAGAAAACCTTGGGCCAGAACGTGGGGGGATTTCCACTGACGTCAGAGTGGATGAGGTAGGGCTGAAAATTACCATTTTGAATTGTACCCGCCTTTTCCCTAAACTAGCACAGTGATGGGCGGCTAGAGATGAGGCAGTAAGTAGCCTGACTCACTGTCATCATGAGTTCCTATTAATAGTTTGAGAACACTTCTCTGAGCCAGCCAACTTGTCATTCATGTGTGGAAGTAACAAAAATGGTCTCCCATAAGCAAGGGCTCAAAAAATGAACTATAATATACCTATAAAAACATCCTTCAAAGAACAGGAATTCTTTGATCATGATAATAATAAGTATTGAATCCAATGGAATATATACATATTTGGGGGAATATGGTTTCAATATTGAGCAAAAAACAATTCTTAAAAAATATTTCTGTGAGCAAATACCTAACCTATGTTATAATATGAAGAAAATGGAGAGGGTGTGGGAAAAGGAAATCTGTAATAAGAGAAAATGTTCTTTTATAACTATAGAAATTGATTTTAACCATGTGGCCCTTACACCTGAAAGTAACCTTAGACTCAAACAGAATGTCTATTTCTGAATGATGTGAGGAGATGAAAGCAAATACAATCCAGCATAGGTCCCAGATGACAAGAGATGAAAACAAAGAATGTAAGAAAGAGGCGTAATAAGCAGGAAGCACATATCAAAAGGACTAAAACTGGACCAAGAGTATCAGGAAGATAATCAGTATTTAATGACACACCAACATGCATTATAATTGAACCCAAACCGAACAAGTAGGATACGCCATACCCAGAGAATACACTTGTGTAAAACGAATATAGAGGAATCCGGAAGGGAAATGGGAAAAAATTTAAATGAATTGTGTCAGGATGTATGTGAATTTCTTCTGTTCCTTTGTCTTTTTCTGGTGTTTGCAATTTGTCAGCAATGAGCACATATTATTTTACTAGGCAAGGCTCACTGTTGCAAGCAGTAGAATCAGATTCCATCCTCCATTGGCAGGGCAGGGGTGGGGGGGCAGGTGGGCAGGCAGGTGGGCAGTCGAGGTTAGAGCTGACATTGCAGCTGGTACCATTCCCTCCGCATGGGGGGGGGGGGGCGGTTCCAGCCTTTTTTCCCTCAAGGCCTTCTACTAATTGTGTGAGGTCCACCCACATTACAGCGGGTGATCTGTTGGACACAAAGTCTACTGATTCAAATGTTAACCTCACCAAAAATACCTTCCCTGCACCAGCTGGAGCAGCGTTTAACCAAATATGTGAGTCCTGCAGCCACGTTGACCCATGTATTTAGCCCGTACAGCACCCAGGCTCCCCTGGTTGAGCACGGGGCGCCACTGGGGACCCCCGGCCACCAGGGAGAGAGGAGAGGAGCCCAGCTGCACACCCAGGAGGAGCGGCAGTGCTCTGTGTCCCCCCCCCGGAACTACCCCCGAGGGTTCCCATGCAGGAATACCACCCAGACCGCGCCCGCAGCAGAAGCAGAAGCAGAAGCAGCCTTTTTAAAAGACGTTTGGCAGTTACGTTTATAAATAGGGAACACTTGCTTGACAAAGCCATTGCAAGTTCAGCAGCAGGCCTGGGACGAGACTGAGCCCGAGTCACGCTGGCGTCGTCTGGGGGCTTCGTCAGGGTCCAGCGCTGCTGCACCCGGTGCTGCCCACCCCAGCCTCTTGTGCGCCAGGGAACTGCACCACAGCCCACCCAGGCCCCACAGCAGGCCCCAGGCTTCTCCCCGGGCCCCTCTGTCTGCTCCCCACATCCGATCAGTCACCAGGTCCTGTCATCTCCGACACCCCTGGTTTCCGCCCCTGGGGCCACCAGTCTGACCCAGGTTTGCATCATTTCTCACCTGGACTGTTACCTGATCCTCCCCGTTGATCTTTCCGCGTCTAGTTTCCTCTCCACCTGCTCCAACCAGCCTCAACACGGTTCTAAAAGACCACACATGCTGCTGAGCTGACCCTTGCCCGTCTGCCTGTCCCCACATGGGCTCCCAGAGGGGCCCTGCTACCCCAATTCCCCAGACCTAAGGGACTCTTGACGCCTATTGTGGTGTTTCCTAATAGACAGAGGTGCTGGGTTGCGCTGTATCCCACCCCAAATGATGGAAGAGCACATGACATCTGTCAAAGTTTGTAAACTAATCTACGTTTCCCAGCTGCGGGTGTAAAATAAAGCTTAGATTTTACTCCATTTTGGGCAAAAGGTCCTTTTGGATAAAATTTGTACTCAATTTGCTTGTTTATAGCCCCTGATGTATACCCTATTATCTAAATATACATCTATGATGCTCTATTGTACACTTCCACATATTCGTTTACACACACATTCAGTCATTCAGCAAAGCTTGATTGAATGTCTCCATCAGGCACCATGTCGGGCACCAAATGTACCCAGATGTGTAAGAAAAGGCAAATATATTACCGTTTACCATCTCCATCAGTTTTTCCTGGCCTCAGGCCTCGTGTTGGGTAAGAACCCGCCCCAGGAATAGATACCCATCCCATTGGTGGTCTGTGAGTTGAAAGTTGTTATTTGAACATTTTATTGGAATTCCATCCCCCCAAAATGAATTAAAGTATGTTCCGTTCTTTCATCAGACTAGTAAGAAAGATAAACAGCCAAAACAGGTCAGCCTCAAATTGAGCTCATCTGAAACGCCTCATCGTTTTAAAAAGAACAAGTGAAAGGCATCTGTCCCTCTGGGCTGCATTTTCTGTGCCGGGTGGTAAACCCATCACGGGGGCCTGTTCCTGTCTCCACTCCTTCCTTGCTGTGCAGCCGTAGGTTCCTGAGTTGCTGGTCCTCGACACAGGCAACGGTGAATGGAATTCTCCCACATATTTCATCATGGTGAAGGGGAGGGAAGTTTCACGTTTGTGAAACTTTATTCTCTGGGTAGATTGTGACGATGCAACTCTTAGTGGGGAAAATAAAACATCCTAAAGTTTCTCTGGAAACGTTTTTAAAATGTGAAGCAAATCCAACAGCTATCTGTATCCTGCTTTCTACTAAATAATCTTAAGAGCAAGTGAAAATGGCTGCTGGCAGCAGCTAACCCAATGCTTTGTCTTGATACACAGCCGGCCCCTAAACAACCCAGGAGTAAGGGGTGCCCACCTCCCACAGGGCTGAAACCCCCTGCATAACTACAGAGTGAAAGTGGAAGCTTTAAATCAATTGCCAAACATTTATATTCGTGAAAGTGACGCTCAGTCTGTCATGGCCGCAGAACATTAGGATGATGTGAAAATGAAGACAACTGTGCTTTGAAGCCCAGTTGCTTTCATATGTGCATCTCAACAAAATATTATTTTGGGTTTCTGTACTGGCAAACCCCACTATAGTATTTTCAAAAATGCTATTAATAATTGCTAACAATAAGACTACCTATAGGGGATTAACTTCCCTCTTCCTTGGCATCATCCAAAACTATAAAGGTTCTTTTCTTCTCTCACTATCTAAATAATTCCTCCCCATCCTTCAGAGATGAAAGCGAGTGCCACCCCCTCCTTGAAGCCTGCCCTGTTCAGCCTTCCCTTCGTAACTAGAGGACAAGGACTGTCCTTGAGTGAAGCAGGCGGAAGGGTGAGCCTGCACTGCCTCAGTATCTGTGAATCTTGGCTATGGCAATAACGTTTTAACTGATCCTTCAGCCATGAACCACTTTCTTTTTTTAAAAAGATTTTACTTATTACTTTTAGAGAGAGGGGAAGGGAGAGAGGCAGAGAGGGAGAGAGACACCAATGTATGGTTGTCTTTCGCCTGCCTCCAGCTATGGACCTGGCTGGAGACCTGGCTTGCAACCTGGTTATGTGCCCTGGCTGGGAACTGAACCAGCGACCTTCGGGTTCACAGGTCGGTGCCTTATCCACTGTGCTATCAGCCAGGGCCACGAACCACTTTCTTCTCAAATTCATTCTTAGATCTACAAAAGTTTGTCACTGTAAAATGAATTTGATCATGTCCCTCTGCCATACTGAGCTCATGCAGACCCCACTCTCACCTTTCCACAGTGGCACAGATGCAGAAAAATGGTACAGGAAGTGTAACAAAAATTATTTTAAATGCGTGGATGAGCTCAAAGGTGAGAAGTAAAGATATAACTTGAGGTCTTAGGTGTGGGGAGAGGTAGGTATGATACCTGGATACAGACCCCCAAACTGGGGGTGGGATTTTCACACTCAGGCAAGGGCAGAGCATGAAGTCTTGAGCCCTCATTAGGGGCTGGAACTGAGGCCCTTCAATGAACTTTGGCCTTTGGTGAGCTGTCCTTTCATTAAAAGAAGGCCTAAAAACTCACTCTATTCTGCCACGAAAGCAACAGTAATGCATATTCCCTGATTCCTGGGAGGAAAAACACCCAGGAATGAAATATTGACATTCCAAAGCTACACCATGCAAGGAGATGAAGTTAAAATTTACAATACCTTCATTGTGTGGGGGTTTCCAAGCCTAACTTTTCGTATGAAAATGGTGGACCATGTCCAAAAGTGGGAGTGAGAGATATGTGGTCAGTCTTCATGACAAACACTGCGGCTCTCCAAGGTACCCATTTTTTAAAAAGTAGGCATCAAAGATGTATGGATGGCGATGCATTAACTAAGATGTGCCTTGTTGACTGTTTTTTCCCCAGTTATTGGTACAAAGTTGTATTGATTACTTATTGCAACATAACAAATTGCCCTTGCTGGTGTGGGTCAGTTGGTTGGAGTGTTGTCCCATACACCAAAAGGTTGGGGGTTCGATTCCCAGTCAGGGCACATGCCCCAGTTGCAGGTTCAACCCTGCAGTTGGAGTGCATATGGGAGGCAACCAATTGATGCTTTTCTCTCACATTGATATTTCTTCCTCAAATCAATACATATTTTTTCATTAAAAAATCACAAATCACCTCACTAGCAGCAGAAAACAACAAACATTTATTTTGGGCACAACTGATCTGGATTTGTCTGGTTCGAGGTGTCTGGTGAGATTGGTTATGAGGCTATTGGCCAGGGCGGCAGTCCCCTTGAAGCTCACTTGTGTGACCGTCCGCAGACCGCAGGGGCCCTTGGGAAAACCCAACCTTAGCCTTGCTTTTTCAGGCAGACGTCAGCTTCTGGCCATGTGCACCTTACCAGTAGCTGCTTGGATATCCTCAGGACAGGGCCACTGGGAATGAAAGCAAGGGAGGGGTGGGTGGAAACCATACAGCATCCAAGATGGAAACTGCAGCCTTTTTCTAACCTAACCCTGGTTAGTGACATCCATCCCATTTGCCCTTCACATTCATTAAAAACATTCAATAAGCTCAGCCTGAGTTCAAGGGAAGGGGGTTCTGCAGGGGAATGAATACTAGGAGAAGGAGATTATTGAAGGTTACCTTCAGGCTGCCTAGCTCCGAAGTCTGGTGAGAGAGATAGGAAATAGAGAAAGGGGAATAAAGTTGGGAGGGAATTTTATAAAATGGGTTACACATTCAGCATGTCCTATTTTGGCCTCTGTGATAAGAGCCAGAATATGGCCCGTGCAAAGCAGTGCAGGGAAGGGAGCCCAGCAGACTTTAGGGATGGCGAAGGCACTCAGTGGAGAGTTGCTTACACAGAGCAGCAAAAGGGTAAGCAGAGGTGACAACAGTCCAAGCAAACATCGGGCCTCAGGGCAGGAGGGGCTTGAAGAAAAGGTTTGCAAGTCTCACCTACGTACCCTCTGATAATCATACAAATTCTGCACATTTGCTACCACTGCTCCTCACCCTTTGCCTCCACCCACTTCTGAGACTCATCCTTGAAGGGTGTTGGGCTGTGGTCATTACCATTTCTCTTCAAAAATCGTGGTAGTTGGTCCCAGAGGTGCAGAAGCCCAGCAGCAGAGGAAGGAAGTCAGACAATGGGCCCCTCCCCAGAGCCTCAGCTCTATTCATGGCTCCAGGCTTCTCCAGAAGAGTTAATATGGCGTGAGCCCAGAATTGTACCTGGCACCCGGTGTGTGCTCAGAAAATGCTAGCTATTCCTGTTATCCAGCATCAGAGCCACAGTTGCCTTCATTTTCTACTTCCCTCACTAGGTCCTGTGTACTCTTGATTCAAAATACCGCTTACGTTTATGTACTGAGAGATCTACCAATGAGGTGCTGATGTCCAGGATTTTACTCACCTTTATGTGGGAGGAGGATGGTGGGCGGTTGTAAGAATGAGAGGACCGACCGTGGGTTTCTAGGGCTGGATAAGGGCTACATGGTAGTTCATTTTACCATTCTATTTCCTTTTGAATTTAAACATTTGCCATAATAAGAATTTAAATGATGACAACAAAATTATCTTTCTTGGCGATTCTCTCCTTTCCACCCCCCTGGATAGATGGCATTTAAAGAAGCAAGAAGATGCCCGCTGAGCAGCCTTGCTGAGACTCATGCTCCCTGGGGAGGCTGGTGTGTCATCCAAGAGTGCCATCGCCGCACGTCCCCTCAGTGCCCCTGTCTGGGTCCCTGAAGGCTCGGAAACTGATTTGTCACCACCTCAGTTGTGGCTGAACTAGGGGCAGACTCATGTGAACGGGGTTCAGGAGGATGACAGCTACTTCAAGACGCCGACACATTCTCCTGTAATGTAGGCTGTACCTGCTGAAAGCACGGGAAGCTGAGTGCCTTTGCCAGTAATGTCTCTTCCTCCAGGCAGGCTGCGTGGACTACTTTCTGAGCTTGGAATAGGAGTGCTGGGAGCTAACTCTGCTCCGCCTCTGTTCACTGGAGTCAGGCCAAGGTAGCCTGACTCTTCCCCTCAGGGTCAGGGCGAGGGAAACACCAGAATGCCGGGTAGCTGCTTGCGTTGCCAGGCTCTGCATTTTCCTTTTCTTGGCTTCCCAGGCAGCTCAGACACCACCCACTGACAGCCACGTCCCTTTCTTCACGTACTTTAATACCTTTAATCTAATTATTATTTGTTTAAAAAAAGATTTTATTCATCATTTCCAGAGAGAGAGGAAGGGAGAGAGGCAGAGAGGGAGAGAGAAACATCAATGTAGAGAAGCATAATTATATGGTTGCCTTTCACCTGCCTCCAGCCAGGGACCTGGCTTGCAACCTGGTTATGTGCCCTGGCTGGGAATTAAACCAGCAACCTCGGGTTCACAGACCAGCACCTTATCCACTGTGCCACCAGCCAGGGCTAATCTAATTATCTTTAGATGGGCAGGTTTATCTCTTTATCTCTTTAAGGTGTCTTTGGATATTTCAGAGCTAATCAATGTTGTCCAGACCTTTAAAACCTCTAACGGTCACATGATTTCTCTTAGTCCCAAATTCCTAGAAAAGCGAAGGGAGTAGGACATTTCAGAATGCTATGGCTGCCACTACTATCTATACAATGGAATGCCTTTACCTACCAAGAAAGGCCTTGTCATCTGTACCCCTTTCCCTTGGGTTGACCTGCTCCAAAGTTTCCTACACTCCACTGCAGATTCATTTTCCGGAATCACTACTTTAAGCTCCTTTCTAATGGTTTCCCATGGCCTCCCAAAGTCATAATCTGCCTTTGACCTATCTCTCTAGCTAGATTTCCCCCATGACGTCCTCTGCCCCAGTGAACTCGGACTTGCTAACATTAGGGGAATGCAGCCCTAACTGTTTAACGTTATGTCCTTGTTCACACCATTCCCTGTACCTGGAAAAAACTGAAATTGTAACTGTCTTTCAAAATACAGTTCCAAGTCCACTTTCTTTTGAAGTTCCCTGATTGTACCAGTCATAGGTGACAACTATCTCTTATGAAAAACGTAACAGTTGTCAGGACAGGCGTCAAGGGGCACACGGAAGTAGCTGGTTGATGTTTCTCTCTCACATCTGCAAATAATGACAGTTTTACTCCTTTCCAGTTGGTGCAGGTGTTGGGGGAGGCAGGGTCTCAGGAATCGCCAGGGTGGAGTGAGTGGTATTCGCCAGGTTACTACAGGTTCAGACATGGTGCCACAGGTTGGTGCAGGGCCAGCCCATGTTGCGTCTTGGCTCCTCCTGTCGGTCTCAACATGGCTCCTTTTTTACATCTTTTGTTGTAGAACTTCTGTTAAGGTAGTTTTCAGATGGTTCTCCAGGTTGGTTGTTCCATAATTTAGTTTTAAAGATTTTATTCATTATTCTCAGGGAGAAGGGCAGGGAGGCAGGCAGAAAGGGAAAGGAGCATCAGTGTATGGTTGCTTTTCACCTGCCTCCAGCTACGGACCTGGCTGGAGACCTGGCTTGCAACCTGGTTATGTGCCCTGCCTGGGAATCGAACCAGTGACCTTTGGGTTTGCAGACTGGCACCTTATCCACTGTGTCACCAGCCAGGGCCTAGTTGTAATTTTGATGCGGTCCCGGGCGGGGGTGAGGGGGTGGTGGTGAGTCCTACATCCACCAACTCAACCATCTTGACCAGAACATTGATCTGAATTTTTATGATGATTAGCAACGTTGAACACCTTTAGATATACCTGATGGCCATTTGTATGTGTTCTCTGGGAAAATGTCTATTCCGATCCCTTGCCCATTTTTAAAAATCAAGTTATTTGATTTTTTACTATTGAGTTGTATGGGTTCCTTTTATATTTTGCATACTAACCCCTTCTCAGGTATGTGGTTTGCAAATACTTTCTCCCATTCCACTGGTGGCTGTTTAATTTTGCTGATGGTTCCTTTGCTAAACAGAGTTTTTCCTTGCTGTCATCCCACTTGTTTATTTCTATTTTTGTTGCCTGCTTTGGTGTCGTAGCCAAAATATCACTGCTAAGACCAGTGTCTAGCAGCTTCTCTGCGCTGGACTTTCAGAAGTTTTATGGTTTCTGGTCTTACATTTAAGCCTTTAATCTATTTTTAGTTCATTTTTGTAACAAAAAATAAGGATCTAATTTCATTCTTTTTTTTTTTTTTTTAAAGATTTTTTAAATTATTTCCAGAGAGAGAGGAAGGGAGAGAAGAAGAGAGGGAAAGAAACATCAGTGTATGGTTGCCTTTCACCTGCCTCCAGCTACAGACCTGGCTGGAGACCTGGCTTGCAACCTGGTTATGTGCCCTGGCTGGGGAATCGAACCAGCGACCTTTAGGTTTGCAGGCTGGCGCCTTATCCACTGTGCCCCCAGCCAGGGTTAATTTCATTCTTTTGAAATGCTTAATCATTTAAAAACATTTTCATTTGCTCTGAGACCTGTGCCGCCCAAGGACAGGTCTCCCGATTCCTGTTTTAAGTGACCTAGACCTGCTCAGAGCATAGGTATCTGATTCCTAGCAGAGTTAGTAACCACGTCGCCCAATTATTCACTTCCACCCTCATTTCAATGAATTCTAACCACTAAATATTTATTTGTCTGGTTTTAAACAAGGGGTAAATAAGTTTATTGATCTTCCCCCACAAACAATTACATTCTCAGGAAAGCATGCGGAATGAGTCCCTGGTTGTCACAGTCTGGTTGGAGACATTTGAGGCAGGGGATGGTGGCGAGGCACATTTGCCTTGGGGCGAGTGAGCTGGGGTTTGAGGTTGGGGCAGTGTGGTTTGACTGACGCCTGACATTGTTCTGCTTTTTCGCAGCTTTCTCCTCCGCGACCACAGGCCCTCTAAAGCAGGTGTTTCTTCCAGTGGCTCTCGTGGCGACAGCATGAGTTTTGGTTCCATTTGTCTAGTAGGAATGAACAGGCAGCAGCCAGGACTGTCTTCAGGCCTCTGACTGTGGTAGCAGGATGATGTCTTATTTGCCATACGATGTTTCACAACCTAGGAGAGCCTAAGATGCATTCTGCATGACTTTATGTTTATCTGCCATAGCTTTCGGCACACTGTTGCCTCCCAATCACTGTGTCAGGAAGGAAATTAAAAGTAGCTAATAGACCAGGCTGGCTCTAGTAGGAGCCACTGCTTCTTGTATGCTCCAGGCACTGGGACACCTGAAAACCACACCTTCACAAATATCAACACGGGCAGGTAACTGGTACACAGCGGCTGTTTCGAAGAACCATATGTGTTTCTGAACGATCGTTTATTTAATACCTAAAAAATGAATAGAATTTCTCTATTTCCACAAATGTTACTTATTTTGAAACGAAGGCAGAACTTGTGTTTATAAGAACTGTGAGTTTCTCTGCACTTATTTACTTAAAAGAATATTTTGCAATTTTGACATTTCCTGACTTAATCAAAAGTGTAAAGACCTTAAGAAGCAGAAAAATTGCTGAGATATCTGAAAATTCTGAGAATCTACATTAGAGGTATTAGATGCATTAGAGGAAAAATTAAATATATCCAGTGACTGAAATAAAACACAATAAAAAGAAAAAAGAATACTAAAGAAAGAGAAGAGTGACTGGAAAGGAAAAGAAGAAAGAGTGAGCATATCCAGCTACTGGATGTAAATAATGATTTAAAAAGGTATAATGTTGCAGGACAGCATATTAAGAAATGTGTTATAGATCGGAGAACCACAATAAGAAATTGAAGTCCACCAAGTAGGCAGTTATCGATAACCATTAAGATTTGTTAGGTAATATATTACTCCAGCTAAAGGTGGTCTCCCTAAATCTTCTAAACAAGCCTGAGAGCAGTATCACCGTACATGAGGAAATTGAGGATTAATATTAAATAACCTGCTCCTATTTACCCACTTGGTAAACAGCAGAAATGACTTTCAAGTCAAGGACTATCCAAATCCAGGGCTACCTGTTTACCACTCGGCACTCAGCAGGGAGTGGCCTTTCTGATCAAAGGCCTTGGGGAGAGGAAGGGACAGAGGCTGTAATTCTCTGGGCCCAGCGGTAAAACATGGTGGCAGCAGCAGACATCCTGCACTTGTGGTTGGCAAGCACTGTCATTAGAATTGCCTTCCACAAAGGACGACTAGTGTGTGTCTGCATGTGACAGCCTATTGGAGGGGCTTGTTGTTTTAATAGTAACTCCCTGTAGCTGGTGACATGAACAATGGCACGCGAGCTAACACAATGTTGCTATGTTGCTATCCAACTATCCCTACTCTCCATGTTATTACTTCCTTCTGCCCCATCGCTGTCTGTAATTATGTTTCTGAGAACTGCCCATGGCAGGTCAAAGGATCAGGGCAATGTCCTAGGGAAAAGTTTCAGGGGACATCAGGGATTTTAGAGGCTGGAAGCCAACTGGTTAGTCAATCCTACCGTTACTGCCCAATCTTAATTTCCTAACCCCTCCTTCCTTTCAGGAGTCAGGACTACCACTCGGAGCCAGCAGTCGTGCTGCAGCCTATGCCCCCGGCCAGGGGCCGCCCTCACCTGTGTGCAGCTGCCCCAACCTCCAGCCTTTTCCTGCCATTACCTGTGTCCCTTCATGTCCTAGCAGTCACAGTCCAGCCAAGTCTCCAGTTCTGGCACCATTTTCATTATTACACATAGATGGTTTCTCCCAGACAGTGGAGGGAGAGAAGTGACTTAGTTAACACGGAACCAAAACTAAGGCCAACCAATGAGCCAACCACCCAAAACAAACAAAAAACCATCCACTTTCATACATATCAATGGCTAGCTTCACACCAGGGGACAGCCGTATGCAAAATAATCTTTCCCATTTCTCTGAAGTCCTTGCTCCTCTTGATTCTCCATCAGAGCACTGACTAGAGGCTCTGGCGTGTTACATGTGTAATCGTAGGTTTTTACCCCTCCCCCGGTGCTTTCGAGTCTAAATTCTAAAGGAGCAGGGACTTTCACCTCCAGGTGAGGAATTCACACATTTCTTGCGATTGGAAAGGCACCAGGCACAACTTCTTTCTGATATTTATTTTCAAGGCCACACCTGAAGTTCACTTTAACCTCATTTAATTTATAAAGTGAGAGAAAATACACTCTTGTTTCAGACCCAGGCTGACTCAATTCCTCATTTTTCCCACCCTCCAACATGTATAGAGTGAGTGACCATAGCACATTTTCATCCCATTTCACATTATTTTTCACGATTTCCAATTCCCATACTCATTTCTTGTTAGTTGTGATCTGAGCTATTGAAACATAAGGACAATCTAATTTTGACTAGAGACAGAAACAAGAATTATGATGAACAGTTATTGAATGTTTATTACGTACAAAATATCATGCATGTCCTTTGAGCTCATTACCTAGTTTAACCCACACAAAAAACCCATGCGATAATAATAATAATTATTATCATCACCCTCATTTTGCAGCTCAAGAAACCAAGGATGAAGAAGTCATGTACTTAAGGTAACATGGGTTATAACTAACAATCCAGCTCTGTCAACAGAAAGCTTCCATTTCTAAGGAAGGAAGAAGGGAAAAAGAAGGCAGACTGTACTTGTATTTTGCTAAACCATTATAGCTGTATCCAAGAAACATCAAGTTTTTAAAAGATGATTTTTTAAAGCTAACATTTCAATGTGTAGAAGTGAGGTTGGGGCTAGAGAATTTCTGAGTTACAACAGTGGAGTTATGATTCATTTCTGCAGTAAACATAAAAGTGCTGTAACTTCGTAAGTGTGTAGTTGTAACCCCTGCTCCGGAACAAGCGTAGGGTAGGAGTTACCTTCGTCATTAGCACAGGCTCCAAGAATCCTCATCACTCCCTCCCCTGGGCAGAAGGAAAAGATCACAAATCCTACATTGAATAGCTTGGCTACCCTAACTACACTTTTTATTTTTCTTTTTAAAGTGCAACCAAAAGCAACCTGCAAATGCAAATCTAATTCCTTAGCTAATCAATTGTGTTCTCACCAACAGACATGGAAACTCGGGCGGTAGAGGAAATCACTGACCTTGGCCATGTGCAGAGTACGTGCCAGGTTCAATGCCAAGGTTCCAGGTTCTGAGGGAGCCCACATAAGGCATCACCTCTGCAAATCTGTCAAGGGAAGCAGGTAGATAGGAGGGAACAAGGAGGTGTGAATGGGTGACCAGATGGAAGCAGAAGGAGAAACCACCTACTTTCCCAGTTTGCCCAGGACTTTTCAAGGTTATCTTGAGTGGTGTCTACTTTCTAGTTTGGGAGAGGCACAGTTCCCCTGGGCAGGGCTGCACCACCTGAAATGAGGTGAAAGGATGTCATGCTTTGTTCCTCCAGTGTGGGTGGCAGCTCCCAGCACAGTTTGGGACAGGAGTCCTTGCCCTGTTTTTAGCAGTGACTGTCCCACCTTCACAAAACTCCCTTTAAACCCAACCTATTTTTAGTTCAAAAATGACATTCTGGAGGCCCGTGATAAGAGAGGTGGGCTCTTATCCAAGCTCTGGCCTAACGTGTGGCTGCGTAAGTCGTTTAACTGCTCTGGTCTTGTTTCTTCCACACCCACACATGAGGGGATCGCTTGGTACTTGGGAATTGCACCCAAGACGAATGCCCGCCAGGGTGGCAGAGCAGAGGGGAGTTGGACATTGGACTTACTTGAAGATTCCATTAGTGGCTGTCCTTCTGGGCTTCATAGAACAACGCTGCGGTGTTCTTACTAACTTGATAAGTTGGGAGTGTGATTTCACTTTTTATTTCATGTTTATATTAGTTTGCACGGGTCATGACGAGTTTGGTGTCTCCATGGTTACTCCTACACATGAAACCATGACTACAGATGTTGCTCAAATAGGAAAAGGTTGGACTTCGGTCTTGCTTGCCTGGTGCCAGGTGCCCAGGATGACTGGCGGCCTAGACCAGGGCCATTGGAGGTGTCCCTGAGCAAGCTTGCCTCCGTACCTTTGCCCTCCAAGCACGTGCATTATAGAACTGTTACAGGCAGCTGTCCCGGGCTTTCAAATGCACAAGAACATGGAAAACTCATTCCTTCCAGTATGCCCCACGTTCAAGAAAAACATTTTGACAAAAATATGGAAAATTTTAGATCTCCCCTTTCCAATCCACTGTAGGAAATTTTATTATGTCTTCCCCAAACCTCTAGGGGCTCTGAAGTATTTTAAAATTGACCAAAAGTCCAGATGGAGGTAAAGGGGACGAGCCCGAAGGAAGCCCCAGCCCACGCTAACTGCCCGCAGAACCTTCTGGAAAGGCCGGTCGGGCCAGGAAGCCATTGCTCCACTCGGTCCTGGCTGTAGATTTCGCACGGGCTGCACGCGGCCTGCCCGACCCAACTGCGCTGCCGAGCCGGCCAAAGATCCCCGCCGGTCACCGGGTCACCCGCTGCCCGCAGCCCCGCCAGGGCGGCCGCGTGCGGCGCGGTGGCCAGGGGGCCGGTCGGCCGGGACTCGGGGCCCGGGGGGCGCTTCCCCCGGGCGTTCTCGCCGCCCGCACGTTTCTCCGGGCAGCCCGGCGGGGGCAGTGACCCGGGCGCAGGCTGGACCCGGCCCGGCCCGGAGCGCTGGGACAAAGGGTGCGGGGCGGAGGCCGGGGTAGGGGGGCGGCGCGGAGGGTGGGGGGCGGAGGCCGGGGACTGGGACGCGGCCCGGGGGCGGCGCGGAGGCGCGGAGGCCGGGGCGGGGGGCG